>NW_019168048.1:27896772-28348868 GCF_002303985.1 Durio zibethinus | reverse complement strand
GAAACCGGAAAATGCACCCAAACATATGGGGCATTAACGCCCTATTAAATAAACATTTAGACCGAGAAGGCAAAAGGTGTCTACTAATATGTTCGCATTCTCCTTGTAGTAGTCGATCACTGAGCGGATAGCCTGAGAATTTTCCAAAAGACAAATTCAACGGTCCTGGTCCTCTAGAATACTCAATATTTGAGCAGTTGAATAAGTACCATATCACAGAGTAGACTTGTATTTTGATAGACTTAACATGCCAAAATAATATTCTCTCACATACTTTTGTTTCCTCTACAGAGGTTTGGCTCAAATCTAGCAACTGTTTACCTTCCCCACATGCACGAATTGTAAGTATAAAGGATGATAATGAACTGTTTCATATGATTTCTCTACCTCTGTTTGGTTTGAATTAGCGTTTTTCCCAAGCAACCCCTCGCAATTCCACAATTCATAGAATGATGATCAGTCAACTCCAACAAGGAAACTTTCCCATAAGAATATTTCAGTCAAACAACGTATTGAGCTAACTGAAAACACTCCCATTGGACTTGACCTTATGAAAACACTACAAGCTGGCCCTTACGATTTGTGAACTTCCTTCAACGGTTTAAGTAACTGCTATAATTGCGTTATATTGTGGAAGATCGTGATGTGACAAATGCGGTCAAGTGGATCCATTACTATCAAAACATGCCTATGCACACAAGCAAAATACCCGGTACACCCTCCTAATGCACATTTGAGGTCAAAGCTGAACGTTTGCCATTTGTAAAGCTTTCTTGTACTAACTTTTAGTATTTACACTTACCTGGAAACCTTCTGAAGAAAGGCATGCTAGTCCACCAGCCTGGGCTATGTTGGATGCTCCATTGAAGCATGTGCATACAATGCGATTGAAGTCATTTATGACAGGAAAACCACTTGAAAACAAGAGTTCTTCAGGGACCACCGTCCAACCAAGACGAACTCCCGTGAAGCCAGCAAATTTGGAGAATGAAGAAATTTCAATTGCAACCTGATGAAAATATTTTCTCTTTTCAGCATAACGACATAGGATAGCTCCAAGCTATGTAAATTGATGTGCTATGCTACATGAAGCAAATTAAAATACCATATGTATTATAGGAGCCATCTCTCTCTCTTGCTATATCTATGCATCTCAGGGAGCATGGAAGAATGAATTTAAAATTCACTCCTCCATCCAGGTATTTCAAATTTATTATTTTATATCCAACAAATCAACGGATTTACTATATAACCATGAAATTCATGTTCTCGTGAAACTCTATCACAATTATACTTTTGAAAATCCAAATCCTCTTCAAAATCGTGACAATCAGTTGGTGAAAGCTGCCATAAGTCAGGTGCACTTAACAGCCCCAAAATGAAGGGATTCTGCTTCAAAACATTTTATCATTTCCCATCTACCATTCCTATGTATTGATCATTGGTCAAAGCCTTGAAGTTATGGTAGTCAAAAAATGTTGTCTGGTCTCCACCATTTAGTTCCAATTCATTAAAGCATAATCTATCGAAAGGCAAAAGAGCAAAATGACATTGTTTACCTCTCGATTACACTACCGTTACAATCGTACTTACAGGCACAGCAGATGAAACAGGAATTTTTCTTAGCTAGATGACATGTCAGCAACTTACCTCTTTGGCACCGGGAATTTCAAAGATTGATTTAGGACTGTCGTCAGTGATATAGGCTGCATAAGCAGAGTCAAAAATAATAATTGATCCATTATCCCTTGCAAATTCTACAAGCTGCTGTAATTGCTTCCTTGTTGCTGCATGACCTGTAGGATTATTTGGAGAACAAAAGAAGATAATATCTGTTCTTGGAGTGGTTGCTAAATCTGGGAAAAAATTATTTTAGGTCCACACGGCATGTATTCAATGTTCTGGTACTTCCCAGTTTTGTCTTGAAAGTCACCAGCCTGGCCAATAATAACACTTGAATCTATATAAGCCTGTTGCAAAGAACATTTTAAGTCTTTAAATATTACAGCTCTGATAACAAGGATCCATCGTAAATCATTGCAAAAGCCTAATATGATCATCAGTCAATGACAAGGTCCTTTGATATTCTACAAAAAGATTCAGACATGTAACAACAGCAAAATTTCAGACATTAATGCAGCAACCAAGAAATTTTGATTCAAAACTAAGAAAACATATGATGAAACTAGGAAATATTTCATCTAAATGTTACTACAAGCATTTCTCCTTCAGCACAATAAATTATCACTCCAACATGTTCCCCGAGTTCCCAATTAGTTTCCAATAACAGATTTCCCAAGAAGTAGATCTCCACACACAAATTATTTAGAGAAAAGTAAGGTAACTTATTTTTTTTCCCTTTTTCAATCACATTCAAAAAGCTTACTTCAGTTTGAGGAAATTAGTGGAAAACAGTATAGACAATGCAAAAAGAACAATAGTACAGTTCCTGTAATGCCAAATCTTCGGGCAAAATACTAATTTAATTCAATGAAAAAATAAGTCAGTTTCTTATGTGTAGTGGATTTTGTATATGCATATGCAAGATCCAAAGATTAGGACAACATATAATGTCTTCAAAATTAAGAGCAAACTAGCAAGACATAGAATAATTATGCTTGTGTATTACTAAACTTACATCCATATTCAGCTTTCTTGAAGATATTTTTGCTATTAGACAAATAACATGCAGGGTACAAAATAATTAATAAAAATTTAAACAGAGAGAAGCATCATAATGTCACCGGAAAAATGGATCCTGCACGGCTATTGTCACTTTTGAACCTAGAAGCAGCTGCAAATATAGATATGAGCAGGCACTTTGAACACAAGAAATCTCCAAGTTAGCTCGGGTTGTAAGATAACTTGCATAAGATGCGGATAATGGACCAAAGATGGAGTACAAAAAGAAAAAAATCTTATATGAAGAGTAACCTGAAGGCGGGAAATATCACACTGAGAACCATCTGATACAAAAACTTCTGTGTCTTTTATGACTACATCTTTGTAGAATGTTTCTGCAATTGCTTTCCTCAACGCCTGTTATTTATGCAAAGTTAATATTACAAAAGTTTACCTGATAACAATTACTTAAACAATCATCCCTTCTAAAGCACAATAAGATAAACAGAAACAGCATGAAATTAAAAATCAGACATTCGAAAAGAATTCAGTATATTAGTGTAACCCTTAACCTTACACATATAAACATCATTTTGTTCAAAGCAGTATGTATATACGCACTGTTCAGTAGAAGGGGATAATTAAATAATTTATCCACTGATTTCCCAGCTAGGCTCATAAAACTAATTTAATACAAAAAGATTCACCCAAGTCATACTACTGGTAAAACACTAGTCATGAGTTGGCTACATAGAAACAAAAGGGTCCCAGAATCTCATAACTAATGGCTGTAAAAGATATATTGAACTTCAAGAAATCAATCCAATAGAGTGATCAGCTAACAAACAAGTCTTTTGGGAAACAAACACCAATATACCTGGTTCCCTTGCTCAGCTCCATAGCCTCTGTAACCATCAGCAGTTGAAAGGGCACGCGCATACTGCAAAATACCATAGAAGTGAAATATTTATGTCTCAATAAAATGAAGCAACCTTCCTTTTCTCCCGTCACAAAGACGGACATTGGGTTATTTATGAAGATAATTCATTGCCTAAATCCCTGCAAAAGGCGTACGCTTGATTAAAGGCTCTTTGCTTTATTTGTGCAGCACCTTAGAGCCTAGACGCACCTAGGTATGCAACTTGATAACACTGGCCTTAGGCACAAAATATTATCGGCAAACCGGAAGACATGTGGATAATCCGTTGGACTCTTCATAAATAAACAGCTCTCCTAAGTCTTAAAGTTAAAACTCAGGACAGAATGATGACTATCAAAATATATTGATGGATTCCTAAGAAATTTCAAATGTAGAGTTGAAAATTTTAGATCTTGAATTAGACCTCAACTAGTTTATATTGATAGATTCATAGCTTTTAACAAGTTTGGTTGCACTAAGATAAACCTTGAATTAGACCTCAACCAACTAGCCAACCATCAAGTTTAATTAACAGCGTATGTTTGAAAATTCTTGTTGAAGTTAATGTTAACATAAGCCTGTTTCATCCAGGTCCATATCTCAATTCTCTACTCCAAAAGACAGTTGCAGCACAAATTGTAAGAATATACTGAAATTTGGTAAGACTTACATTAGCCATGCTAAGGCTAATTTTCTCAGGAATGGGCTCCGTGGTATCACCAATTCCAAGGCTAATCACTTTTGCATTTGGGTACTTATCCATGTGCTGGAGCTCCCGCTTTGAGATCTGGTTCCAATCCAATTAGAATCAAAAGCAGCAGCAAATGGTAAAATATTAGGTCATCTTGGATAACCAAGAAAAAATACAAGAAGTGGTAGTTTAAAATTAGTAAAGAAATATATAAAGAGCTTGGGTAGAATGGATTAAACCAAGAGCCCAGCTAAGAAGGCAACAATATCTTGTGCTTCAAGAATCAATTTGATCATAAAAACTATAATTTCAATTAAAAAATATTTACAGTGCGAGAATAAATAAAAGGTCCATCACTAGTGACAAAGAAGGGCTAACAAGTTTACTCCACTCTTGTTACATTGAACTGCCAATATGTAAAAAAAAAAAAAAAGGGCAAACAAAAAAGCAAAGGGAATACTAATGGGATTATAAAGATCATCTCTCAGGACAAAGCCTAAAATGTCCAATTTGTAAGAAGAAATGACCAAAATCCTAGCAGAAAAGATGTAAGAATAGGAGATTATAAAGATAACCTCAGGAAACAAGTAGTTATTTTGCAGCTTTTCCAAGTTTACATTACGGGGTACATTGTGCGATGACCTGTGATCACACAAGTTAAACTGTTCCATGCCAAATTTGTGGCTAAAGAAACCTTAATAAGAAAATGAAAAAAGAAAAACAACTAACAAAAATGGTTTTAAACAAATGCAATACATGGAACATACCATTTCCCTGCTTTGAATTCTCAAACTGCGTGCCAGTCAACAAACAAGGACACATTCAGAGAGTGCAATGTATTAAAATGGTAGCAGGAGATGTAGGAGATATGAGAAATTTTATCTATATTTCCAAGATTATATACCTGGCCAGGACCATCTTAGGGATGCAAGGAAATTCCACAGGCCATAGAACAGCAAGCTGATAGCTTGTACATTTTGATTTTGGATACCTTGCACAAAGACAAGCTCCTCTAATCTTCTTGCTTTGGTGTGAGTAAGTAGTAAGAATGCAACCCATCTGCTTTGAGAATTATATATAGACCCATGTATGCCACAGATAATCAGCAATCTAAAAGCATCCATGATAAGCTATATGTCACCCTCAACCTGGATTTATTATAGATATCAAGGAGATGACCGCTGCAGAAGTCAGTCCTTGGAAGAAGACGCATGTGAAATCGATTCATTTCACACCAGATGTCAATGTTCATAGCTCTTTTCATTTGTTGATAGTCGTGGTTGGACTAGTGCATGCATTGATCTTTAATACTAATATAACAAAGAGTGACCGGTCTATTTTCCACATCTTTACCTAATGTCTTCCTTTATTCCTCTTTCCCCTTTTGCGTGATGCTCTTTACTTCAATAGTACAAGGAAAAATGGTTCAATTTTTAACTTTGACGTGGCATTTTTGATCCTTAAAAGTATCACTATATCTTTTGAGAGGAAAAAGGAAACATTACTAGTTTATATGAAATATCTTGAAAAGAACATTAATTCCTGTCTGTCAATGAAAGCTCTCTCTTCCATTGCTTGCCATCAAGCTGTGGTAGCTTATACAAGATGCCCTTATGTGTAGTCTAGTCACAAAATTTTTCCTGCATAGAGAAAGATAAATCAAACCTTAATAGACTATAGCTTGTACATTTTGGTAATAGACATGTTGAACAAAGACAATCTCTTCTAATCTTCTTGTTTTGAGATTAGAAGTGTAGTAACAAGATTTGTTATCCATCTGTATTGACAAATGTATAGGCTCATGCCACAGTCAATCAACAATCTAAAACTTAATATTGTAGATATTTCACCTCAACCTGGATTTATTTGGATATCAAGGAGATGTCTCATGCAGAAGTCAGTCCTTGGAGGAAGAGGCATCTTAAGTCGATCTTTCAAACCAGATGTCAATGGTCAGAGCTTTTCATTATGATACTAGTTATTGGAGTACAGCATGCATTGATCTTTAATAGTAATTCAGAAAAGAGTGACACCTCTATTTTCCACAGCTTCACCTAATGTCCTCCTTTATTCCTTTTTCCTCTTTTCCGTGATGCTCTTGCCTTCTATCTTACAAGGAAAATGGATCCAAATTTTCCTCATTGTTGCATTTGAATCATTGAAGTGCCACCATCTCTTTTGAAAGGGAAAATAAAATATACCAGTCTAAACGAAATGTTCAGTAAATAATATTCAAATTCCTGTCTATCAATGGGAGCTTGCTTTTCACCGACCGTCACTCAAAAGCCAAGAATCTGTACAGTCTTATGCATGATTCCGCCTCGCATAGTCTAGTCTTCAAAATATTTCCAACATACAGAAGATAAGCCACCCCCTAAACGTTGATATAACGTTTTTACCCTTCGAAATATCTAGACTAGGCCTGCTTGTGCTCAACTCATCAAAGTTCCCAATCCAATCTACCATTTAAATATCACATGCAAACACTGGCTTGATAGTAATGGACCTTAAGGACTTAATTACTTTACTACATGTCGGCCAAAATTATATTTCGACTTCAATGTTAAAGTAGCATGTAGCACAATCTAGATGATTACTACAGGGAGTGACTCCGTAACTGATATGAGTTCTTTATCGTCTTTGATAAGTCAAGTGAGCATTTTCTCCGTCGTGTCGCATAAATCCATGTGCCATTGGAAAATCTTGACTCAAAAGTTTCTTGTCATTAAAATAAAACCACATGTCGGCTTCCTCACCATTTCTTGAGATAAAAATTCTACCAATCTACACTAGGAAACACAAAGTTCATTCCAATTTCCACGTTGAAAAATTCCAAAAAACAATTCCTTAAAAGAACTTCCCTGCATAGCACGAACAAAGTTCCAAGAAACTTCAAACCTACCAATTATCATAAGCTACAGAACAAAGAATCTTGACTAAAAATGTCAACATATTCAAATGTAATTTTTGTCTACCAAAATTATTGTTAAAAAAATCAAAAGCCATTTTGACTTCCATAAATATGATCAACCCCATAGTATTTATATCAAAACTCTTCATTGCAAAGAAATTATATTGAAAACGACATCCCCATAGTTTGAATGGCATTTGCAGGAAAAGAAATGGGCAAATACCTACTTCCACCCTATAAAAATTAATGCCAATAGATAGAGAGAGAGCTTAAAATATCTGATCTTTCAACATTATTGTTTCTGAAACTAAATAGGCATTGACATTGAAGAATAATAAATTAGTGTTTGCAGAAACCGGAATCTGAAATATGGAAATAACAAGCCAAGAGCACCCCCAGAACCACGATTTCATTTATATTATTTGAATAGTCAAACCATTTCTCAATGGAAAAACAAAAAATGAAATAGTCAAAAGTACTAGATAGGAACAAAAAATGGTAAAACAGGGGAAATAATAATAAGGAAAAATGAAAAAAATTAAGCACCTAACAATGTAAACCTGAAAAGTATCAGGTTCTATTTGTTTTGCGTAAATTTATTTTCAAAAAATATTTTTTTTCAAAATTTTTTATATTTTTAAAAAATTAAAGATTTTTTATTGTTTGAATGAAGTAATGAAAAATATTTTTTGCTGCTTTCTAGAAAAATTATTTCTTTTAATAATACATATAATTATAATTATGAAATTATTATTAAAAATATATTGAAATTATTTATTACTATATTTATTAATGTTAAAATAATTTATTTTAATAATAGCATTTAATATTAAATATTAATTTATTAATATAATAATATTAAAATATTAATATTTAATACTAAAATAGTTATATTTTATATTGACAGTATCTATTTTAAATTAAAATAAAAATATTATTGATTTATTTATTATAAATAGTAATAAAATATATTAGTCAATAAATATAAAATAATATATTTCAAATTGAAAATATTAAAAATGATTAAAAATATTCATATTATTAAAATAATATTAACATTCTATTAAATAATATTAATTATTAAAACAATAAAATATTATTTAAATAATAATATATTGTTAAAGTAATAAAATAATAATATCTATTATTGAAATATTAAACATATTTATGTTTAATACTATAAAAAATAGAATATTTAAAATTAAAATATCAAAAAGACTTTTAATATTATTTTTAATAAAAATGAAATAAAAGTATTTTTTATTAATATAATAATATTTTAAATCGGATCAAATTTAGAATTCAATAGCGAGTTTAAATATCATGTTCAAGATTCAGCTTAATTAGAATTATAAAATATTTAAAATTAAAAAATTAAAAACCTTTTAATATTAACATTTTAAAATTTTAAGTAAAATTAAATAAATTTATTTTTATTAATATAATAATATTTAGGGACGGATCAAATTAAATCTGAGCTTAAAAAATTATTTTCAAAGTCCGATTTAAATAAAATTATGATTACAAACTTGATAAATAATCTTGTCTATAAACAATTAGTTTTTGAAAATATTTTTTCTTTTTAAAAGGAAAACAATTTTCTAAAAAATTAGCTTAATTTTTCATTGATCAACTAATTTTTTATTAAATAAATAAAAAATGTAAAAATTATTTTTTACCAAACAAACTGAACCTTAAGAAAAAAAAAATGAAGAAGGATAGTGGAGAAATTCACCGGTGTTTTTGCTTTTTGTGTTTTTTTTTTGACCCAGCAGTGGTTTTTAATCAGCTTCCATTTTCCAACCTCAAATAATCTTCCATTCTTATCCAAAAAGTAAAGCTGTCTTTCAAGCTAAAGCTATGATTTTCCAAATTTCCAAAGTGGGTTCTGAAGAAAAAAAGAAAAAAGTGGTGAATTGATCAACAGTTCTTGGCAGGCTTGGAAATTTAAGGCATACGGGGTCACCTAAACTGCATATCCTTGTTTCTTTCTCAGGCCTGATGCTTGACAACCCTGTATATTTTCATCATTTTTCTAATTTTTAATTTTCAACTGCATTATAAAATTACATAATATATCAATATATAATTGCTTTGATAATAACATGAGGAAGTATACATTCTACCATATATAATTCAAATTCAAATCACTTTTGGAAGCTAAATCTCTTTTACATTATAATAATTTTTAGAACATCATTGTACCTTATTCATTTCATTCCACAAAATAATGTTTGGGTTAAGTTTTTATAATAAAAAAATTTTCAACTTTGATAATTGATATTTTAAATATTTTATTAATGATTTTTTGTCAAAATATATTTTAAAAACTTCTTCATTCAAAGTGTTTGAAAAATATTTAAAATAAAATTAAGTTAAAGTTAAAAAAATTTATCATTAAAAATCTAACTATAATAGTATTTATGTACCTAGAAAGTATTACTTTAGGAGTAATGCCATTTCTCCTAATTTTTTTGCTTCTAGATGTGACAAAATTTTATAATAGGTGACATCCGGAGCCATCCATGGGTCAAGACAAGCTTAGTTGATACTTTCAAAATTTTGTTAAGGTCAAGTTTAGTTTTCTCATTTTGTCTCGGTTAATATTTAAAAATAATATTAAAAATTATAAATAATTTTATATTAATATTTAAAATATATTTAAAATTAAATTTAATTAAAAATAAAATGTTACTAATAAAATAATAATTCATAAAATATTTCACATGGAAAGTCTTATGCACTTGCAATGGTCTACTACTACTAGTATTTAACAACTATTTTTTTCCTTAAAAAAAAAAAAAAACTATTTGAAAGTGTAGTATAGTCAAAACTCACTACGACTATTACTAAAAAAATCTGTGGCTTTTAATTTCAATAAATAAAGTATTTAGAAAGTTCACATGTACATTGACCATATAGTTTCAATTTTATATATATATATCTCTTAACAACCTTGTTGTAGCTTCATGCTTCAGATGAACAAAAGAAAAATTAAATAAACCTAATATACTTACATATTAAAACATATATAAGTTTATATGCATATATATACATAAAGATTCAATTATATCAATGTAAGTATTTTAATTTTTTTTTTTACTGTTAGATCAAAATTGTTAAGATTTAAATTATTTATTTTAATCCAAATTTAAGTGTAATACTTACAATTATGTAAGTAGATCCTTCATATACATATATATATATATATATGCACATATTTTCTAGAGGATGAATCTACTTACATTGATATAAATTTTATGCTTTTTATCATTGAATCAAAATGGTTAAAATAAAATTATTATTTTGATCAAAATTAATTATAAATTTAATTTTGATTTAAAGGTTAAAAAATATAAAACTTACATTAATATAGATAGATCCACTCTATTATATATATATATATATATATTATATTCTATGATCATATTTGATGAATAGATGATAGGTACGATAAAATGATAATAATTTTATATTATATTTGATTTATATGAAAAAAATGATAGGATTATCATGAGAATTAATTATTCTCTTGGTATAAGATAATCCAATTCTCTTGAAGTAGAAAAAATTATTTTTAATTAAAAATCATTAATAATTTAAATTATATAAATATCAATTAAGAAAAGATAATTTTAATTAATAAATAAATTATTCTATCTTAATCATTAACACATCGAATATAAGATATGATAATATTATTCAATATAATTTCATTCATAATATTATCTTATTTTATTTTATCATAATTTTATGTATCAATCACATCCATATATATAAAATTAAAAAAAATAATTTTTTCTACACCCAAATGTATATAATATAAAAATTAATTTTTTTTCATACCAATCATTTATTTGGAATTACTCGGCAGGCTAATTTTTCGCACGTGACGTATTCTTCGAGAATCGAGATGCAAAATTGCAAATTTTCCTTTTCTTTTTTTTTTATTTATCGCGAAGGAATTCAAATCTGGATAAAAGTGTAAACGATTATAAATCAATCAGTGAATGCTTTACCAGGATACAGATTCTTTCATATCTTTTATTTATAAGAAATTAATGGATATAATAATTGTATTTCGAGGCCGAGGAATCTAGTTGGGCTGTTTGCCCAATTAAGTGCCATTTTAAGGCATTTATCATCCGAACTTGCAAGCCTGTGGATGAAGTTTGATATGGGCTACTGCCGATCCAACTCTATTCATTGATGGGAAGGAGAATGAATTGAGAAATGACAATAAACACAGATTAACCCTTAAAAACTACTCTGTCAATAATTTACGTTTAAAACAAAATTGTTAATATCATATCAAATAATATTTTGATTTTTTTATAAATATGGTATATATTAATATCAATAATTTTGATATATTATTTTGAATTTTTTGATTTAATATAAATATGTTTATAAATATATAAAAATTATTATAATACTATTAATAATCTACAACATAAATATGTAATATTTTTCAAAACCAAATAAATAAGTTTAAAATATAAAAATAATATCATAAAATTTTTATAATATTGTTAACCACTTAATCTGATTATATAATATTTAAATAAATATTTTTTATATAAATATTAAAAAAAAACAAAGAGATAAAAAAAATTATTCTTGTCTTTACTATTATTAAACTTAAAAAAGGAAGCATAATTATTTTTTTGAAAAAAATTAAAATATTTATGAATTTTGATTTGAAAAAATAAAGTATAAAAACAAACAAATTATAATAAAAAAATTAGAGAAACCTAACTTCTAAGAATTATTTTATCATTAATTTTATTTTTATTAGGTTAAAAATAATTAAACAACAAAAAATAAATTAAAAATTATAAAATATATTTTACATTTACATACCGATCGAAACAATTTAATCCACTTAAATTCACTAAAACTAATCGAAAGTAATAAAAGTAATTTGTATTATTTGGTATCAAATCTGATACAAAAAATATCTTTAGAAGTATCATGTTTTGGTATAATTGGAGCATAACGGCGATATGACTGGTATCAAAATGAATTTAACAACTATGGTTTAAACCATATTAATCCAAATTGAGATAGATGTAATTAGGATGGCTCAAGGGTTTAAAATGGGATGTGGTTGATATTATTTTTGGTGATAGTGATATGGTTGGTGAGTGGGAACTTGGAAGGTGAATTGAATTAGTTCGAACTTATAGTAAGGAAAGTATAATTAAAGGGTATAGGAGTTTGTTTTTGAAAATATGTTTCAATCTTAATTTAAGTAAATGTATTAGAGTTTTAGAGAAACAAAATGAGTAGCAAATAAAGCTTAAGAATGAAAGATTTAAAATCAATGTACTTGGACCTCCTATATACCATTATAAGGAATGTGAGGTAGTGAAAAAATCATAACAAAGTTCAAAGTAGACGATGGTTGATGGGAATTTCATATGAGGTTTAAGGAGGATTCATATAGGTAAGCATGATGTAACATTTAATGATTTTAGATAAATTGAAAGTAAGTTGGTTTGTTAGGATGGATGTGTTGATAGAATATTAGTAAGGGTAGTAGAATAAGTTATTTTTTTTGATAAAAAAATTATTAGTAGACGAGCAATTTAAAGACGAACTTATATTGTAATGAAAAACTTAAGCATCTATCTCTCTTAATAGTGATGTAATAGTTAAATATGTGTTATTGTAAAGACTAATCTTATTGACTACATCATTACGTGTAACAAATATATAAATTGAATTGATAATATGGTGGGGGTAAAAGCGGACGGGCAATGCTTCTAAACATTAAACAATAGTATCTTTGAATGAAAAAGCCAAAAAGGTGTTGGACTGTTTAATCAAAACATAAAAGTACGAGGGTGAAAATGATATATTAATGTTTGTAAGCTATTTGAGCTTAGCTTAAATAAAAATTGAATTTGACTTAATCATTATCGACTCGAATTTTAATTCGAGTAATTTGATTTATCAAGTGAGTCAAATTTAAATATCTTAATGTGTAATTTGAATAGTTCGCAAGTTTAATCGAATTTTTAAATTTTAATATATTTTTATTATTTTAATTAAAATATTATAATTTTACCTTTATATATATATATATATAACATATAATTGAGCTTGAAATTAAGTATGAGAATTAAATTCATTATTATTAAACGAGTTTAATTGAACAAGATTAATAATTTAATTTTTATCTTGAATTGAGTTCGAACTTAAAAATTAAAATTCGATCAAATTTAAATTGAATTTTAAGTAACAAATTTTAAATTGAACTCAAACTCAAAATTTTTATTATATCAACTTAACTTAACTCAACTCATTTACATATCAACAAAAGCGGGTCAAAAGCGAGTTAAGAATATGTGAAACATTACTTGGAATCTACGGACCAAACTTGGGAGGGATGGAATTTAAATTTGATTTTTTGAATGGACAAAATTGAAATTCCCCATTTATAATTTGACACTAATAAATGTAGGAAGTATAATAAAGTATAAAAAAAAATCTAATTTTAATAATCTGGCGAATTATTTCATCAATTTTAATAAAATTATAAAATATTTTTACATTAAGGGATAAAATTTTCATCGTACTACGATTGGATATTGAAGTTTAATACTATATTATAAGAGATTTAAATAAAAAATTGAGAAAAAAAACAATTGAGAAAGAATTAGAATAAAAATCTCCTAAAATGGTTGCAAGGTCAAGTATTATGAAAATATAACATAAAAAAATATAATTCATATAATAAATCATTCATTGTTCCAAAATAATAAAATTTAGTTTACAACTCTAATAACAAAATAATTTTATTTTAATCTTCACCCTAATTCTTTCTCAGTTTTTTTTTTTCTCTATTTTCTTCTCATTTAATTTCTCTCATTTAATTTTTTTCATATTTATTTTCATTTGATAAATTATAATTATTTTAAAAGTATTTTAAATTTAATATTTATAAAAGTATTTATTTTAGCATACATTTCTTAAAAAAAAAAATTTTAGATGTGCAATAATTTTTAATGTGACGCGGTTTACATTTTTTACATATTGAATATTCACAATATATTTTTTATTTTATTCCAAATTAATTTTAAATATATTAACAAAATATTTAATGAAACATTCTATTTTCATTAAGTGTAATCCAAAAATCATTAAAAAAATAAAAATATAATATTAAATTTCAATCAAAACAAATTACAATGATAAATTTCAATAACTACATGGAGATAAAATTACTATTTAAACCAATACTTTTCTTCTAAACTGAAGTTATATTACAAAAAAAGGGATTATATTATAAGATTTTTTTTAAGAGTCAAATCAAAATAAAATTAACCCAATATATAATGGTTGAAAACTAAAAAGTCCAAAACTATATAGCGCCAAATCGTAATTTTGCTCTGAACTTTATTACATCGGGGTCGTGCTATTAACAACTGCCACGTGTCACTACCGTTATTTTTCTTGCTGCGTTCTGCCAACGCTAACATAGACTGAGACAGTCTTGCGTTGGCTGTATATATAGCTTCACACTTTTAATTCCTTTTACCTCCCATTTTCTTCCTTCTCTTGCAAATCAAAGCTTCCAATCCAAACAGCCTCTTTATTTCCATCTTCCCCTTCTTCTTTTCTCTTCAAATTCTCGCTCGCTTTCTCGCCTTCTCATTTTTTCTCTTTAGCATATTATTGGTTTTCAAAAAGAAGGAAAAAGAAAAACGATTTGCTCAAATGGCGAGTTTCTTGACGGCGACAACGCTTGGAAATCCAAATCCAAACAAGTCTTTCGAGGTTAGCTTTTCTGTTTTTAGAAATTTTTTTCCTTTTACGACTTCAAGTTTTGCCTTGTTTGATCAGTGAACAAAGTGAGTTAACTTTTAATCTCTTGTTTATTTGATTTTGATTTATTATTATATTAGGTTTTGGAACCTCCTAATGACTCTGTTTCAAGTCTCAGTTTCAGTCCTAAGGCCAATTTTCTGGTCGCAACTTCTTGGGATAACCAGGTAAGGTATATATGCGGAATAACGTACACTTCAGCATATATTAATTTATTTTAAATTCTGTTTGGTTACTGAGAAAATATTGGAAAAGGTAGGTGAATGTAGAATTTTTTTAGGGTTTAATAAACGAAATATTTTGTTTAGCTTTCTTTACAACTACTCGAATTTTTTGGCATCCAAACAAAAAAAAAAAATGAACCAATTTGTTCGGGAAATATTAGGTTATGCATATAGATATGTGTGAGCAAGCACGTGCTTCTTTTTCCTCAAAGTTTCTGTTTAGCGGTTATTAACTGTTAAAAGTGTAACTTGTTTTCATTTACATATATTTGTGAAAATATATTTATAGGTGAGATGTTGGGAGATAATTCGAAATGGGGTAAATGTTGCCAGCATGCCGAAGGCATCCATAATGCACGATCAGCCGGTAATAACTGTTCTTTGATTTCATTATTTGGTATTTTTTTTTATTGTTCTTAATGGTTAAGTTAATAAATTGGTAAGAGGACATTTGAACCTCGAGCCTAAGGTTCCTTGATATAGCAGTTTGTTTTCCATTTTTCCATCTTTAGGTCCCTAATCCCTAAATGGATGTGCAATTACGTTCAGCATTTTTTTAAAATTTTTTTTCTTTTTCTTTTTTTTTTTTGGCACATTTTCTATTTACAGGTATTGTGCTCAACATGGAAAGATGATGGAATGACTGTATTTTCTGGTGGATGTGACAAACAAGTGAAAATGTGGCCTTTGATGTCTGGCGGCCAGCTAATGACTGTGGCAATGCATGATGCACCCATCAAAGAGATGGCTTGGATCCCTGAGATGAGTTTATTAGTCACAGGAAGCTGGGACAAGACATTGAAGTGAGTCAAATATGGCATATCTATACAAATTAATTGTTTAAACACTGCTGCAAGTAGGGTGGGCAAAATCACTCGAACCCGTCGGGTTTCGACCCGACCCGACCCCTTAGGGTTGGGTTTTTTTTTTTTTTTTGAAAATCGGGTATCGGGTCGGGTAGAGTAAAAAAAATTTCGGGTTCGGGTCAGGGTCGGGTTTTGAGCAAACCCGACCCTACCCGACCCGATATATATAAAAAAATTATTTTTTTAATTTTATATTTAATTATATATATTTTTATATATATTTAATTTTATATTATATTTAAAATAATATTTTATTAATTTCGGGTCGGGTCGGATTTGATTTTATACAAATGTCGGGGTCGGGTCGGGTTCGAGTATTAAAAATGAAAAAAAATGTCGGGTCGGGTACGGGTTCGGGTATTGCATATTTAAAATCGGGTCGGGTTTGGGACGAGCAAAAACCCGCACCGACCCGACCCGTTGCCATCACTAGCTGCAAGACTTCCACTTGTTGATTAGTGAATGATGATTTCCTCTTGAACTCTGTTATCACTTATATTGGCCTTTTTGTATGCTGATAAATTGATGTCCGTGACACTCTTTAGTATTTCATTATATATAAAATTCATTTCGAGTTTCCTTGTGCATTTTTGTTGACATATATTTCCCACCAATTTAGGTATTGGGATACGAGGCAGTCGAATCCTGTACACGTTCATCAGCTCCCTGACCGCTGCTATGCACTTACAGTGAAACATCCTCTCATGGTTGTTGGCACTGCTGATAGAAATTTAATTGTCTTCAACTTGCAGAATCCACAGGTAAGGTTTTGTTATTTTGAAGTTCTACATATTTCAGTTCATTCTTTGCTTTCTATACTAGCATTGTATGTTTTAGGAGAGTTAATCACAGTGATCATTTCTTTGTTCTCATTCTCACTGCACTGGAAATAATGAAACAGAATGGCATAAAATCAAGGGTCTCCAATAGATAGCTGCCTCATCTGCAGAATAATCAATGTTGATATGTCATCAATTTATTGGTGACCTGCATAATTGCCTCTACATTAATGCTTGTAGTATAGTCTGTGCATATAAAACTTGCGTCTTTACAACTTAAGACCTGGTATCTTTTGAATATTTCATGGACCTAAAAAGTATTACCATGTTACTGATGATTTGTTTTCTTTTTTTCTACAGTGGTCATTTTATACCTTTCATTTTGCCTTATGTTTGGATTTTAAGTTTTTATTTTTCTTCCTTCTAATGCAGACCGAGTACAAGAGGATTCTTTCACCCTTGAAATATCAGACAAGGTGTGTTGCTGCCTTCCCAGATCTGCAAGGCTTCTTGGTAAGTATCAAAACCTATTTATCATTTTGGTGCCCTGCTTTCATTTGTGCCTGTGATTCCTAGCTTTTTCATTTTCTTATGCAGCCCAAATCTCAGTAAAATTCTTGCCTGTAAATATGCAAAGCATATATGATAAAATTGGATAATTTGGATTGGCAGATACCTCCTTTTTAGACTTTATTTTGGCTTAAAGCAACCAAATTGTTAATTAATCTCAGCTGTAATTGTCTGTTGTTGTTGACATCAGTGGATTTTCTTTGATTTCTCATATTTTCGCATATGTTTCAGTTAGTGCATGCTGCATGCCAACTTTGTTTGTATCATAGATTGTTGAGGGAGCTATCCCTGAAGTTATGGGATGCCATGATCCTTTATGAGATTTTGATCTTTTATCAATGATGAGCAATTTGAGAATGGCCAGAACAATTTGACATTCATAAGGCATGGCACTTAACATTCCATCAACGCTACTGGAGTGGCCATTTTCATTTGTTTGATGCTGTTGAAATTACATCAACCTTATACGTATGCTTTCTTGGGCATTTGACTTCTTAGTTTGGTGATCTAATTTTATAATAGTGTCTTTGTTATGATAGCACTGTACATGGATACTTTCTTCATTTTGGGTTCTGTTTATATACCATTCTCTATAATCTGTTAATATCTTCATTTGCTCCTAATTCTGGAAGATCATTATTTAATATTAATTTTTTAAGGTGTATGTAACATTTTAAGTTTTATTATAAATTTTGTTCAGTAAAATGTAAGTTTCTATTATAATTTATTGGGTTGGCTACCACTCGAACTATATATTGTATGTGAATTTGGGATTTCGTTCTTTTCATGTTTAATAAATATTGTATGTAAAACAATAAGCCAAATTTGAAAATATTTAATTTCGGCCTTCATGTTGTCTTTGGGTTCAGCCGACCTGAGACTTATGGGATATAAGGCTTAGATTGTTGTTGTTGTTCTATGTTCTCTTTAGGTTGGATCGATAGAAGGACGGGTTGGTGTGCATCATTTGGATGATCAGCAACAAGGCAAAAATTTTACTTTTAAATGTCACAGAGAGGGCAATGAGACGTTCTCAGTCAACTCACTAAATTTCCATCCTGTAAATTTCTGCTACGATTTCATTATATTCTGTAAATTTACATTACATAACATTATTTGTAGATTCTTCAAATCTTTTTCCATTTTGGTGTGTAGGCAACTAAAAGCAACTCTTTATCCCACCTAAGTAGTTAAGGTTGATTCACTGAAGTGATGTTATTTTTTTTTACATCTTATTCATTGTTTTTGTTATATCTCAAGATCATATTCAGGTGTGCCGTTGTTTCAGGTGCACCACACTTTTGCAACTGCTGGTTCTGATGGAGCTTTCAACTTCTGGGACAAGGATAGTAAACAGAGACTGAAGGTGCATAAAAAATTCGATTAATATTTTATCTATTGGTTATGTTGGAAAAGAAAACTTACATCTCTCTTCTTTTCAAGTGGCGAAGCAATCATAAGCTAGTTTTAGGCTACATGTCTTCACATTTTCCCATTTATAAACTTGTGGAAATGCACGTAAAAGATCTCTTAGTAAGGCTTATGACATATTTATGTACCACTAGGCACATTTGAATAGCCGTTTCTTCTCATTGAGACATATGTAATGTACATGCACATGCACATGCTTGTACACACTGAAGTAAACTGTGTCTGTGGAGGTGAATTTTTGGGGCCTATATCAGTATGTCATTTGGTTGGTTGCATTTACTAACGAAAATCATAAATAAATCCTTTCTTAAATTTGAATTCAGTCTTTGTTACTTCAATTGCCCTGAATTAAGTCCTCTAATTTATTGAGGCATGTGTAATTTATATAGGAGAGAAAAATGGAATTTTGGCTGGGCGCTTGTGCTATGAGTTCCCTTTCTCACAAATTAATTAATCTAACTTGATTCTATGTGATCTGATCTCAGGCCATGTCCAGGTGTAGTCAGCCTATTCCTTGCAGCACGTTCAACAATGATGGTTCCTTATTTGCATACTCGGTATATTTCTCATTCTTCATGTGTTTTTTTTTTTTGGCCATTCATTCTATCTACATGCATTAGTATACTGATTTTCCATCCATTGGTTAATCACCATTACATGTGTCTTCTCCATGTCATATAGATAAAAAGTCCTTTTATTCTTACTGAAAGGAACTTTTGTGTGTAGGAGTTGAATTGATTGTATATTCATTCTTGTATGCTAAGATTATTTCAGGTGTAATTGTAAGGTTATAGTCTTGTGGTTCTATGATTTAACGATCTAATAGTAGGGAGTTTATTTTTTTTTAGCCAATTCTAATAGTAGGCTGTTTAATGTCTTATGAAGTATGCAAAGAGGCTCAGATTATCACTTTATTTTTTTCAATATAGCATTTTAGATTTTATGAATTCCTCACATATAACTGTGAGCCCCCTATATAACAGCATCCCCTGCTCCCTGCTCCCTTCCCCACCCCCCCCTCCCCAAAAAAAAAAAATCTTCTCTTTCTTATGCATTCATCAGGATAGACATGCATACATCATGCTCACAAATTCATCGTGGATAAGAAGAAAAACAAAATTACGGGTTAAGAAATAAGAGGTTTAAATTAAAATGCATGGAAGTTGTGTTGAAATCTATAGATAGATTTCAACTGGGCTCTAATAAATGACATTTTTGCACTACTTTGTTTTCAACTGGTGTTGTTGAGGGTAAGTCTTTTATCTGTGGTTGAGATATTGCAGTTTCTTGGTTCATGTGCTATCTGTTTGAGCTTGAACACCAAGAAAACCTATATTATCCCTCCGTTCTTGCCTAATAAAAATCCCTTGCATTGATATGTTATTTTATTTTGAAACTTCTGTTGACAGGTGTGTTATGACTGGAGCAAGGGTGCAGAGAATCATAATCCTGCAACAGCAAAGACATACATTTTCCTACATCTGCCACAGGTATATTTACTTGGTCTCTTCCGTTTTTAATGCTTTTCTACACTATTGCCGGCTTGTTTTGTTTGACATTTAACCTATTCTTGCATGCTTTGTGTTATGCAGGATTCTGAGGTTAAAAGCAAGCCTCGAATTGGGACTAGTGGTAGAAAGTAATGCTGAATTCAAAGTTGTTTTGCCTGTATGTAAACGTCAATCACAGTAAAGGTAGAAAATTAGGATAGATCCTTCCTTGCGAGCATATGTAGAGAGCATAGAGCTCAGGTAAGGAAAGGAAAAGATTTTGTTTCAGGTAGGTCTTTGAAGCAAATACTTGTTCCTCGTGGTGATATGTAGTTAGCAGTTATACGCAGATCCTTGTACAGATTAGGCGTTAAATAGATATTTCAAACTTTGCCTTGTTTTATTTTACTGGCAGTAAACCGAATTCATCTCCCAGATGTTGGAAGGAATGTATTAAAATCGTCCGAGAGTAAGGCCCAATTATATATACCTCTACTCTCGCCTCGGCTTATTTCTTTGCTTTATTTTTGTTGTCTGAAATCTTTTTAGATTTCGATTAATTCAAAATTAAATTAAGTCAGATTTTATATAAGAGATAAATTTTTTCAAATTTGATTTTTCTGTTCGCAAGATTTGATATCATAATCTTATTTATCAAATTTTTTGTCACTCAAATTAATAGAGGTAGGTGATATTTTTATATTTTATTATATCAGTTTTGACTTTTTTATTTTATCATATCAGTTTTGACGCTTGCCAGAGTAAACTTGTTTGGGTAGAAAAAAGAAAAAAACTAAAATTCGTGGGTAAAAAAAAAAAAAAAAAACTAAAACTTGTGGCGGTTTGGAGCCGCCTTGAATTGCCGGCCATCTTTCCGTGAACCCAATCCACAGCGAATCAGTTTGAGGATGAGTTCATTTGGATGACCTAGAGAACAACAGAATTAAAGCACGGAGAAATTCTTTATGGAAGATTAGCTAGTGACATTATCCTATGTTATGTAATTTAATAATACAACGAAGCTGTCCACCAGTAAAGAAAGATATACGATTATTCACGAACTTTAGCGGCAATTAACACAATTCTCACTTAAAAGAATTTACAGAAAATTGACCCTTTTGTCAACGATGAACCTCGCCCTATATGAAAATGAGTTGAAATCAGGAAAGCAGAAGAGTGGTTGCAATGACCGAAAAAGTTTATCGTGGTTAACGATTTACTGTATTTATTCGTGAAAAAGTTATCACTAACGTTTCAGTGCATCAAAATAACAAGGGTGCTTCTATGGCCCTTCTTGACCCGTCTTTTTTTCTAGCACTTCACTAGTGTTCTCTTACAAAGCAAAGAGCAAACAACATCGTACAACATGTACTATAAATTACAACAACAGTATAAATGGGCCCAAAAAAGAAAGAACAATAAAAGAGGAGAGGAAAAACGACAAAGAAAAACTATATGCACAAATGTGAACAATGCGACTCTAAAACACAAAACCAACTCTTGCCTCAAGTCTTCTTATTGGCAGAAGTGGTCATCATCTAGGACCAGATAATTCATCTGGAGGAATGTGAGAAGTGGAGTCTGCAACAATCCAATTAGCATTCGGGTGGTGGGTAAGGTTAAACTCCTGGCGAATCATTTCCTCTTTCTGCCACTCATCCCATCTTTCAGCCAAGCCATCACCCTCCAGCATCCTGACCACTTCAGCCATCTTAGGCCGTTCCATTGGGGAGCCTTGAGTGCACAAAAGAGCCACCTGGATTAGCTGTTCCACCTCTTCGTCTATGTAATTACCCTGAAGATCAGAATCAACCAGCGTTTCCAACCTCCTGTCTTTCAGAAGCCCTTTTACCTGAAATTTCAGCACTCGAAAAAAGTGAAACAAAAACCACTTGGCCCGGTACTAAGCTTTACTTGAATTTAGTATAATTGCAGTTGACAAAGATGTCAATCTTACGGGCATAAAAAAATCATGAAGCACAGATCAATGTCAAGATTTTACTACTTAATTACATAGGCTTCCCAAAAAACCATTGGTTTTAAATCAAGTTCATTTAAAACAATGTTGCTACCTGAAACATGTTTCATAACATGCCCAAAATTAACGAACAGAGTGGTCCATCTTGACTGCTAACAACTTTAAAGAAAGATAGGATCACCCCTCTCAACAATTTTTGACAACTATTTCTATATTTTCTTTTCCCCTCTTTCACCTTGTAGAGAAAACATTGTCAAGTTTCAACTGTTTTTATTTTTCTGCTTTTGCATTTTCACCTAGCGAGGAAAATAACATTTAGCTTCGCTCTGTTATAATGGTAGTTCTGCTAGTGACCTTGGTGTATTGCTTTTGGCCAACCAGGACAAGCAAGAATTAATTAATTCCAACACTAGACAAGAATGACAAGTCAAATTTTGAAATGCATCACCATTGAGAAATGCATTATAGGGAGAGAGTACATACCCAATCAAGCAACATGACATCATCATCATTTGCAAGCCGAGCAAGATCAAAAGCCCTCTGTCCAGTAACGAGTTCAAGAAGCATAACACCATACCCAAAAACGTCAGTTTTCTCTGATGACTTTCCAGTTGATAGGTATTCAGGAGCTATATGACCAATTGTACCACGAACAGCAGTTGTTACATGAGTATCTTTGTAGTCCATCAGTTTGGCCAGCCCAAAGTCTCCAACAACTGCTTCAAATTCCTCATCCAACAATATATTTGCGGCCTTCACATCACGGTGTATAATCTTAGGGTCACAATGATCATGCAAATATGCAAGCCCCCTTGCAGCTCCTAATGCAATCCGTTTCCTTACAGCCCAATCAAGTGGTGTTTGAGACTCCAGACGCTCTAGAGAAAGTAAAAATCAAATTAATAGATGATCCACTGTAACAAGAAGAGCTCACAAAGTATTTGGATTCCGTGAATTTCTCACAATTCAACTTGGATTTAAAGACAATCCAAGCATTTACCAAACACAAGTTTATCAAAAGAATGTAAAAAATGTTTCAAAAAAAGATCAGGATATGTGATCAGTTGTTCAAAATTTCTTCACAAACTAAAAAAGAAATAGAGCAGGTATTGATAATTGAAGCTCACACAAGCTTAAATAACTTATGTCGGAAATAAATTGTAACCTGAAGAACATATATAAAACAAATAACATGATAATACAGACAGAATTGCAGAAACAGGAAACATATGACTAAAGAAATAAACAAGGACACAACAGCTGATACCTCTTAAACAGGATGCAACACTACCATTAGCCATAAAGGGATACACTAGTAGCCGTTCTGTAGGGGTCATGCAAAAGCCACGGAGACGTAGTAGATTCCGATGCACGGCCATACTTATCATTTCTACCTCTGTTTGGAATTGCAACTCTCCACCTTGAGTCCGCTCTTCTTTCAGTCTTTTTACTGCTACCAGAGAACCATCAGCTAAGCGACCTTTATAAACTTTACCAAAACCACCTCTACCCAGAATGTTTTTGTTGCTAAAACTATCCGTTGCCACTTGTAGTTCACGCAAAGAAAACCTTTTAAGTTGTCCCAAATGAACTTCTGGGTCCTCCTCAGCTATAAAGAAAATTGGAAAAAGTGAATACATGCACACAACACCATAAAATCAATTAAAACTATCTTTTGAAAAATCACTAACCAGGTACATCAAAGAAATGATCCTGTGGTTTCCTTCTTCGCCACCAAGCAAGTACAATTGCAGGAGCAGCAAACAACAGGGCAGCGCCAGCAGCAACTCCTCCAGCAATAGCACCAGTGGCACTATTACCTGCCAGTATGAAGTTAGATAAATCTAGATACTGTTAGCACACCTGTATCATGAATATTCATAACTATTAACATTTTCAGCTGGTACCAACACAGATACCGCAGGCAACATTTCAACTGAGAGAACTTGTGGACGGGGGGATTGGAGCTACAGATAATGTTCTAGCCCACTAAAGAACCTAAAGCCATTCGTAGGTAATATCATCATCAGACTTTAGATCAGCACTCAAAGGTAACTTCTTAAGAAACAGACCCAGATGTAAGAAAGCTCAGGTAGAGCAATATACTCAACCTACAACAATATGATACAGAAACATGATAACACCAAACAGTAGTGAATGCAAAGAAAAATTCTAAGGAATATCTCAAGAAAAAAAAAAGAATAAATACTAATAAAAGAAAAGCGGGCCCCAAAGTTAAGCATAGTTTAGAGTTAATAATAATAATAATAATAATAATAAAATAAAAAATAAATCGAGAACAAACCTGATGCAGCTGGAGTTGTACGTGAGATAGGAGGCGGTGGAGCAGGTGGAGGATTATTCAGTCGATTATTAGCAAAACTGTTTTAAAAAAAAAAGATGCAGCAATTCAAGAGACTGCTCTGAGAGTATTAAACATGAAAAAATGGTAACAAGCAGTGGTGGTTAGGGTCAGGAGTTAGGGCTGAGAGGGTGAGAGCAAAATGAGATAGCATAAGAGAAAAACCTGATAGGAGTGAATAGTGAAAAAGAACCATTAACTGGAATATCTCCTTCTAACTGATTGTTTGAAAGATCACTGCATCACATAATATAACATCCCCCACCATTAATATATTGTTTGTGAAGATGAGGTTAAACTGCTAATGTGAAAAAAAAAAAATTCTGACAGCAACACTCACAGCACTTGCAGTGACGTAACTGTAGTTAAGAGCATAGGAATTTGCCCTGACAACGTGTTGTTGTTGAGACGCCTATTCCACATAAAGGAAGCATCAATTACATATCATATTGATGAGAAGACCAGATATGTAACTGATAAAAACTCATGATTAATGAATAATTTTAGCACAGATATGAAGAAGAAAAAAAAAGCCTACTTCACCAAAGAAATCATTTCTATAGAGCCCATGTCACTCAAGCACCACTGGCCCTGCAACTTTCTGGACCTAAACCACATAACACTCAAAAGCTTAAGCTGCAGTTGCGACCAATGATTTACTTGAACCCTTATATAGGTCCTAACAATCACACTCACATCAGATGTGGATGGGTATCACAGCCCCACCCACTCAAATTCTTGATGTCCTCATCAAGGCCACACATCATAAACATGATCACAATCAAGATCCACTCCACAGGACCAAGATCTCAATAGTGTAGTATCAGAGCTCAAACCAGGCTAACACATGCTCTGATACCAACTGTAAGTACCTGCATCTAATCTATGAGATATTGTCCACTTTGAGTCGGAAGGTCTCATGGTTTTTTCCACAAAAAGACACATTGAATGTATAGGTTTAAGTCTCTACATATATTCCCAATATGGGATTTGGGGGTTACAATGTCATCACCTAGAATTCACTCAGCTAAATGTTTTCCTCCCGGTGGTTATTACACTTGATATCTGATTGGTCTCTTGCTGTCCAAACGAGATCATGAATGAAGAAGAGAAGAAAGAAATACAGTATAGAACTCGGGAGTTAACACCAACAATCACAGTGGAAGAGATCTGGTATTTTGGTCATTAGCTAGTCTTTGGTACCAACATGGCCCATTTTTTAGTCTGTTATATAAAAGTTATCCAATTTTTGAAGTCCACGACTAAACCAATGTGTTTCAACAATCAAGAAGTCTTCTCAGTTCAGGGAAAGTGTCATTGGTAGTTCTAGGATCTTATTCCTAATCTAATAATTTTAGGAATCCTCCTGTTGACTCTCTTCTATAAAACCTACTAAAACCAACATTCTGCATGTATAGGAAGAGAAGAGGATATACTTATATCTACCAAATTATAAACAAGCTCATTCATTGCTAGTAATAATACCATTTGCTGATCCAGTTCAGCTAGCAATATATCAACACATAAAAAGCCTTCTAGATATACTACAAGACATACGACTAGAATGCAAGAAAACAAAGAAATTGGATAAATTAGCCACACAAAAAATGTAAAATATGTTCGTACAGGAATCTTAGTTTCGAAAGCTTGCCCAGAGTAGTTGGAATGTGTCCGGTTAAATTATTCAAGTAAAGATCCAAGCTCACCAAGTTGGTCAAATTTCCAAGCTCCTCTGGGATTATCCCAGATATGTCATTACTATAAAGCTCCCTGTCATAAAAATTTGACTTAGTAATTCTTTCACAAATGAAGTTCAATAGAAGCACATAATCCAAGTATCTTTGTATGAAATATGCAACCCAATCCAATGGAATACAACCATAGTCAAGATTAAGATTGCATAGCAAATAAAAACCAGAGCATAGTGACAAAAGCACAGACAATCTGTGCTTACAACTCTTTCTACTTTTTCTAAGGTGAAGTATTGGAATTTCACCATGAGTTTTAACTAAGGCAATTTAGAAAGTTATGTTTATTCGATTTTACACAGTTATGAATTTAAGAAATATGATTCTGAGTGAACTTATCTACTACAACCAAATCATAGAATATAATCTAAAGGAAGTCCTAAATAATAAAAAACACTATTAACTATTTGGCAAAGCATGCTTACCTTCTGTTTTTCCTTTATTATTTATCTTTTACAGCTCAAAATAAATCTAAAAACGTGGAGCAGCATGTGAGAACTGTGTTCTTAGTTTTTATTCTATCTAAAATAAAGTAGGAGATCACCAGGTCTAAAATTATCAACTTACAAATACTGCAAATTGGAAAGTTGCCCAAGCTGTGGAACCAATTGACCAGATAGATTTGCATTCCCAAGATCACTAAATTGACAAAAGTAAAAGCATTTATTAAGTCAAACTAGAAACTGGAAAGAAACATCAACAGCAGTAGCAAAAAGATATACAAGTAAACTTACACTCTTGTTACACTATTTTCACTATTACATGTAACATGAAACCATGTGCAAGGATTAACAAGGGTTGGGTCCCAACTTTGCAACACATTATTAGGGTCAGCCAAATTGGTCTTCAATGCATTCAACGCATCACCTGTTTCATACAAAAACAAAGCAATTGAATATTGGTTGTTGCAAAACATCATTCTCAGCAATAAGCAAGAAGCATATATAACTTTGGATGAGAAATAAAACTTAAAAGAAAGTGAACAAATGTTTCCATAATTACTGTCAGTATTTGCAAATCAAAGAAGTTTGTTTCTCAATTTGCAATAATTGGGAAACATCAAAAAGGAAATAGGGTAAAGAACATTTATTTCATTACAAAAATCGAAAACTCCAATGGAGATAAAATCATATCATGAAACCATTTAAAGTATTGGGAAGGGCAAAAACCCCACCCAAACTTGAAAGATTCAACGCAGTGAACATAATACTATCCAGATGACATCAGACGTCGATGAAGACAAGGCATTAGTTAATTTCCCCAACCTGAATATCGAAAATTAGAACGTAAATCATATCCAAAATATTCGCAGAAATTAATCACTTCCAAGCGTGCAACGATCCCTACAGTCAAGTCTATTAGTGAACTGAGGCTAATTGAAATTTAAAACAAGCAGTCAACCTTATGCCACTGCTAAAAGCAATCCAATAATAGCTTCTAAATTCTTCTAATTTGAATCCTATAAATTTAATTTAACAATAATTCCATTGGAAAATTCAACAAAAATAATCAGAATACAAAGATAAATATATAAATAAATAAAAGAAAATGGAAATAATCATAACGAACCTTCCGCATTTCCCGCAACTCTGAAAACCAAATCCAACACCAAAATCAACCATAAAGGAACGGAGATTAATCGCTCCATCACCTTTTTTTTCGCTGTTTTCGGCTACTTCTGATTTAAAGAGCTAAATCCCCAAAATCGTCATCAATCTTCCATTTCGACGAATAGTGGAGGCGTCAATTTGGTCTAAAACGGATATCCAAACTCACACAAATATTGATCGTTGATCAAATCAAGAAGCAAAAAAGAAAAAAATAACTAGCAAACAATAAAATTCGAAAATACTCCTCTCTGAACTATAGCCAAAAGAGAAAATAAAGAAGTTTGACTAAAAATTCCAGAAAATTATTGGCTCTCTCTCTCTCTCTCTGTCTTCCACAAAATGATTATGCCTGTTTTTCTCTCTGTATTTTGGAGCAGATCAGAGAGGGAATTTGTGTTTGGTAAGGGGAAAAGAAAAAGAAAAACAAGGGAAGAATCGGAAGTGAGGGATATGTGTTTTTTTTCAACTAAGAAAAGTATTAGAGTTTTTTTTTTTTTTTTTGGATTTTTTAATAATTCAGTTGGCTTAGTCAAAGCAGCTCCTTAATTAAACTTAAGTCGCCAACATGAGTTTTCAAAAAAAAAAAAAATTACATTATTATTATTACTAAATTCATTGAGAGATATACTGAGTTGGAGATGAATATTTTTTGATGGATTGGAGGAGATGAGATGAAACAAACGGGTCAAAGACGCACGCTTGAAAACAACTGGCCCCCACTACTCCTTCTTTATATTATTATTATTACATGCTAGAAGAAAATAGTAGTACCAAATGACTAAAGTCAAACCTCAGCCTTCCCTTTTTTCAACAAACAAGCTTTACTTTCTTTTCATGCTTTATAATGTCACGTGACAACCACGTGTTCGGATATTGTAAATGAGGACTATTAAAATTATGGAGTCCATTATTATTTTGTATTTTATGGTAATTATTGTTGAGAATTTACCATCATGAATGTACAGATTGACTTTTTTTTTTTCCTTTTCAATTGTTAAGTTTGAAATATTCACTCATAATTAATCTCAACATTCTTATCAATCCATCATGATTTTTTTTTAGATTCTATTATAAGCATATAATGATCAAAATGACAGTTATTTTTTTTTCTCTTTTAATCTTCAGCAAACAACTAGAAGTATTTTAGTTATTTGTATCGACTTGACATATCAAGTTGGTCTGACATCTCTAGTGCTATCTCAACTTGACCTTGTTTTAATTGTCCTCTTTTTGTCCTTCTCAAATTGCCTATAAATATGGAGACTTAAGCAATATAAAGCAGGTTCATCTAATTCATATTTATCTTTCATTCTTACTTTCTCACTTTTTTTCTAACCTAATTCTTATTGACTTATGTATTAAAGTGCAAATATAGGGAATACCCTTTGTTTTTACCTTTAACTGTCTTTCTCTTCTGCATTCATAAGAATATTCTCAGGTTGGAGCTCGACATCAATATTTGGTGTGCTAGGTAAAGGAAAACATTTTCATATTAGCTAAACACAAAACAATGCCATCAAGAAAAAAAACCCAAGAAGAAGGAGAGACAACCACCCTGGCTGGAACAGAAACTCATCAAAGCCAACATTATGTCTGCCTAGCTCAACCACAAGCAAGGTCAACCATGGAGCAATTTCAAGCCATAATCGAACAGATACAAGCCCTTAATCAGATGGTGCAAACTATAACCTTACCATAAGTCTCCAAAGTGTCAGACTTAGTCACACTGGGTTGAAAAGCTATTGTCGAGCAGACGAGCTACGAAGAGGCATAAGCCTCTTTGGCCTCTAGATAAGAAGAACACACCTGAACTAGATAAGAAGTGCTGAGGTAAGGCCATAATTAGCCTACCATCAGGAGGGATATGATTGAACTAGTGAAAAAATGTGATAAATATCAAAGGTTTACCCATAAGTAACATCTCCTTTTAATCAAGCTCACTCTTATCATTAGCTTATGACTATTCATGCAATGGAGAATGGATGTTTTTGAACTATTTACTCCGGTCATAGGCTAGTGAAGATTCATTATAGTAACAGTAAATTACTTTACGAAATAGTTGGAAGCCAAAGCCCTAGCCACCACTACAAAAGCACAAGTTGAGAAGTTTATATGAAAAAACATAGCTTGAAGATTTGGATTACCTTGATCTATAATAACGAACAATGGTAAATAATTTGATAATATAAGAAATAGAGAATAGTGTTCAAATCTTCACATCGACTTTAGGTTCATATCGGTTGCCCACCCTCAATCCAACAGATAAGCTGAAGCTACAAATAAGACAATATTAGAAGTTCTAAAAAAGAAGCTCAATACAGCAAAAATGAAAATGGGTCGATAAGCTACCAAAAGTTTTGTAGGCCCTGATGATAACCAAAAGGTCATTACTGGTCAAACTTTTTTTCACTTGGCATTTGAAACAGAAGCCGTAGTACTAGTTGAGATCGACTTACCAAGCTTAAGAGTTGAATTAGAGTAAAAAAAATAAAAAAATAATTAAGGCTGATTTTAACCTTATTTAAGAACAAAAATATATAGCTTTGACCCATGCAGCCTACCAGTAAAAGGTAACCAATTATTATAATAAGAGGGTTTAGCAGAAACACATCAAGAAGGGTGATCTAGTACTCAAAAAGTTAAAACCTTAGGGCTAGATGATCAATGTGGTAAATTGGCCTCACGTGGGAAGGACTATATATTATTAAGGAGGTTATTCACGATGCAACCTACAAATTACAAGATTTGAATAGCAATGTCATCCCAAGGATGTGGAACTCAGACAACCTAAAGGTTTATTATCAATAGCTTGGTATAAATCGAGCTCACACTTATACTATTTTATGAATGGCATTACCACTTTAAGTATGTGAAATACAAATCAACTTGATTACCAATAGATTAAAACAAATCGAACTCCACTTGTATTATTTCACATGTGAACATATAAATTGAATTATCTTCAGTAAACTTATCTTTAAGTGATTCAAAGAAATCTGACTTAGAAGTTGTAACTATTTTGGTTTGATCCAAGCAATCCAAAATTATTTACCTTTAGATTGGTTATCTGTTCTCAAACTTATGCAAGTAAGAAAAAAATGGCAATAAAACCAAGATAAAACTTAGAAAATTCTTTTTTCTATTTCAATGTAATAAAGTACATCAATTGGAGTATGAAACGTCTTTACAAAAACCTAACCTCAAAGTTAAAAAGTTTACAAAATCAAAAATAAAAATCATCAAATTCGTTCATCAACGATAGCAGCAGCAGTAGGAGGGGTACTCTCACTAGTAACAGTGAGAGAAATGACCTTAGCATCAATGACTTCCACATCTTCTTCCTCTGTCCCTATGGCTGCCTCTAACTTTTCTTCCAAGGCTTTATCTTTATCTTTCTCCCCCTCCTCCTTTTTTCATCATTTTTAAGCTGATTCTGAACATGCTTGATATGATATTATTGATATCAATATCAAAGAGGTTGAAAATAAGAGATGTGAATTTAAACTACATCTCTTCCTTAACCAACTGAAAGGTACCAAGAACGTTCTTTCTAAAAAATTTTACCTTTATCCGAAGACATTCATCAGAGGCTTTATACTTTTTCACAGTTTTTATTTCCAGTTCCCCTTCCCTCTTGTTTTGAGCATTTAACTCGAACTTCAGCCTCGTAATTTCAACCTAAGCATCATTTAGTTTTAGCTCAACCTGTTCCTTTATCAATTTGATTAAGGCATTATCCATCGAAATGACTTCTAGCTTTGCTATCATCGTTGTCTACTTTTTTTCTCAGCTTTACCTCATTCTTGTGGGATACAGTGAGGCTCAATCTGACACTATCCAATGCCTCTGAGCTTTTTTTGTGCTATTCGATGAGGGCAACCATATCTTTTTCAACCTTCAGCATATGTCTTATTGCTAGATAAGTATGATAGAGGGCCTGAATGCTGATCTCCATAGACTATGGAGGGAATTTCTTTTGGACTGCATAGAAAGACCCTAGACTTAGAAAATTAAAAATAAAAAAATAGAAAGAAATAAGTTGAGGTTAGGAGATACTTACTAAGAGAAGAAACTGTGACCTTACAAAACCTCGTAGCAACATCGAAGTTAAAGATGGGATCATTTGTCAGAGCAAATTCTAACCCCATAGATATTCTTTTAGAGTTAGGTCTTAGCACCCTAGCCTCGTGGTTTTCAAGAGCAAAGGACAACATTTCCATCCATGGTCTTTTGGCTGAAAGGGGTGGCATCTATGTTAACGTGAAGGATAGGTCCCAACCTACCATAGCATTTGATTTTTGACTTGAGGGAGTGTGAGGTATAGTTGTGCTGACTACTTAGTCTCTTACATGCGACAGAGCCCAAAGTTAGATTTTTTCCCTTTTGGGCTTCAGGGCATGTTGATATAGGGCGATATTGAAGTCTTCCCTTGTTTCAGCCATATTTACAAAACTGAGCTAATAATTAGATAAAAAATCAACTCAAAACAAAACCCGATAAGGTTACCTCAAACATACCCCAATATTTTATTTTATTTATTACTTTCGGAGAGGTTAGCCTATGAGCATCGATAATTAGCTTCCTCTTATGTGTAAAATCTAAAATATTATCTCAATCTGATAGATTACAGATAGAGAGGGCCACCGGTGTGTTTATAAATAAGCTAGGTGTACTTTTTTTTTTCAAGCCTCAACTTCAAGGTCACCATCTTTATTAGCCTTCTATTTCTTAAAACATAAGAAGGGTAGCTTCCAATTCTTTATTAAGCTTAGACAATTGATGAAAATATTTTTATTTGGTTAAGCTGTGATATAAAACTACCTACTATCACTAAGATGTTTCTTAAAAGAGAAAAACTCCCTAAATAGAGAAAAAGAATGAAGAATATTTAAAGATTAATAAAGAATAATAAAAAAGACTATGTACCAAACAAAAGTTGGGGTGAGCTAGATGATATTAAATTGTAAGAAGTAAAAATTAAAATAAATAAAAGATAAAGTGAAAACCTCAGACTGACCACAAATGAATCCTAATATACGTAAAATCAATATGGCTCTAGTCTATCAATGACTAGATTTGAAGAGTTCAGCATTTTATACTATATCTTTCTCTAAGAAAAAAGAAAGTGGTATCCAGAGCTCGAACGTGATAAGTTAAACACATGTTATGATAGTTTTTAGGATTTACTCTACCCTTTAGCTCACTCATCATGTCTTTGAGGATCACGTTGAGGTCATACAGAGTATATATAGAGACCTCAATGAGTTTATCTTACTCTATAAGACTCTCTCTATTTGCTGTCACTTTTTTTGATTAAGGTACTCTTTTCTTCTTGTCTTTCATCGGAATCGCTTTCATCAGAAAAATCTGATTCTTTGGTAGGAGATGGATTCTAAGGAAATATAATGGATGAAAATAGCTTGATCCCGAAGAAAAAGGGATGAAGTGAAGACCCATTAGGAGAGGATGAGATGTCAAGAAATATTAATTGAAGGGAAAGAGTAAAAGTGGCAAGAGGTAGATGAGATTAAACCCTAAAAGGTGAAATACCTAAAAAAGAAAGAATGTCAGCCAAAGAAAATGGACAGACCTGGGTGACAAAAAAAGTAGGTGAATTTTAAAGCTTGAAATCGATCTGAGCATACAGCTCTTCAGTACTCAAAATTCACTCACTTTTTGCCTAAGCATTCTTTTTGTTACATCGCTACCTTTCTTCTGACATCAAATTGAACCAATAGGTTATCTTTGTATAGTTGTGAACTCTAATAATATGAGGGATCAGGTCGTTATTCTACTGCTCTTGCTGACCTCCCATTGGCTTTACCCTATAACTCTTAGCTTTTCTAAAACTTATACTAGAAGACATGGTTAGAAATACGTATTGAAGTAAATGTAGAAAAAACTTGAAAGGCTAGAAAGCTGTTAATATACGAAATTTTAGGTCAGATTAAGAGCAAAACAAGTAAAAGGTGAAAGGTTGAAGCCCTACCAGCCCGTATATATAGACGCGCTGTAGACGAGATGAACGACATGATCTTCACCACGTGTTAGAATATGAATGGGTAGACGTTTTTTCGTCTTCTTGCTTTAAATCTTTTTGCTTAAATTGACTTTTTTTTTATTTAATGCTGTTAGACTGACCTAACTAGACGAACCCTAGATCAATCTAACTAAACTAGATAGTTGTTAGAGATAAACGTAGAGCCTGATTCACTTCTAGGGCTCAAAATAAATACTCAAGTCCAAATTTTCAAAAGAAAACACAAGTCTAACTATGGCCATATGAACTTCAGTAATAATCTCGAATCACCCCAAACAATTATCATCTTGGCAACCTTTAAATCGATCATGCACTCATCCTGAAACATACATGCGAGATCGAATAATCGTCAGGTCGGATCGTGACTTAAAGCTAGTGGTCATCTAGAACTGACCTTTCTTTGCAATGTTGGCTTTCACGAAAATATACAGCCATTTGCCCCACATCGGGGATGTCGGTAACAAATTTGTGATCTGATACTCAGATCGCTTGATGGATGGACAAAGTATTAGGGGCATATAATAGTCAAAAGGGCATAATGATCTTTTCTCCTCTATCAATTTTTAGCAAATAATCAAAGGTGTCTCAGTCATTTGTGACGACTTAACATATTTGGTTGGTTTGACATCTCAGTGCCGCCTTAGTTCGACCTTATCCTAATTATTCTCTTTTTGTCTCTCTCAGCTTACCTATAAATATGAAAACTCATGCATCATGAAACAGGTTCATCTAATTCATATATTTATTTCTTTTCTACTTTCTCACTTCTTTTCTAACTTGATTTTTATTGACTTATACATCGGAGTGCAAACATACGAAACACCCTATATTTTTATTTTTAACTATAATTCTTTTCTGTATTTATAAAAATACCCTTAAATCAGAGGTTAGCATCGATAGATTCCCAATATAAAAATACTTTATTTCCAATTTAAGAGTTTCCATTGCTTTAGTTAGTTTTTTCTAATATTTATTACTAATAATAAACTCTTTTTTCCTAGCTTTTTGATGTGATCATAATCATAAAATCTTAATTCACGATCAATAATAATTATTTTTAAATATTTTAATCAGAGAAATCTGATTTTAATTGTAAATCTTATATACCCAATGCCTTATGCAATCTATCTCTTCCGAATTAACCCTAAAATGCACCTTATCTCTAAAAAATCTGATTTTAGTTAAAAATTTTTTAACTATAATTAAGTTATACTAAGAATTCATTGTAACTTTCATAGTGAAGTTTATAAGATCAAATTTCTCGGTGAATTTTTTGTTAGTTTAAAATTTAGATTTCAGATATTGTAATCTTCCTAATCTCCAAAAAAAAAAAAAAAAACTCTGAATATAATTCACTGTTATACGCCACAATTAGACAGCACTAATTACAAGCACTTTGATTTTGTTTATTCATTTTATTCTATACTGGTATATGCGTAGGATGAAAGTGATGGTATCCGGGTTTGAGTTGAAAATTCCGGCATGATTCTTAAAAGGCACCACTCGCTCAGGTAAGTTGATTTTGACCAAAATTTATTGGTAGCCTAATGACCCTTTAATGGGCCGTGTTGCCCAAAAGGACAAGGTCAATGTAGAGTGAAACAACATTTAAGATGTATCAAAGAGAAGTAACGATCACACGTTACCGGAAAACCAAACTTGGGTTGGGCAAGATTCTGATATTTTTGGTTTGCAAAGCTGAGCGTTAGCCAAGCATTTGGAGAGTGGTCAAGACAGTGTTGGACGCCGTCGGGTTTGACTGAAAACTCAAAAGCCGCCAAAGTAAGCCGTGCTAGAAAAGTCTATATGGCTTCACATTTCACACGGTTCACTAACTTGTACATGCTGGTTTAAGCATAATTTTCATAGGTGTCATAATCATTAAGACAAGCCATTAATAGAAAAAAATTAAGAAATTTCAAAATAAACCTAAAGATTGAAAAATAAGTAATGTAAATGTTGGTTTAATATTTAAAAATAAGGATAATGAAAAAAAACTTGAGAAAATAGAGAAAAGTATGAAATATTCTTATTCGAGGGATTATTTATATATGTAAGATAATAAAATCAGATTAAAATACTTTAATATTGAGATGATGGGTTAAAAGTCGATATTACTGGCCTGATTTGATCTAACAATTTTAAGGCCAATGGAGAAGTAATAAGTGAACGTTCTTATATTAATTCAAGTAATAAATTAAGATGATCGAGTTGGTATGAATTTCAAAACTTTAAGTTAACCTAATATGCAAGCTCAAATCAAAATGATAAAATTACTTTTGTTTGGTAAGTAATTCATTTTAAGTAAAATGTCTATTTTTCTTTTAGAACCATAAAGTGCTCCTAACACTAACATAAAAAAATATTAAGAATTATATTTATATATTAATAGAATTAAATATGGTAGACTTGTCAAGGTATTTTGCAAAAACAAAACCTTTAAATAAAAAATAGGAATTTGTTAAAATTGTCTTGGATTGTTGCTACATTTTTTTTTATTCTATATTTTGGTGTCACAAGTTAACAATAGTTGGAAAGGATGGATTCCAGGTCAATCCATGGATGCATGTTTTATTGGAAGCAAACCAATCCCCTAGACTGGAAACCATTTCATTGCAGTTAGAGCATATGTTGATGCTGTAGGAGCTGGCTTTGACAAAACGATAGCAACAGCTAAATGCAAATTTCACTTGGTTGGAAGGGGCAAGCTCCAGCACCCAACGGCTAAGTGCAAATCATTAGCCATGATTCAGCCTGAAGAGTTTGCCATCAAGTTAGGCCACAAATGAAGTGCCTGGCAAATCGGCTATTAAGTAATCACACAAAATGAACCCTTTAAAAGGGTTTTAAAGGTAATAAGGTTCGATCTAACAGCAATTGGGCTTTTCTTCACAGCTTAAAAGAATTCAGACTAGCCTATTTACCTCACAATCCAGCTTCAACCCTCAACCTTTTCGAAGCCCGCTTAATGAGTTCACAGAAAAGAAAAATTGGCTGGAAAATAAAGACCTGAAGATGCCCAGTGCTTGTGACTAGAAGCCCATTGGGCAGTGGTAAGCCTTGGGTGCTTTGAACTTCTCTCAACTCCGTGGAAGCCTTGGAAGGAGACGATGAGCTTAATTCGACTTAAAACTAGTCAAGTAGTTGTTACTGCAATGTACTTTCAAAGATTTATGTATTTCCAAATTTTCACACAATGTATGGGGAGATTGTGAAACTCAGTTTGCTTAGCTATACCACCAACCGACCATAGTGCCTCGGATTTTATTATCTGCACTATTTGAAAACATTTCTTCAGGGCTTTGTCATGGTGTTCACAGCAAACATAGCAGATTAACTCCCATGTTCTATCAGTTTTAGTGTAGTAGCAGCAATGATTGGATAAATCCCAAGTCCCTTCTACAAGATCATCTAAGTGGAAGCCGCATATTTATTAAATTTTACTAAATTGTTGCATTAAAGATAAATGAATGTAAACTTAATTCTAGTGACAGTGATATATAAACTTCACTAAATTAATTTTATAACTCTCTTACTCTTATCCTGTAAAAAAAAAAAATTGAAAAATTATTTTTTATTTTGATAAAAGTCAAGAATCAAAATAATATTTACTAAATAAATTTTATTTGTTGTACTTAAATGACGTTTACTTTATTCCCTTTTTTTTTTTTACCTCTTACAAACACAACAAACAAAGTAATTTTACAATTTTAAAAAATAATCTTGACTTCAAGAAAAACTCAAAAACAAAAAGCATCTACTAAACATTTAATAATAACTGTTGCTTAATATCAGTACCCTCACTATTGATAACCTTGCCTTTTTTTTTTTCACTAAAGAGGCAAAGCCATAAAAATACCGAAAGCCATTCCTTTAGAAAGAAAAAAAATTCCATAAAACAAATTGTTTAAAAAAAAAATCAAATAGCATTACTCAATTTGCAAATTTGGTATCTCCATCCTAGAATTTTTCGCCTTTGTCACTTCCATTTGTGCCACCATCACTTTTTTTTGAGCTCCTGCATCTGTGTTATGTGCCAGTGACCTCTCCGATTCCGATTGTTTTTGGCCGTAAATCTCTTCTTTTCAAGTGTGTTTGGTTAATCTGTCGAATTTTTTTGCTTTTTTTTTTTTTTTCTAATTTCTTAAGTTTTGATGATTTTTGCTTAAATCAGGTACTTACCACAACAGCTCAAATCAATTCCCCCGTTGTCATTACTTAAATGCGAAAGATTATTGATTTGGCCTTTAAATGCATTTTTCTCTTTCTCATTTTCATATGGCAAGTGAAATCGAGCATCTGGTTATAGGAATGAAATATTGTAGAATTGGTCCAAAAACTCTATGACCTTTAAATCATTGATTTCGAACTCCTCCATACTGTTTCTGGCAAAGAATACATCACTCCGGTAATGCTTTCTCTCTCTCTCTCTCTCTCTGTCTCTCTCCTGTTTGGTTACGCAGAAAATATAAAGAAAAATAATAATAAGGATTGTTTGGTTATTTCTGGGTTGTATTATGAATTTTAACGGCTATTTGGTTCCCATGAAAACGAAGGAAAACTTGTTATCTATGTGTTTACTATTATTTTGTTACCATACAATGTAATATTTGATTTATTACATGTGGGTTTTATTTTGAATTTTATGATCGTGATGATCTATTGTACTATAGGAGCAATTGAGGCATGAAATGCTGGGAAGGTGAAGAAATTAGGGCGCGTTTCTTTGATTGATCTTGCCTATACCAATGGGGTGGATTTATATCATGTTGAGAAGCAAGCTCAGCATTTAGTTTCAGAGGATCCCGGGCTTATGTTAATTCAAGGAGAAATAATATCACAATCTTCTTGGGATTCCATAGCTAAAGAAATCAATTAAAGGCTACAAGAATGCAATCAAATTGCTTTAGCTGAGTTGGCTGCACAGTTACATGTTGGTTCTGAGTTGGTGGCATCTGTCTTGAAGCCTCGCCCTTGGGACTATAGTAACTTATTTTCCTAGTTTTTACTTTTGTGATTTTGGGAAAATTAAGGAAGAACTTTTGTTACAGTTTTAATTTTTTTCTATTTTGTCTATTAGGTAAAAGGTAGGCTTAAAGGTGGGCAATTGTACACACCTACGTATGTAGCTCGTGTTAGTGCCATGGTTCATGGTGCTTCCAGGGGTATCACAGTTCCAACAATTTGTCTGTTTTGTGGAACTCTTTGCAGCAACTTTTGCAAGAAATAGAAAGAGCCACTGGTGTAGCGGTCGAAGGTTCATTCTTCTGATCTCTTTTTAACAGGTTGGTGAAGAAAGGTAAGGTTCTCGAAACACTTTGCAGGAGTTCATTAGACTCCAACTGTATGTGACATGATCTTCTTATTGTTTTATGTTTATCTGGATTCACATTATAGAATGAACAAATTCTAATGGCTATTAAAATCCTTTTCCTAAAGGAGGCAAGGTAAGGTTTTTGATCTTAATTAGTTTAGTTTGGAATGGGCGTTAAAAGTTGAACTTTGAATGAATAAGTGGGATTCACTTTTTATCATAAATCCCATTTTGCTGCTTGCATAGCATTGATTCCTAGATTAGCTGCCTTATTCTTTAGAAAATCTGCAAAAACTCCGGTAAATTCATAGATTAAGCAAATATGACTAGTAAAAGTGTACTAGTATTCTTTTAGAATGCCAAATTTGGAAACTTATCACTATCATTTATCCAAAATGATGTAAAAGTTCTTTTAACTTATCATATTTTTATTATTGAAAAAATGTGGTTAATGTTTGTTATTGCTCATTTTTATTGTTTCATAAGCATACAAGTTTACTCTACATGGCTACATCAATACTGATTATGATACTGCTTCTTATTTTCTATATTCTTTATTATTTGTATCAAAGTTAACATCTCTTGTCATAATATATAGATTCATAAATCTATAGTTAAACTTAATAAAAAGAGTTGCCACCAATTTGATAATGAATTCGTCGAGCTATCCTTAAACCTTATGTATCACAATTTTAAAATTATTGGACTATTCATGCACTAATTTAATCAAAAACTAATTATAAATGGATTCAATGCATGGGAGAAAATATTTGCCCCTTTAAAAATTTTCAACAAAAAAGAGCTTTAAAAATTCCATAAAATCAGACTAAATATTTAGTAGGTTTCATGAAAGCCTTTGTTGAAAATAACTTCAAAATAGGTGTTTTATACAATCTTTAGGCCAAGAAAAATAAGTAGAGCAATTGATTAGTTAACAAAGAAATAAATCAGATAGTGCATATAAAGAAAGAAAATAAAATAATGTGATTCCTAAACTCCATGTTAATTTTAAAAAATTAAAAGAAAGATGTCTCTACCTTTGGGTTAGCCTTTTAGGCTAACTATATGTGGTTTAAGTTAACTCTAAAGGTTCCCAAATTATTCTTTATATCATTGTTTATCATAAACTAGTAAGGCATTGTAATCTTGGCCTATCACAAGCTACAAACAAAAAGGTTCAATTTAAATGATAGTATTTAACTAGCCCATGCGGAGACATGAAATCTCACGAAAACATAAGTACTTTACTTCCTCTTAAAGGATGAAGCTCGAGTGTAGAACTCATATTATGCATATGTAAGTAAATGACAACTATGAAAAATAATAATAAAATAAATAAATAAAACACAGACAAGAAAAGAAAAAATTTCTTAAATTTGTTAAGTTAAGCTTGGATAACAAGAAATCATTTACTGGCCTGACTCTAAATGTCTCTAATGGAGTCACCAAACTATCTTAATGTATAGATCCTTGAACCTATTGCTAGACCTAAATTAAAAGAATCACTACCAATCTTTTTTGTCTAGATGTAATGGTTACTTAACTGAGTATGTTTTATTTTAAAAAGAAGTTTCAAGCTTGACTTAGGTATCTTTAGATGGTAAATTCTAGTATACAAAATCATATTTAAGCCTCGGAGTGTGGTTACATGTGAGGAAAGTCATAGTGCCCTAATAGTGCCTATCCAAAGAAAAGTAACAATTTGATTTCAAGTTATCTAAGCCTAAAAACATCTTTATAATTTGTCAAATAATTTAATTATCCACAATTAATCTTAAAATTACTCTAATAGTTTAATAGTAATTTAAGATCATTTTTTCACCTCAAGAGTATTTATAGAAACTAATATTCAACTCTAAAGAAGCTTCGTTTTCGGATTCATTAACATATTTTATTTTAAAAAACAATCAATAAAATATTCTAATAGTTTAGTAAGACTTTACTTTAATGCATATCTCTTAATAGTTTAAGTGAGATTTTGTTTGGAAACCATTTATAAAATTTTACTTTGAGAAAACTCATTAAATCTTTTAATAGTTTGGTAAGATTTAATTCAAAATTTTAATTATTTAATAGTTTGGATAGGATTAAAAATATATTATTTTATTTTTACAAAAAAATTCATTAAGTCTTCTAGTAATTTGGTAGTACTTAACTCATAATTTTAATCCTCCAATAGTTTGATAGGATTGAAAAATTAATTTTTTTATAAAACTTTGTTATGAAATTCTTCAATAGTTTAGTAGAATTCATAATTTTAAAAAATAGATTAATGAAAATCTTTCAATAATTTAATAGGATTAAGAATCTTTTCAATTCATAAAATATTCCAATTTTATTTTATCTAAATTAAATATTGTGCACACATGAAATATATAACAAAACAATATACAAATGAAACCAAATCTATATATATATATATATATATAATTTACCTAAATAAATTGGGCTCAACTTAAAATGAAATCCAAGATAAACTTCAGGCTGAATACAAACTTGGGCTTTAGAAGATTGGGCCCTGGTTAACTTGAATCGTGGTTTGCTTAGTACGGGCTTGGATCAAAACTTGTCAGGCCATATTCATCACAGGCCAGCAAGCTGGTTCAGAAACTGGGTTAGGTTGCAAAATGGTCTGAGATGCGGGTTAAAGGGAACCCGGTTGCCCTTTACTAAAACGGTGCCGTTTTTACCGATGTCTAATATGCACAATATCCTTTTCCTTTTTTCATTTTCAAAAATTGCTTTCTCTCTCTTCCTCTCTAACCAGAACGAAAAAAAAAAAAAACACCAACAACACCGGTCGGTCTTGAAACTTTCCCTAGAAACCAGCGATGCTCTGCCCCTGCCGCCGTTGTACGTTGTCACCCTTTATCTGAGATCACCAAAATAACAAAAGCTTCCTCTCACTCGAAGAATAGCTATCCAGAAACCAGCCTATTCCAACACCGATCTCGCTGTCAATCGCTGGTCCCGCTACCAGAGAATTGTGTTGCCCTCGGTCTCTCTGTTTCCACTGAATTTCTTTTGCGAATTAAGTTGTGTTTCTGGGTGGCTTAATTTTCTAGGTTTAATGGGTTGAAGCTCAGTTTGTGTTTGCCGGGTATGGGTTTAGTGTGTTGGAGTTTGTTGGGTTGGGGCTTGCTTTGCTGTAGATGGGTTCTATTCTGTTGATTGCTGGGTTCCTTCTTTCTGTTGTGGTTGCTTTGTTTGAAGTTCTGGGTTGATGGATTTTGTTTCTGTGTTGGGGTTTGCGTCGCTCGTGGTTTCTTTTTCCTTGTTTAAAAATTTCTTTTTAATTTGGAAAAAACCAATTCCACCGAATTTGTGATTTTGGTGATTTTATTTAATTCAATTTTCATGTGAATTAATTTTGTGATTTTGTTTTGCATGAATTAAGCCCCAATCAAAATCATTGAATCCAAGATCTTCAATTCACGTGTTTCTTCCTTTGTGTTTTCAAACTTTTCGTTTTCTTTTATTAGCTTTCTTACAATTTTTTCACTTTGTCTAAAAAATAAAATTAAACCAAAAATCAAATCAAATCAAATTAAAATAAAAATCAAACTAAAATTAACATTAGAATTAGAATTTTTTGGCTTTTATCCCATTAGGCTCAAAGCATTCCAATCAAAGCCCAATTTATGGTCGAAGATTCATTTTAGTTCTAAATAAATTTTCGGATAAAATAAGGTGTCTACATGCATATTCTAGTTTTTTGTTCTGAAAATTATTGGATGTTGGCTTTGAGCATGCAGGGAAATAAAATTTCGTGGTTTATATGGTTTCTAATATATTTGCTTAGTTGCTTTTCACATACCCCCACTAAGCTCAACTAAAATCATTGCAAACTATTTGGGATCAGCCACGATGTTTTTTACTGCATTTTCAAACTCTAGCTGCTCTACAGGTAATGTTTGCCCAAGGTTTTTATTTCTTAGTTTGGTTCAGAAGGTAGTTTGATGGAAATTTATATCCAATCCATCAAGCTGGTTATTCCTTCAGCCCTCGTACGAAGCAGAGCATTTATTAATGAAACGAACTAGGTTGCGTAATGGAGTTGCTGATGTTACTTCTCAAGTGGAAAAAAGTTATTTCAAAGGCTGAGTTACAGTGAAGCTTCTTCAATAGATTTGCTTGAAATATCAAGATTTTACATCTAAGCAAGTAGAATTTGTGGCTATGACTGCAACTTAGTAATTTGGTTATTACCCAAAGTTCTTTTGGAGATTAATGATAAGTCATTTACTATTACCCACTTGCTTCTATGATTTTGCTAGACAATTAAAGACGTTGCGTGAATATGTGAAAGTTCATTTTTAGGTTGGACTGATTTTGAAAAAAACAAATAGTGGGATTGTCTTTGGTAAAAGTCAACAAACCACTTTAAACTGTATGTGGCAACAGAAGGTATATAATCTTGTAATCTTTGCTTTTCCTTGTTCTATTTTCTTTAAAGCTTCTGCTAATTCATATGGTTGGTAATATTGCAGCAACTTTTTGATAATCTGGATGCTATGTTGGTTGAAGAATCTCTATTGGCTAGAACGCACCCATTAAGTTCTTGTCTAAAGGTCAAAGCTGTAGCAAATAGGATCCTTGGTTTCATTGAAGAATTTATCCAGTTTTCAAGAAAAATAATAGAGTACTTAAAAAGATATCTCAATATTGAGAGATTTTTGTAAATTGTTCAAAATTAGTGTAAGTGCTTATTTGATTTTATGTAATAATTTTTTTGGACAAATTCTATATATATTTTATTTGGAGTAAGAATTACACATAAAAAATATATGTAGTTATTAATAATTTAAATAAAAATAAATAAATAAGTATTTTTTAAGAGGGTAAACTTTTTTCTCTACTAAATATAAAATGTTATAGTGAAATTTATAATTCTCAATAAAAATAATTTTAAATGAGGATCATTACAAGTTTTTATCAAAAATAAAAATTTTAAGTGTTAATAAAAATTTTCATTAAAGTTAAAAGATATAACGAGAGCTAAAATTAATCTTCACTATAAATTTTATTTTTTATGAAGATTAAAAGTAACTTTTATTAATTATTTACATTTAATGAAAACTTTTTAACTCTTACTAAATTACACATATAGTGAGAGTTGAATTTTATTTCTCATTATATATAATTAATAAGAGAATTTATAATGAAAGTATGTAAGAATCATATTAACCTTTGTTAAAAGAATTAATGAAAATTATATAAACTTTTAGTTAGGATCGTGATCCTCTTTTTTTTTTTTTGTAGTGAGAGCGTCAGGTGGGGGCAATAAGAGAGTAGAGCAAGTAGCAGTGTAGCTTCATTGCGGAGTCGGTAATTATGTGTAGGACTATACTATGGGAAACAGCCAGGCACGCACTTATTTCCACATTAAAACCAACCACTGCCAGCTTTGTTTGGGCTGCTTTTTTCTTTTTCTTTTTTTTTTTTCCTTTTCTTTCTAAGGCTGCATGGAAACTTGTGGGGGACAGAGACAAAATGGGCCTACCCTTGTGAATATTAATCCGAGTCATGAATTCAGGCAGTCGTGATCTCTCTTTTTGTACATTATTTTTCAAGTCCTTGCGCGTTATTATAAATGCATCCACATTAGGATAAGAAAAGAAATGAAATATAAAATAGAGGTTGACTGACCAACCACCACCAAGGTGCCGATTGCCATAGGTGAATGGGAAGCAATGTTCTCCATGTGAGATTTTACTTGCCTTTTGGGCTAAGAGCAATGGAAACCTAATGGCCTTTCCATGCTTAACAAGCTTCCAAAGATCATCTTCGTCATTAGTGGCTGGAATCTTAAAACCTTGACTTTATAAACGCCAAATTTTGTCTATTCAACAAATTTATTCCGTGGCCCCATTTTCTTTTTCTCTTTTATATTAATCACTAGTTTTTTTCAAACATAAGCATGATAGTCGTTTTTGTTTTCTCATTCAATTTCATTAAATTGTTTTGCAGACACATTGCATCAGCATTTCTAATAAGTAATAGTAATACATAATAACATGGAAAGCTTGCAACGTGTTCCAACTTTCAAATTGTGAGAAATGCAGGGTTTGGGTAAATATAATTTGTAAATAAATAATAAAATATTAGTATTAACAATATTATTGGGCTAGATTTTAAGTGCAAACTGATGATTCTATATATATAAGAAAAAAAATCTTTATTGAATGAAATATACTCATAATATATTAACCCTCTTTACATCCTCCAACAAGTTTATTACTTTAAAAAAAATAGGTGAAATTATGAAATCAAAATGACTTTTGGTGTTACCAATGAAGGTGCTTGGTTCAATCGGTAAGTTAGTTTATTCTAATGTAAAAAATTTTGAGTTAGAATCTTAACTAATGAATTTTTATTGACATTAATATCGAATACAAGATTTTTTTGAGATATGAACAGAAAAGATGAACAATTTATTTATCTTAGAATTTTTTTAAAAGAAAAAGCTTTTGATGATAGGCTATACTTATATAACACGTTACCTGCTGCTTATAGCCGTGGCTCAATGGTGGTGGTAGGGTAGGAGCAGCTCACATTCACTATTTGTAGTAGTAAATTATATGCTGTATACTGTATTCCTCTCGATCTGGCGCTTATCCAAAACTTTTGGAAAACGAAAAGAACAGCCTGGTACCCGCTTACCCTCCATTATTAATTAAATGGTATATTGAGACAGTTAAGATGGAGCTAAAAAATGCAAATTAATTATTATAGTTCTTCTATACAAGTAAGAGGATTGTCTTTGTTATCGAATTGCAAAGAAATGATGAAATGTCTGACATGTACTTTTTCTTGCAGCACATCTATATATTTTTGTTAATGTCCCCTTCTTCATTTACTGATTTCCTTTTCTGAGTTGGAAATTAAGAAAAAGAGCCTCATACATCCATTGATATTTCTATTGAAAATTACAGTTATTACTGACCTTTGCAGTAAATACTTCAACTTTAATTGCATAATTAAACCATACTCTTTCTTTCTCAGCAGGCCTTTATTCGAAACCAAAGAAAATGGCAACTCGTCAGTTTTTCACATGTTTGCACTGAAGCTTCTCATCTTCATGTTTCTTTCCCAGTGTTATAATTTCTTGCAAAATTTCCATACACCACTGGATTTTCATAGTTAGCAGAAAAACAGTCTTAATTGTACGTTTTTTCTCCCGACAGGTTTATCACCTGTTTTTCATATACTAAAGTGCACCACTTTTAGACCTGCTGATCGATTAACTCTTCTAGCTTTCCTTTCCAACTTTTTCTTCTCCCATCATTTAAGAATTGTTATATTATGTTGATACTTGACAAAGACCTTTGATGCTTGACAAAGAACTTTGTTCTAAAGTCCTCCATCGATGGATTTTCGACCCAAATTCACATCGTGTGATAATTGAACAACCACTCCTCATCAAGTAGTAGGTTTAATGGGGCAAGACTAAACTCAACGAGAGAGGGTTAAAGTCTAAATGGGGTTATTAGGAGACTTAGATTAAAATAGTCATTAAGGACCATAGCAACCACATGGGTGATTTAAATGGCCGCTAGCTGGCTTGCCGTCAGCTTTAAGTTGTTGACCTTCATGCATGGCTCCATCAATGATCATCCTATTGAGCTTTAGCCATCGAATGAATGTTCCCTTGTCATGATACAAGCTCCTCCAGCCGATCGAATTATGCAATATGATCATCTTACATCAAATCATCAAATGAGTCATAAATTATTCTTATCTTAATTGAAAAGAAATCAAATCATTTTTTATTCTAAGATATTCATTAGTTCATAAGTTGGCCATATGCAGTTCCAATTATAATATTTAATTAGTTTTAAGCATATGCCATGTATGGGTATATAATTATGTAAACAAAAATTTAATTATAGTAAAACTAAAACACATTATAAAATATTTAAAATTTTAATGTGGCATAAGTCAGGAAAATTTTGAAATTTAATATGTAGCTATAATTGTTAAGCCTCAACTTACACCTCACAAAAGAAAATAGCTTTCTAGCAACACCGAATTCAAGGTATATAGAAAAGATCAAAGATTTATTTTTAAATTATAAATTAGAAAAAAAAAGTTATACCAAAATATATAGATGATAAAGTTGCTATTCTAAAAATAAAACCTAATAATTGTATAAACAACAAATATGAGTAAAATTTTAATAAGCTCATAATAAAGTAATAAACAAAAGTACAAAAATAAATTTTATATAAAAATTAAACACAATATTGCAATAAAACAAAGGTGAAGAATGGTCGAATTTGATCTACATAATATTCTTTTAGGAAGATCATTTGTATTTATGTTACTATCAAAAGACATTATTATAAATGTATGAAAAAGTTACTATTAGCCATATAATGTAATAAGTTGCAATTTGAAATAAAAGACATGAAATTAATGTGATCTTTCATTCAAAATTATAAATTTTGAATTCTTGCCTAATTTTCTTTTGTTTTTTAAACAAAATCTTCTCTAATAAAGATCTTTTGGCATTTGAACGAAATTATTTTCCATTTAGTTAGCTAGCTAGATAGCAGGTTGAGACCCATGCCTATTTCATTGTGCAAAAGGGACCAAAAAAAAAAACACCAGGTAAAGTCTATCAATGTGCCTTAAATGCACAAAACCTAAAATATAATTAACAAGTCGTAAATATGATTCAAGTGTGCGGTGCAATGCATACGAGTAAGACTGATAAGGGTGGGGATTGGAATTGAATATGCTTGCTTTTATTTCTCTCTTTATCAGGCATTAGCGATTGAAACAATTCTCTGCGTTGATGTAGGCTTTGATGTGAACCATTTGCAGCTAAAACAGGTTTGCATGACAAGTACGTACGTGAGAATATATAACATTCTAAGGATAAAGCAGCTAAGCAAAACTGATTGATATGTGAATGGAAATTCACTTTCATCCATCTAAAACTTTAATGATTAAAAAAAATTAAAAGAATTTGTTAATTTGTCGGTACTTTTGAAAATCAATCTAGTAATTTTTTTTTTCACTCTAGCAATATAGATTTATTTATTTTAATGATAAATACTGAGAGGTGAGTATATCACTCAAAATTATTGTAATTCAATTAATCGTGATGGGAGAATAAAAATTTTAACTTAAAATTTAAAGCATATGCGAAAGTAAGGTGTAATTGTCACGGACCTAAAAAAGAGTCTTGAATCTCACATCGAATATAATAGGAGAGTCACTGAGATATATAATGATTCATACAATCTTTGCTTTGTGAGATACCTTTTGTAAGACAAAATCGTGAGGTCAAGGGGATCAGAACAGACAATACCTCACAAGGGTGTGAACCGTGACGGAAGGCTGATCTGGGACGTCGGAAGGATGAATGCCCGGATCCTGGAGCCGCGTAGGTTCGAAGCTTAAGTTTCGACCCGTGACAAGTGGTATCAAAGCAAGAGAATGTCACGGACCTAAAAAAGAGTCATGAATCCCACATCGAACATAACAAGAGGGTCACTGAGGTACATAAGGGTTCACACTACCTCCGCTTTGTGAGGCACCTTTTGTAAGATAAAACTATGAGATCAAAGTTATCAGAGCAGACAATACCTCACAAGGGTGTGAACCGTAAAAAAAAACTGATCTGAGACGTTAAAATATTCGAATTCCGAAATCGTACGAGTTCGAAGTTTAAATTTTGACCTGTAATATAATCATCATTGCTTATAATCTCCCTTTCTATCTTTAAATTACGTTTTTTCTTATTAAAAAAATACAAAATGGGGTCCAATTAAGGCATCTTGTTTGTAGAAAATGGTTTTAGTGATTTAGTCATTTTGGCCCATATATACTTGTTGGTGTAATTGAGACGTTGATTTGGGGAGTTCTTGCATTTATATGCGGTACACCAAACCTATATATGGTCCCTTCTGATTGAAACATACCAACATCCAAAACCCCTTTTCTTTTCTTATTATTAACAATAGCAGTCCGCGCCCAGCACTAGCATCGTAGCCTTGTAATAACTCTTATCATTATAATTACTTCCCTCCACTGCAATAAGTTTGCAATAAATTGGATCGTGCAAAACTTTTTTAAAAAAATTACATAAAATTTTCGAATACTTAGCATATGCCCTAAAGGTTCCTAAAGGTTACTTTTTTTTTTTTTGGGGTATAAGGGTAGCTTGGTGGGAAATCCAGGGGAATGAATAAAGATAAAAAGGGTGTCGGCCAAGTCGGAGAATATTGACATGTTTTCGTATGGAATAATTAAAGGACAATCTAATCCCGACAGTAAGATCATGTTTGGTTGAGTGGAATGACTATTCCATTTCGATTTTATTCTGGCCTTACTTCAAATACACTCATATTCAATCGTTTGATTCAGAATTTGATGAAGAATAACCATTCTTATCAAATTATCTATTTTAGTCAAATCTTGAATAACCATTCTTCTCTCACTCATGGTATTAGCTATTCCTTGGTTATCAGGAATGGAAATACTGTTTTACGAACTACTTTACATGTGGTAAAATTTTGAATCTAACTTCATCTCAAACAATGGAGAGAGAGTATGACCGACAACCAACTCTTACCATCGTCACGGGTTGAGAAATCATCGGAGGAAGAGAGAACATTATTAAAAAATTATAAAAATAAAAAATATTTTTAGTAATTATTAACATTTTATTAATTGTCTATAATTATTTTTATAAAAGTGTAAATTAACCTTTATATTTATTTCAATCATATTATTTAAATTAATCAAACATATTCCTAATAATTTTAATAAATCCCATTTCAATGAATCAAATCTTATAATAATTATTTTATTCTATTTCTTTTTCATTTTATTCTCGAAGAATGATCATTCCATTCACTCTTTAGATCATTTGGCAAACCAAACGTATATAATGTTTGCTTGCGTTGCTTTCTTTTTTATTATTATTGATTTTGTCTACTTCGACAACAGAACAAAGGCCATTAAACATGATTTTTTTTAATAATTTCATCAAATATTTTTACATCAAAAAACCTACTATGATTTACGGCGGTCTCCAGAGCAGAGTACAACGTTGCCAGAGGTGCCGGTCACATGGCATACTGTCTAAACAGTGGCAACTTGTGATGCGCTCTCTCTTAAAACAACTCCACGCGCCCTAAGAACACGCATTCACGTGCCGTAATACGTAGACGTAGTGCCAATAAACTTTATTGTCTACCTGTTTCTCCCTCACAGTTCGACCCACTCGCCTTCTCCGTGTCAACTGCGGGTCGCGCAAAACAATATGTTTTTAATTAAAATTCAATAATTATTCAAATATTTTTTAATCAATTATATCTTTAAATGTTTATTTTCATTAATTTTTTTAAATAATTAATTATTTTCATTTAATCAAGAGCTTAATTAAATAAATATAAATGTTTAAAAATTTAATCAAATAAAAATAAAAATTTAAAAATTTAATTGATTTAAAGTAAATATTTTATAATTAAATTAATTATAATAAAATATTATAAATTTAAATATCTCGGAATCAGAACTCAGGCTTCGGTTTTTTCACATATTATCTCGGAATTTTCACCTTCGTTCGGCTCTGCTCAGCTCCAATGGCTTTCGTAGAATCTGTTGTAATAAAGGAAACTGCTTTTTATACCTCATGTAGTAAAATTTTAATCTTAATCCGAATCTGGTTGAGGAATTAAAGGTTTCAATGAAAATCTTCTAGTTCATTGCTGTTAATCTAAATCTAATGGCCTAGGTGGTTAGATTGGCTTGGTTAGGGTGGCGCCCAAGAGAAGGGTTCAAAGCCAGTAAGCAAAAGCAACCAACCATGACTTTTTATCAACATTTGGCTGAAACAAAGCTTAAAATGGAGCCGAGATATCATCCCCAAAATCACTCACGCGAGTTACAGAAATGCTAGAAAAATAGGCCCCAAATCTCTAGTTTCGATACTCTAAATATATATATATATATATATATAGATACTAATTTTAAATTTGTGTTATGTATGAATAAATAAATGATTATAATTTTTGTTATATATAATATTATTAGTGTTAAAATAATTGTACAAGTAAAATATTAGAAAAGCTATGTTAACACAATAAATATATGGTTATATTTAACATACCTAATTTTTTTTATAATGTTGAAAATTTAAATTTTGATTTCTATAAAATATTTAAGAATATTATGTAATTTCAAAAAATTATGGTAAAAAATTTTTATTTTTTTAATTCAAAAAATTAATTGTCAAATATTACTTATTTAAAAATTTAAAATTTTATATTTATATTATGCATGGACAAGTGTATTTATAATAATTTTGGTCATATAATATTATTTCAAAATTTAATATAATTACAATTTTAGAGAACAATTTAACATTTATTATCATGATTATAAATATATTGATAATGTTGATAAAAAAAAATCAGTCACCCTAAATAATTTTTTATCATAATTTTATTTACAATTTAATAGATAACCTTAATTTGATTTTTAAAAATAAAGCTATAAAAATACAAAACAAAAAGTGTGATATATTTTTTTCTCAGTAAAAAAGATAATTTCATTCATAAAACTAAAGTATTATAAAACTTAAATAATCTCACCAAAGAAGGCTCCAATGCATAAACAAAAAAATAATTGTGATAACACATAATAATATACAGAATCTAATTTCTCCCACAAAAATAATGCACACAATCTAATCCCTTGGAGTCTACTACCAACACACATAAAATAATTATTTTTTTCTACTCCCATCTTTGTTAAAAAATCAGCAATGTAGTTTATTTCCCTAAAAGAATGGGCAAAATCAACAATTTTATTTTTGCTCATAACAATTAAAACTCTCAACTCTTTTCAAGATCATAAATCGGCATTGAATATCTAAGATATAACTGTCATTTTAAATCAAATAACATATATATATTCACCTAATTTTAAAGGGACAAAAATAATTAATTAGATAAAGTTACATGTTTAAAAAAATCAATATGAAAATAAAATTTGATATTAATTGTAGGACCTTTTTTGTAATATTAATATATTAAATTTATAACTTAATTGTATGTATGTTTTCTTCAAATGGATGAAAGAGTTTTATATATATATATATATATATATATATACATATCTTATATTCTAAAGGAGTTGAACTTACATTAAAACCAAACCATTTAACATTTTTATTTTAATATTGTCTGTGTTTTTGTTATGAAATAGTGGTATATCAATATGACATCTTGAAATGTCTATCTATCTAAAAAAGAAATTGAATCAAGAATGTCTATATAAAAAAGAAAATATAGAAGAATATAGAATATTCGGTATATGAGTTTTAATTGTAATTTGAGTATTTTCAAAATTTTAGGACTTGTTAAATGAAATAAATGGTAAATTTCACAAAATCGAGGAATTTGTTCCATTTTTATAAGATTAGTAAAAATTACAAACTAACACGCCTTGCATTATCTAAAGTTTCATTTACTAAAATTTAAAAAATAATTTTTTCATTTTCAATTGAAGCCAAGACATATTTAGCCAAGTAATAATTAACTATATCATTTTAGGTTGACATGGTTTTCAATACAATATTTAAGAATCCTTATGATTTGGCTCTCAACCAACGCATAACCGCCAAGTATAGTAGCACCCAAATTAATCAATCGTGTTTGGTATTTGATTGTAAAGTCTTGTAAATCAATATAATCTTATCAAGTAACTACCCAAAATAAAATAAAATTGTTAAGCCTTTTTTAATTAATACCCTGCAAAAGAAAAGAATTCTTTAACAATATCTAAGGGTGTAATTGATCGAGTTTGAGCTGATACAATATTAAACTCGAGTTCGACTCCAAATTCAAGGTTCGAAACTCGATTCATACTTGATTGAGTTCTATTTTGTTAATTTGATATCAACTCGAGATAAAAATTAAACTATTAGAGCTCGCTTGATGAGGCTTGTTTAACATGTAAAAATAAGCTCGATTCTTATATTTGATAAAAACTTGATTATTTATACTCGAACTCGAGTTCAAGATATTTTATAATTATTTTTTATCAAATCGAATAAATATTATATTTTCAAGATAATGATAATGATAATAATAATAACAACAACAACAATAATAATAAAAATTATAACAACTTACACAACAACCAAATCTGTAAAAGTAGACACCCTAATCTGTCTGGGGCTCTAATTGTTTGTTTAATGAAAATAAAATGAAAAATGAAAAAAAGGCAAAAAAACAAATGGTTGAGTTTGTATGAAATTGTTTGATTAGATGTAAAGTTTGAGTTGGATTTAAGGTTTGAAGTTGAAATTTAAAGGAAATTGAAATTCCTTTCTGGTATAGGATTCTCTTAATTAGAATCCTATAAATACATGCCCATAGCAAGCAACAAAGATACACAAGAAGAAACGGAGAGAGATCAAAGGAAAAAAAATACACAAAAGCTGTTATAAGGTATAAAATTTTTAGGAAAATTTTTTGTTTGAAAAGAAGTTTTTTTTGGAAATTTTTTGAAAAAATCCATATTTCGGTGAAAGTTTCTAGTGAAATTTATCTTTTCCAGTGAAAAAATTCATATTCCAATGATATTCTGGTGGGTTTTACAGATTTTGATGAACTTCTAGTGACTGAAACTAGATTCCAGCGTGAATTTTCAAAATTCGATAAAGATTCAACCAGAGTTCATCGACGATTTAAAGAGAGAATAAAGGAAAAGAAGAAGGAACAGTGGGAGAAAGAGAAATCTAAGGAAAAAAGGATTTTTTACCTTTTATATCCTACCGAAACGACATTGTTTTGGCATTTAACTTAGCTTAAGATCTACACATTTTATCGCTTAGAGGTCCAACCCGTAGCACTGACTCGCTTTTGACCCACGTTCCAACCGAGCCCTTCAGCCAAGTCGAGCTACACCAAGCCACCAAGTTGCGTCTCTAGAGTCGACATCTTTGTCTATAGTTAAGTTGTTCTAACTGCTGAGCTGAGCTATTTTTATTTTAGTATTTTTATTTATTTTATTATTTTATTTATTTAGTTATTTTATTTATGTTTTTTAAAGTATTTTTGTATGATTAAATTTAAAAATATATAATAAAATAAAATAAAATAATTTTTCAATGATGGAATATTTTAGAAAATTTAAATGGTAAATTTTTATAAAATTTCTATGTGAGAAATTTTTCTAAATTTATCCCAAATTGTAGAATAATTTAGATAAAATTTCAATAAAAGTAATTATATTTTTTTCAAATTAAAAATTTTGTTTGAAAATATTTGAAAATTATCTAATGATGAGATTTATAGAAATTTCAAATGGTAAATTTTTTAAGAAATCTGTAGGTGAAAAAATTTTTCTAAATTTGATCCAAATAGTAGAATAATTTAGATGAAATTTCAATAAAAGTAGTTATATTTTTTCCAAATAAAAAAATTTTGGTTGAAAACATTTAACAATTATCCAAGGATGAAAATCTTAGAAATTTCAAATGGTAAAATTTCAAAGAAATCTCTAGGTGAGAAATTTTTTTAAATTTGTCCCAAATAATGGAAGAATTTAAATGAAACTTCAAAAAAAAAAAAGTTGTCATATTATATCTTTCCAAAGATAAACAAAAAACAAAAAAAAAATTTATAAACTAGCCCAAATTGTGGAAAATTTAGAAATAAAATTTGTAAAATAAAAATAATTTCGAGGATGAAATTTTTAGTAATCGTAAATAGTTGATTATCTAATAAATTTTTAGGTGAGAAGATATTTTTAATTTTGGCCTAAATGGTGGATGAATTAGATATATTTTCAATAATAAAAAAACTAAAAAATGAAAAAATAATTAAGTTTTTTTTCCAATGACGGAGCTTATTCAAGAAAACAAATGAGATTTTTGAATGCTCTTTATGTGAGAAAGTATTTTTAAGAATTCTATCAGATTGATGAAGAAATATTAAAAGTTATTTCCGATACTCAATATTAAATTTAAGATAGGATAATTTAAAATAAAATGGTATTGTTTTTTAGATGGGCATGTGAGGGTGCGATGACATTTCCTATATGTAATCGAATTCTTAAACCCTATTCTGATTAGTAGACCAGAACTTATTCTGTTAGGAACCTTTAGTCAAGCTTAGGAGTTCCTAAAATGATATATTCATTTGGTGGCCAATCACACCTAGTTAAAAAAGATCGGTGGTGACTCTTTTTGTTAAGTCTAGTTATAAATTTTTGAATTTATATGTTATAATAGTTTGACGATTCCACTTGAGATGAGCTATAGAGAGTCAGGCCATAAAATTTTAAATTTATCCTATCCTTTGAGTTAATGGTTTTAAAATGTAATGATTTTGTTATTTATTTACTAACATTTTTTCTTTTTTTTATCTCTCATTTGATTTATGGGGTTAAAAATTTTATATTTTTTCACACACATTATCACATGCATTTACATTACATGAGCTTTATATCCAGGCTTTATCCCTCTTAGGAGGGAGTAAACTACCTATGTTTTCATGAAATGATAAACTTCGCAATAGCTAACGAAATACTCTCACTCAAATGACTCAAATTGAATCATTTTCGTTGGTAACATGTGATAGGTAAGGATTGAAATGTCTTACTAGTCTATGATGGACAATGATGTAATGAACGATTTGAAAATCTTTAGTGGTCAAAATCACTTAGCCCAGTATATATTTACACTTAAAATGTCAGCTTGAAGATAGAGTCATTTTACCTTTTAATAGACGTAATCCGAAGTTAGGACACAAGAAGAAATAATTTGTGTGATATATTGGTTATCTAACTATTTTATTTATTTAACTTTGTGCATTTGCATCATTTTAATATCATTTAATTCTATGCATCATTTCATGGTCATGTTTAACATTGTCATTTGCACCATTCTTATATAGGAAATATTTGCTACATATCAATTATTGACAAACCAAATCTCACACCTACATCCATGAAAAGCCAAATGCAATCAAAGTCTACATCAATTTGTTATGAATCTACTCATCAATTGAAAATCAAGAAAGAGGAAAAGTAAAAAAAAAATAGGATAATTGCTTGCCTGAAGGTTTTATCTCATTATTACCTGAGAGAGTTCATTTCAATCTACAACAAAATGACCTGGCTGACCTAAGTAATATTTAAAGATGCATGAATAGAACAAGGCAAGAGGTATTTGAGAAAAAATATAAAGACATAGCTTCACCGCTCCAAATGGATATGGACAATAATCTAATCAAAGCCATCTTTTAGTTTTAAGATCCTTCTTATAGGTGTTTCGTCTTTAATGAAACAGATATGGTGCCAATAATTAAAGATTACACGGTCTTACTTCACTTTGATTTGTGATATCAATAATGGATGAAAAAAATGATAAAGAAAAAATGAAAAATGAAGAAAAAAATAAAAATGAAAAAAATGAGAAATGAAAAAAATTAAAAAAAATAAAGAATGAAAAAATAAAAAAAAATATAAAACGAGAGAAAAGAAAGACTCAAATTTAAAATCTAAAAAGACGATTTGGATAGAAAAACCTCTGAGCTAAGAGTTGGATAGACAGTTCAAATATATTAAAAATCAAAGACATCTGAAGATCTATCAAAACTGAGGTAAAGTTCAATGAACTCAAAATGATTTCGAAAATCAATGGATTGAGTTTTTGAAAAAAAAATTTCAGATTAATATTAAGAATTATCTAAGTATTCATTGTTTGGACATTACAGTACCATTCAATATCATCCCTAGTGATATGCTTTCAATTTGTTCTTTTGCCAATTTATTTTTGTACTTGACTCATTCCTGTATTAATTATCTTTCTTTCAATTTACCTTGTATTCTCTTATTTTTGCATCCTCAAAACAAATCGAGAAAATGTGTGATTGCATTGTATTTATCATAATTTAAAGTGATAATTAATGAATGATAATATTCATAAAAAATTTTTGTATGCCTTTGAAAAGAAATCCAAGATAATAGGCCCCAAAAAAAAAATTGATGGCAAAAACCTAAAAAGATTATTTGAAAGGACATATAGTGTGACCAAGTGATGAATATGGTAATGGATTGATCAACATAACTTGTGAGTTATGATCAGATGATGAAAATAATATGGATCAGTTGACAGAATTTATTCTGAATGGCTAGTGCTGAGAAGCTAAAAAGAAAAATGAGAGATGGTGGAGTCTTGAGAACCATATTACCACAATTAATTAGAATTTCATGAGATTAATGTTAGTGACATTTGTATTACATGTATTATGTTTGCATTGTAGTTTGAACAATACATGTATGTAATTTGGTTTTGCTATGCACTTACATCATACAGTAAACATTTGAATCATGATTTAGAATTTAGCATCTATAGTATTGTAAGAATCTAAACTATTGTATTTGCATCATTGAGAAAGCATTTGCATCATTATCATGATATTCTTTACAAAGTTTTGACTTTGATAAAAGGTTGAGATTTTTTATGACAAGAGATTTTAAACTTTTGAAAGAAAGCTTAACATTTGCATAGCATGTATTACATTTTTGAATGTTTAGTACATAGCATGCATTGCATTTAAGAATGTCTAGTGTATAAGGCAGGGATATTTCAAAATTTCACATTGAGAAGATAAATATGAAGACTTTTCAATGAAAGGATTTCAAATTCTCATTTGAAAAAAAAAAAAAAAACCTCTAAGTAAGGTTCTGATCTTTTAAAAATGATGTATGTCAATATTAGGAATGATTTGTAAGACCTTTGGACATAATCTCTTATAATTTTTTTTGATGATCTATAAGACTTCTAGACATAATTGTCAAAGAGCTTTATTTATTTTTCAAAGTTGTGAGCCTTTGTTTAGAAGAGCCTTATTTATTTTTCAAAGTTATTGAGCCTCTATTTAGAGGGGCTTTATGTATTTTTTAAAGTTATTGAGCTTCTGTTTAAAAGAGCCTTGTTTATTTTTCAAAAGTTGTGAGCCTCTGTTTAGAGGAGCTTTATTTATTTTTTAAAAGTTGTGAGCCTCTATTTAGAAGAGATTTATTTACTTTTCAAAAGTTATTGAGCTTCTATTTAAAAGAGCCTTATTTACTTTTCAAAAGTTGTTGAACCTCTATTTGGATAAGCCTTATTTATTTTTCAAAAATCATTGAGCCTTTGCTTAGATGAGCCTTATTTACTTTTCAAAAATTGTTGAGCCTCTGTTTAAAGAAGCCTTATTTACTTTTCAAAAGTCGTTAAGCCTCTGCTTAGATGAGCTTTATTTATTTCTCAAAAGTATGGAGCCTCTATTTAAAAGGGTTTTTATGTTATTTAAGAAGTTTGAGTATGCTCAAAAAAAAGAAAAAAAAGAGCAAAATAAAAAGAAAAAATGTATCGAGTTGATTTGATTGTCTACATCTTTGCACAATTCTTGTTTCACAGAAAATGCACAAAGAGGGATAGCTATAGACACTCTAATCTATCTGGGTTCTAATTATTTGGTTAATGAAAATAAAATAAAATAAATAAATAGTTGAGTTTGTGTGACATTGTTTGATTGAACTATAAAGTTTAAGTTAGATTTAAGTTTGAAGTTAGAATTTAAAGAAAATTGGAATTCCTTTTTGGTATAAGGTTCTCTTGATCAAAACCTTATAAATACATACCCATAACAAGCAATAAAGATAAACAAGGAGAAATGGAGAGAGATCAAAGGGGAAAAATATACACAAAAGTAGCTAGAAGGTGTAAAATATTTAGGAAAATTTTTTGTTTGAAAAGAAGTTTTTTCTAGAAATTTTCTGAAAAAATTCAGATTCTGGTGAAAGTTTCCAACAAGATTCATCTTTTCTGATGAAAAAATCTAGATTCTGACAATATTTTGGTAGGTTTTGTAGATTTCAACGAACTTCCGATGACTCAAGCCAGATTTTGGCGTGAATTTTTAAAATCTGGTAAAGATTCAATCGAAGTTCATCAGGGGTTTAGAGAGAGAATAAAGGAAAAAAAAGAGAAGAGTGAGGAAAAAAGAGAAATCTGAAGAAAAAAAAGATTTTTTGCCTTCTATACCGCACTGAAAATAACGTCATTTTGACATTTAACTCAGTCCAGAATCATCACATTTTACCACTTGAAAGTCCGACCTGTAATATTAACCCACTTTTAACCCGTGTTTCGACAGAGCCAAGCTACACCGACCTGCCAAGCTACGTCTTTGAAGCTACCTCTATGTCTGTAGCCAAGCCATTCCAGCCGCCGAGCTAAGCCATTTCTGTTTTGGTATTATTTATTTATTTAGTTATTTTATTTATTTTTTAAAGTATTTTTGTATGATTAAATTTTAAGAAAAAATAAAATAATATAAAAAATAAAATAAAATAAAATTTTTGAAAATAAATAATAATTATCTAATGATGAAATATTTTAAAATTTTTAAATGGTAAATTTTTATAAAATTCTTAGGTGAGAAATTTTTTTAAATTTGTCCCAAATTGTGAAATAATTTAAATGAAATTTTAATAAAAGTAATTGTATTTTTTTTCTAAATAAAAAATTTTGGTTGAAAATATTTGATAATTATCTAATGATGAGATTCTTAGAAATTTCAAATGGTAAATTTTCTAAGAAATCTCTAGGTGAGGAATTTCTCTAAATTTGTCCCAATTGTGGAATAATTTAAATAAATTTCAATAAAACTAATTGTATTTTTTTTCCAAATAAAAAATTTTGATTGAAAATATTTGACAATTATCCAATGATGAGATTTTTAAAAAGGTAAATTTTTAAAGAAATCTCTAGTTGAGAAGTTTTTCTAAATTTGTCTTAAATGATGAAATAATTTAGATGAAATTTCAATAAAAGTTATTACATTTTTTTCAAATAAAAAAATTTTAACTGAAAATATTTGATAATTATCTAGGGATGAGAATATTAAAAATTTCAAATGGTAAATTTTCAAAAAAATCTCTAGGTGAGAAATTTTTTTAAATTTATCCCAGATGGTGGAAGAATTTAAATGAAACTTACCAAAAAAATAGTTGTCATATTATTTCTTTCCAAAGATAAAAAAAAAAAGAATTTCTAAATTGGCCTAAATGGTGAAAAATTTAGAAATCAAAAAGAAATTTCTAAATTAGCTCAAATGGTGAAAAATTTAGAAATAAAACTTGTAAAATAAAAATAAATTATGATGATAAAATTCTTAGTAATCGCAAATAGTTGATTATATAAGAAATTTTTAGGTGAGAATATATTTTTAATTTTGGCCCAAATGGTAGATGAATTAGATATTTTTCAATAATAAAAAAACCAAAAAATGAAAAAAATAATTAAATATTTTTTCGACGATGGAGCCTCTTCAAGAAAACAAATGGGATTCTTGAATACTCTTAAGGTGAAGAAGCATTTTTAAGAATTTTATCAAATTGATGGAGAAATCTTAAAAGTTATTTATAATATTCAATATTAAATTTAAGATCATTAGAATCGAGACCTTAGAATAATTTAAAATAAAATGATACCGTCATTTGGATGGACATGTGAGGGTGCTATAACCTTTCCCATATATAACCAAACTTCTGAACCCTGTTCTGATTAGTAAATCAGAACTTATTCTTTTATGGACTCTTAGTCAAGCTTAAGAGTTCCTTAAAATGATAGATTCATTAGTTGGTCAATCATACATAGTTAAAAAAGATTAGTAGTGACTTAACTTATTAAGTCTAATTATAAATTTTCAGATCTATAAGTTATAATAGTAAAATTATGTAAACACACAAAAAAAGTCTCTCATCAACGTATTCAAATAAAACACACAAATAGTTTTATAGTGCTTTTTTGGCTTGCTTCTATAAAGTCCAACTATTCTATTTGTCTTTAATTGAGCACTGACTTAAACACTATATCTCTTTCCTAGTCTTTGAAATTTCAAACTAGTAAAGTTTTTTTTTTTAATCAATAAGATGCAGGACGAAAACTCTAGCATTAAGGTTTAAAACTTTTTTTTTTTTGGAGCTAATAAATACTAACCTACCTTGCTAATCTTGTAGTAATCATTTGTTAATAATTTATTAGTGATTTTGGAAAGATTTGGGGGCTTACTTCAGCTATAGGCAAAGAACCCAAAAAAGTAAATTTGGATGAATATTCATAGGATATAAGCAATGAATAGAAGAATAAAACAAAATGGAATTGCTTTCTCCAAATCAGAATATAAAAATTGGTCTTAGTGTGAATTTACACTCCAAAGAGCATTATGATAAAAAGAATTCCACTAGTTTAAACCAAATGCCAAAACCTAAGAGAGAGTTTCCTTTAAGTTTCCAGATGATCAAATTTTTTTGCAAAAAAATTTGCTATATATTTTAATAGTTAAAAGGTAAGAGAACGAAGAATCTAGAAAATCATAACGATGATAAAAGGAGAGAGATCAAACGATCTAGAAAATGCCTGAGGTGAACAGCTAGCTGAAACCCAAAGTAAGGAGACACTATTCCAAAAGTTATGAAATGAAGGGCTAGCCATTAGATGAAAGAAGGGTTCAAAGAGTTGCTTTTGGAGCCACTTTAGAAGAAATATGAAGGGAATAAGGCAACCAAAGGAATAAGCTGGCCATAGTTTGTTGGCAGAGTGATTGTGAGTTTGGTTCCTTAGGTTAGGTTACTTATGAATATATATATATATATATAGTATAGGTAAAATAGTAATTTGGTAAATAAAATAATAAAAATATATATTAAAATAAAAAATTTTGATTAGACTCACGAGCTACTTGAACCGGGTATCATAACGCTTGAACTCGACTTGCTCGATAAATCGAGCTCTCGAACTCGAGCTTAACTCGATAATAACTAAGTCGAATTTGAGTTTTATTCGAGTCGATCGTGAGTAGCTTAAGGTAATAGTGTATCATTTACACCTCCAACAACATCAAATTCAACATATATATAATATTAAAGATTGGCCTTTAAATTATAAATTATAAAGGAAAAATTATACTAAAATATATAATTGATAAAATTGCTACTTAAAAATAAAACCTAACAATTACACAAACAAAAAATATGAGTAAAACTTCAACAAACTTACAAAAAAAAAAATAGCAAGCAAGACTACAAAATAAATTTCTTATAAGATAATAGAGACAAAATTACAGTAAAACAAAGTTGAATAATAATCAAATTCAGTTTACTTAATATTCTTTTTGAAAAAAAACATTTGTATTTATATTAAGACATTATCATAAATGTTTTGAAAATTACTATTATTAATAGTATAATGTAATAAGTAATAAAATACATGGAATTAATGCGATTTTTCTTTTAAAATTACAAATTTTGAATTCTTGCTTTTATTTTTTAAAAAGGAAACATTTTCTTCCCTTATTTAATGATGTCATTATTGTCAACCAATTAAATAATTAATTTCTCTTTCCTTATTTACTACATTAATTTTCATGTAATTTTTCATGAGTAATTAGAAATGTAGAAATATTCATGAGTAATTGGTTTTTTTATTTAGTTTCTATTGTTATTTGTATTATCATTGATTAAATTAATTGTAACTTATTCTTATAAGATAAAAATACTAGATATTTAAAACGTAATAAATTAATTAATTTAGTTTAACTAATTATTTTTTAAGTAATAAAAATGTTATTATAAAAAATAATAAAAATGTTTTAGATAAATAAAATGTATTTATTAGAGATCACATAATGATTTTTTAAACACATTCACATATAAAAAAAATATAAGCTATCCATATTAGACTATTTCTTTTTTTTATAAAAAGTTTTATCTTTTAAATATTTATATATTAATTATAACTTATTTATATAAGGTAAAAATATTAAATATTTAATAAATGTAATTAAACAAGTAATAAAAATGTAACTATAAAATAATAAAAATGTTTAAATAAGTAAAATATATTTATTAGATAACACATGATAATTTTTCAAACATATCGACATATCGAAAATATAAATTATCCGTATTAAATTATTATTATTTTTTATCAAAAGTTTTGCCTCTTATCTATTTATATAATATTTATTTATTTATTTATAAGCTTTGAAGCAACTGCTCTGAAGACACTATTTGACAGCATTTCTAATAGTTTTTGAAACCAACAAATCAAATACCCGGCCATAGACTAGAGCACTTCCAAATAAAACGGCCTCGAGTTAGAAAAAAGATGACTACATTACGGACCTGAATAGCCTTTTTCATTTTAAAGTATTCCTCAAAAAAGTTTTCTGATTCCTCAAAATTTTGGGTTGGTTTCCCCTTTGCCAAAAAACAATTCCCTCCAATGAAAACTTAATGTCTCATCATCAAGTTTCCATCACGGGCTACTACAAAACAACGTGTGTTTCTCACAACCTTCCCTTTATGAAAATACCAATCTTAACCAACTTTTCATGCTGAAAGGGAGGTAGTGGCAGATACCCATTTTCCCTCATTCTTGTGGGAAGCCTAAGCTTCCTCTAGATTAAACCTTTGTGTGCGTGTGTGTAGTAACGAGGATCAAAAGGGAAGTCAAAATGACCTCCTTCTTGTCCTCCGTTTTTGAAAACAGAGCACCAAAGGTCTCTGTTTTCCTCGGCGTTTTGATTTCTTTGCATTGTTTTTCATTGATCATGGTCAGGGTTTTTGGGCAAACATCGCCCGTTTTTGCCTGTGATGCTACTAAAAATCCAGGGGTTGCAAGTTACGGCTTCTGTAACGCATCGTTGGGGACAGATGCGAGGGTGGCTGACTTGGTACAAAGGCTTACATTGCAGGAGAAAATTTTGTTCATAGTGAATAGTGCTGGGAGTGTTAGTCGGCTTGGAATACCAAAATATGAATGGTGGTCCGAGGCTCTACACGGAGTCTCTAACGTCGGTCGAGGTACGAAGTTTAGCAGCTTGGTTCCAGGAGCTACAAGCTTTCCTCAGGTCATCTTGACGGCAGCTTCCTTCAACACTTCTCTCTTTGAAGCCATTGGCAGGGTAAAGTTGTTTTTTTTCCTGGCGTACTTTGGCTTTGTTCTTCTTCCTGTATATGCCATTTTGCACTTCGTTTTTTATATTTCTTTCTGTCGTTTCACTTTTTCTTGTTGTTATTCTTTTGTCTGTATGTTTTAGAAGATGATTCTAACTTGATGTGAATTGCATTTCTCTTAACGGGAATGGACTTTTCATTTTCCAATAGTGTGATTGAATTAAATTTTGTTTGGTAGAAAAACTGGAAAACCATGCAGTAATTGATCGATAAGTTCTCAGATACAAATGACAGAATTTGGTTGTGTATTGAAAAGTTTATTGTTGGTTGAGGAAAGTAGTTAAGCAGATGAAGGAGCATGGTTATTTAAAATGGTGAACTGTCTTTTTCTTTGAAAATCAGGAAGGGTTTTTTTTATAGAATTCTAGGGTTGATTAATTTATTTTTGTATTAGAAAAGTAGGTGATTTATAAATGTCTCAGGCTACCAAATGCTGCAGAAGAAAGACTTTTTGATGACTTTGTAGTCCTAGCCTTTTATTGAACTCCAGCTTGCAAGAGCTAGGATTTGCCCTATTAATCATTAAAGCAATCGATTTGGTGGTTAAATGAGATTGAAATAAAAATTAGTGGAATTTTGACAACAAATTGTAGGAATAAATTGATCTTTGGAAATCAATCATAATGGAGCTTCTTGAGAACTGTTTCGGCCATTAGGATACTGGATGCATTTTGGGTTTATATTGAGATATTTCTGAAATATAAATCTTATATGAAAAAGAAGAACCTTATTATTGATGAATTTCAGTTTCTTGTACCTAACTCTTTAATGCAAAGAAGCACCATGCTTATGTGCTTGTTTTTTTGCATTCATTCTGTGAGAAAGGTTAAGTTTGGATATACTCCTCATTATACCCATTTTTTCAAATTTGCAGGTAGTCTCAACAGAAGCTAGAGCAATGTACAATGTTGGATTGGCAGGGCTAACATATTGGGCCCCAAACATTAACATATACCGAGACCCCAGATGGGGAAGGGGGCAAGAAACACCAGGAGAGGACCCATTGCTCACCAGTAAATATGGATCAAGTTATGTCAAAGGTTTACAACAAAGTGACGATGGTGACCCTTCTAGGCTTAAGGTTGCCGCGTGTTGTAAACATTATACAGCCTATGATTTGGATAACTGGAAAGGGGTTGATCGTTACCATTTCAATGCTGTGGTAATTTAAGTCCAACTGAGTTTAATTTCTTTAGTCAAAGTTGATTTGGTTACTTTGCCGTGTTTGTAAAACAGAAAGGCATTGCCTTGGCTTGTGGATGGTTAGGTAACACAACAAGATATGGATGATACATTTCAGCCACCATTCAAGAGCTGTGTTATTGATGGGAAAGTGGCCAGTGTTATGTGCTCTTACAACCAGGTTAACGGTAAGCCAACTTGCGCAGACCCTGATCTTCTTGCAGGCGTGATTCGAGGCCAATGGAAATTAAATGGGTATATTCATTTCTCCTAGCATTTTCAGGACAAAATTTATGTAGGTCAGTGTTTAGTAAGCAATGTGTTGTTTACATGGCCTTCGGGTTGCTGCAGGTACATAGTTTCAGACTGTGACTCGGTAGAAGTGTTCCACAATCGCCAGCACTATACCAAGACACCTGAGGAAGCTGCAGCCATAGCAATTTTGGCAGGTGAGTCCGCTTCCTTTATTAAAAATGGGATACAAATGATGTATGTTTGGTCCAGTTGCTAATTTGTAAACAACTTTTTTTACTCTTAACATGCATCAAGTGTAAAAAATGTTCTTAGTCTTATATATAGGCAATAAAATGAATATATGAGTTGGTACGTACATACACAGAGAGATTGTCCATTTGCTAGCATAAATATATTTGTTTCCACATTTCTGCAGAATAACTTCTTAGTAAACGAGAATTCTCTTCTAATTGCTAAATGTTTCCAGGCTTGGATCTCAACTGTGAATCATTCCTTAGCCAACACACTGAGGCTGCACTGAAAGCAGGACTTTTGAATGAATCGGCCATTGATAGGGCTGTCACTAACAATTTCGTTACTTTAATGCGACTTGGCTTCTTCGATGGTGATCCTGGCAAGCAACTTTATGGAAAGCTTGGCCCTAAAAATGTGTGTACTCCAGAGCATCAAGAGTTGGCGCGTGAAGCTGCAAGACAAGGGATTGTGTTGCTCAAGAACAGTGCAGGATCGTTGCCTTTATCTCCAACTGCTATCAAAACCTTAGCAGTTATTGGACCCAATGCCAATGTCACAAACACCATGATTGGAAACTATGCAGGTAATCAAACATATTAATTGCCATTACGAACTTGCCTATATATATATATTTTTGTTGGCCAAATACGAATTTGCCTATTTGAACTTTTAAAACTTGGAAAAGTCTATCTCTATCCCTACATGTATTCCTTCTTGACAAGTTTACTTTGAGTCAATCTCCAAGCAAAAATTGGTAATTCATGTAATTCTAAAATAATTAACTTGCATCATTGGAGACGTTTGCAGGCTTTCCATGCAAATATACAACACCCTTGCAGGGTCTAACAGCTTCAGTGGCAACAACATATCTGCCTGGCTGCTCCAATGTGGCTTGTGGCACTGCCCAAGTAGACGATGCTAAGAAAATAGCTGCCTCTGTAGATGCCACTGTACTCGTGATGGGCATAGATCAATCTCTTGAAAGAGAGAGCCTTGACAGAGTTGACCTTCTTTTGCCAGGACAGCAACCACTTCTAATAACAGAAGTTGCAAAGGCTGCCAAGGGACCTGTGATTCTTGTCATAATGTCTGGTGGAGGCTTTGATATATCATTTGCAAAAAACAATGACAAAATTACAAGCATCCTTTGGGTTGGTTACCCCGGCCAAGCTGGTGGAGCTGCCATAGCTGATGTGATTTTTGGGTATTATAATCCAAGTAAGTCTTTCTATATTTCTCCTGATCTTGAATATAAAAGTAACGGCTTTCCCATATAATCATGCTTTTTCCGAAGATCACTGCAAATGAATTTCACTTAGCGCTTCTATTAAATCCTAAATACCATTGTTCCAGGTGGAAGGTTGCCAATGACATGGTATCCACAATCATATGTTGACAAGGTCCCAATGACAAACATGAACATGAGACCAGATCCTTCCAATGGGTACCCTGGCAGAACCTATAGATTCTACACCGGGAAACAATTTATACTTTTGGAGACGGACTAAGCTACTCCAAATTCAGCCACCAACTAGTTAAAGCACCACAACTGGTATCCATTCCCTTGGAGGAAGACCATGTCTGCCGCTCATCTGAATGCAAGTCAGTTGAGGCTGTTGAACAAAGTTGTAAAAATTTAGCATTTGACATACATTTGAGAGTTCAAAACGAGGGAAGATATAGCGGAAGCCACACAGTTTTCTTGTTCTCCACTCCTCCGTCAGTGCACAACTCGCCTCAGAAGCATTTGTTAGGACTTGAGAAAGTTTCCCTGACAGGAAAATCAGAGTCACTGGTGAGATTCAAGGTTGATGTTTGCAAGGATTTGAGTGTAGTTGATGAACTTGGAAGCCGAAAGGTCGCATTGGGACAACATGTACTACATGTGGGGAGCTTGAAACACTCATTAAGTGTGGGGATTTGAAAGAAAAAAAAAGTAGTTTTCTAAATCCTCATTTCCTTTCAGCTTTGCCTTTTTCTTTCTTTTCCTTCTCTTTGCCTAAGGCAAGTCAAGATAGCAAATAGAGCCTGAAATAAGTTGAGAGAGTGATAGCAATTTTCTCAATATTTTTGGTGTAGCCAATTGTTTAGAATTGAAAAAACTTGAAATCCAAATTTGAGAAAAAATAAAAGTTCATTTTCATGTTCTTGAATATTAGAAGTACTTAAGACTTTTGTCATCAAATCAACAACAGGGAGCGAATCGCATTAAATATTATTTCTTGTAGATAAAATATATTTCGTAATGATCTCATATAAATGGTTTCTATTTAAAAATCACAGCAATATATGATAGGTGAGACAATCAAATTATTCAAATCAATTAACACTTAACAGTAGCAAATTAATTGCTTAATGAAATTGGGGAAATATAAGATAATGAGACGAGGTTTTCTTTTTCTTGCTAGTTTACTGCTTTAGAAATACATTGAAATCCTTGAAGCCTTGCAAATGGGGAAACAATATCAAGAACTTTCAGGTTTAGTAACAGGAAACTTATGAGAAGGTAATGGACCCAGATCATAGTTGCTTCAACATAGCCCATATTTAATGAATGGCCCAAAATATATTAAAAAATCCACCCTCGCATTGCGATTTGCGAGGACGTATTCCTAGTGACAACAGCAAGTCAAAGAGTAGCATCACTCTCTGTTGTCATGGAAAAACATGACAATAGCAAATCCAGGCTGGGTTATGTTACCTTTCATAGAATCATTAGTGACATAGCTTTTTAAAGAGAATGATTGGGGTTTGAAAAAAAAAAAAAAAAAGGGAAATTCTTAATCACCACCTTCAGTTTCTTCTCCTATGTGGTTTCACCATTCCCAACCACTAAGAATGGAATCAAACTAAAACACCGTCAACATTCCAACCCAAATGGCCAAATCACCTTGATTTCATCCTAAATTCTAAAACACCCGTAGACCCAAAACGCTTATTTCCATCAAATTCAGAACAACCACCCCATAATTTCCGAAACCCAATCTCCTCGATTTACTTGCAAATACAAATAAAAGAAAAAAGAGATATCGGTAACAAATATCTCGTTGAAAAGTTAGTTCAAACTTGTGATAAGAAAACGATACCCACGTAAAAAAGGATCTTCTCTTTTTTATGGGTTGGGATACCATGTCTAATATTTGAGTTAGACACATGTACCGACACTTCATCTTCTTTCTTCAAATAAAATTATATAGCAAGTATCTACTACGCTCGAGCTCTCACTGTCATTTGGTTATTACAAATCTAATTCCTATTACTCTCAATACTTTTTGATGAATGGCCATTGCAATACAAAACATGAAAATAGTACATAAAGAGTGGCATCGAATAGGATAAATAATCAGTTAAGATTCTAATTCTTAAATTCCTCTATTAGAGATTATTTGCCCTTATTTATGAAAATAAAATGGTCTCAAATAAATAAAGTTTGAGCTTGAAAATTCATATACAAAATGAGCCAATTGTCCATTCAAAATTAACTTGAATTAAGTTAGAGGAATCACGTAATTTATGGACAACTTTAACATAAATAAATTTTAAAAAGCTGTTATAATTTATAACAAATTGAAAAATATGTACTGTCATTCAAAAATATATATATAATGAATGTGTTATGGCAAAAGAAAAAAAAAGGAGGATTATTGATTAATCAAGAGAGTTGGAGAAGACATTGATTAGTGAATAATGCAAGGTGGGGTTCATAAAAATGATTAAAAGAAAAAATCTTGGTGACGTTAACTAAAAGACTAATCAACTTGTCCAACTTTACCCTTCTTTACAAAAAAAAGGGCTTCGTTTTGAATATTCTGCAACTTAGAATAAGCCAATGAAAAAGAATCATACAGCTTGTAATGTAACGCAGAGAGATGTCAAGGCGAACCAATTTCTTAATGACTAAATTGCCTCTTCGTTGAATTTTCTAAAATTTTTAATTTGGGTTTTGGCTTCAAAGCTCTCCCAATAGCCCATGGGATATTATTTCTAGGTTCTAACTATTATTGTAAAATAATATTAGAAATTCTATAAATTATTTGGTTAGTTACAAATTTATATGATAGCCATATCTTAAATTATTTGGTTAGTTATAAATCATGGATAGACATGACTCTGATCTAAGATTGGTTTCTTGTGTTTTATTACATGTGGTTTGGATTTACAATATGAAGATTTTCAAATTATTCCTCTCATATTTATCTATGATAAATTAGTAAGACATTTCAATCTATCAATCATAGGCTACAAGCGAAAATAGTTTAATTTGAGTATAAATATTTAATTAACTTATGCTAAGACATCAAATCTTGTAAGAGCGTAGTTATTTTACTCTCTCTTAAGGGACGAAATGCAAATATAGAGCTCATATCATGAAATGCAAATGAATGACAAAATAACAAATTCTTAAAAAAAAAAAAACTTTTTATTTATTAGGTTTGAATAACACAAATTCAAATACTGACTTAATTTTAGGTGGTCTTTAGTAGAGTCACCAAATTATCATAACATATAAATTCGAAAACTTAATTGCTAGACATAATAATATTTTTTATTTAGGTGTAATTAACCACCTAATTGAACCTGTCATTTTTCAAAGAGAAATCTTAAACTTAACTCAATTATCTTTAAAATATAAATTTTAGTCTATGAAACCAGAATTAGATTCAGGAGTACGATTATATATGAAAAAGGTTATAGCATCTTACAATGCCGATCTGAAGGATAGTATCAATTAATTTTATTTTATCTAAGCCTTAAAACATATTTGTAATTTTATCGATTAAATTTAATATGAAAAATTAATTTTAAAATTATTTCAATAGCTTGTTAACAATTTAAGACAATTTTTTCAACTAATAATATTCATGGAGATTAGTATCTCACTCTAATAGAGTCTTTCAATAAATTAATTTTTTCAAAATCAATAAAATTTTTTAATATTTTGATAAGATTTTATTTCAAGACACATTTTTCAATAGTTAAGTAGGATTTTTGTTCAAAAATTTATTTTATAAATTAAATCTTTCAATAGTTTGATAGAATTTAACTTTGAGATTTAAATCCTTCAATAGTTTAATAAGATTGATTCAAAAATATTTTTAATTTAATTTTATTATGAAATCCGCAAATAGTTTGGTAGGATTTATAATCTGAAAAGCATTTTAAACCCATAAAATTTCTCCAATAATTTGATAAGATTCAAGGATTTATTTTAAAAAATATTTTTAACAAAAAATTAATTTAAATAAAATGAATAAATAAAATTTACATAAAATAAATTAAATAAAATAAAAATAAAAATATTATAAAAAAAGGTCAGCAGCTCAATTCAGACTTGACAATGACTTGACTACAAAAACAAATGATGGTCTAATGGCTTAATATACAGCTTAACTTGAGGGTTGTGAGATGCAAGTTACTGGATCTTGGCGCTACAAGTTGAGTCCATATTTGGGTCAATGCTTGGTTCATGTCGAATCAAGTTGACACTTAGGAAAATTGGGAATTGTCATTAAAATCTAGAAGTACCATTGAAATCCTCATTAAAAACTTCAATACTCATTGAAAAACATCATCAGAGTTTATAAATCTCTCCAAAAAATCGTTGGGAACTATAAAAAGCTTAAAATTTAAACTTGAACCTCTTAAAACTTTCTTACTATAAAATTCTCCTATATGATTGTTATATGTTGATTGTGTAAACTTTTAGGGTATTTGTAAAAGTCTAGTCCCAACTTGATAAGAATTCTAACTCAATCAAAAATTATTTTAAAAATTATCTTTAAAATAATTTTAAAATTTCATCCACATCCTCACCCATTTTTTTCAAAATCAAACTTTTTAAATTTTATCAGCATATTGTATATCTAACAAAGAAATTGATCTCAGTACAAAACCATTAACTTGAATGATTTCTTATCATCTAAGAATTCAGCTCCACCCACACCTTTTTTCAACTTTTTTTAAAATTTTATTTTTTTGTTTTAAAAAATAAAAACAAAGATAAAACAAAGTAAAGATAATTAAAAAAAATAAAGATATATAAGAAATAAATCACTAAATAAAGATAACTAATGAAGATAAATAACTTATAAAGACAAATGAAAATAAATAATAAAAATTTTTAAATAATAAAAAGAAATAGGCTTTTAAGCTTAGATACAAAATGGGTCCAAATAATATAAAAAGATCAATACATACCAAAAGTAATTTCAAAATTTTAAACCGTAGATAAAATGGAATATCTACAATGTGGACAGAACTTTAGGTGATCATAAAAAATAAAAATATCTCATAAAAGGGAAAAACAAAAAAGTTTAAATTATATATATATATTTAAAAAACTCATTTTCTTAATGAAATAAAAGGTAATTTTGTAATTCGATCATCACATTACAACAAGATCGTGTTGGCCTAAAACACCCAAAACATAATCATGGTATTTTGTCCAAGGTTTTTAATATCATATCAAATAATATTTCTTTTTTCAAAATAATATATATCAGTACCAAATTTTTTTGATAAATTATTTTGAATTTTTAATTTAATACAAATAATTTATAAATATACATGAATTTATATATAATAATATTACTAGTAATCTACAAAATAAATATGTAATATCTTTAAAAAACTAAATAAATAAATTTAAAAATATAAGAAAACAATATCAAAGAGATAAAAGAAAAATTAATCTTAATTTCATAATTATTAAACTTTGAAGAGACAATATAATTGCTTTCTTAAAAGAAATTAAAACACTTAAAAACTTTAGTTTAAAAAATAAAATATAAAAAAATTATAATAAAAAAGAAGAAACCTATATTTCAAAATTTGTTTTATTTAATTTTATTTTAAATATATTAAAAATAATCAAATAATAAAAAATAAATTAAAAATTAAAAAATATATTTTATATTTACGTATCAATCAAAATAAACTAATTCACTAAAATTTATCAAAATTTATAAAAATAATTCGTATTACTCTATACCTAATCCAATACAAAAATTATCACTAAATATATCATATTTTAATATAATTAGAATCATACTAACTCATACGACCTTTAATAACGCCAAATTAGCTTCACTAAGTTTGTCTCCCTACCATCAGTTAACAACCAATCGACATCTGGCATGTTCAATGTAATCTGACACGTGTTATTTGACGGTTCCTCTGACCTGCTGAAAGTCAAATCATTTTGCAGTTATAGAAGCTTACTTTTGACAAATCGAAGCCAATAAAATTCCAGCAAGGATTTCGTCCTTGATATGCGTTAGCGTATGGGATCATGACCTCGTATTGATAGCGATTTAGATTCCTTCGCATTATGGGCTCCGTGGCGTTGTTGGGGCGTCACTAATTCAGTTTCGAATCCTCCAATGACCGACAGTTGCGTCTGCTGGTCTTTTCCGACACGTTGCTTCCATTGATTTTGACTCCCTATTTCTTTTTTTGTTCCCATTATAATTTCCACTGCGTTTTCTTTTCTTTAGCCAGTCCCATTTTTCCCCCCATGATCTCAATCTTAAGGTCAACTATTGTAGTATAATAACATTATTTAGGAATAACAATTTGGGTATATATGTCATATTTTTTCGTATTAAATATATATAAAATAAAAATTATTATATTATAATTCATGTTAATATATTTAAATAAAAATATATGATTTAATTTTTTTAAAATTAATATATGTATTTATTTGAATTTGTATCATTTTCGTATTTATTTATATAATTTTTATATCATATTCAAAATTTTAAATCTTATATCACTTTTTTTATGGTATATTTAAGAAAAAAGAGCATAAATTTTAATAAAAAGATTTTTTGTAATCTTAATGTTTGCAGTTGAATGACAATCTCAATTATGATAAATTGTATAAACATTTTGAGATTCTAAATCAATAGAAGACTTTAAGATCCATACATTCATTTAAAAAAAAAAAGAAGAGAAAACAAGTTTGATATGACATATAATAAACTATTTAAGTTGAATAATAATTATATCTTATAAATGTTATAAGTATCCATATGTTCATAACATTATAAAATTCAAATTTAATATTTTAAAGAATTAAAAAAGGGGTCGGATGGTGGCCAACACATCTCCAAAGTTGTCGACAAGTGAGATGCACAAGAAAACATAAATTTAAAAATTTTATAATAATTTGTTGTGTTAATAGCCTTATAGTCCCTAAATTTTAACCAAATTTCTATTTTGGTCTTTTAAATTTTAAAAAATTTAAATCGAATCCTTAATTGCATAAAGTTATCATATTTTGATTCTTCGTTTGTAGAATCATTTAAATTGATCATAAATATCAGTTGGCACTATGTGATGACATCAATTAGCATATTTATATGGCAAATGAGAGATCAAAATAGAATTTTATCAAAATTTAGGAACTAAAGATGAAATTATCTCAAAATTTTATATATTTTATACATGTTTTATAAAAATATTAAATTTAAAATTATTTTGCAATTTTGTGTTATAATATAATTTATTAGATAGATTTTTATTTTAAATAGAAAAAAAGATATTCAAAACTTAAAATTAAGTTAAAAATTTCAAAATTTAATACATTTTAAAAACCAAAAAATTTTATTAAAAATATTATTTACTCATAAGTCTTAATAAAACATATTATTTTATAAAAAAATAAAAATATTTTCAATTACATTTTTTTATTTTATATGAATATAAAGTTTTTATATTTTTTAATAGATTAATAAATCTATTTTGAAAAATAATTTCAAAATTTTTACATAATATTTTAACATGATATAGAGTTTTTATTTAATTTCTTAAAACCTATATAAAAATTTTTATTTAATTTTTTAAAATGATATGTAATTTTAACAACATTATTTTGAAAATTTCAACTTAATTTTAATTTTTTAAAAATATATTTTCTATTAAAATTTTATTTTATTGATAAATCATATTATAATAAAAATTAAAAAATTTTTAAATTATAATATTTTATAAAATCATATTTGAAATATATAAAAATCAATTTTTCTTGAATTATTTTTATCCTTTCCTTTACTTATTTTTCATAAAATATATTTAAAAAAGGAAAATAAAAGATATTTAATATTTTAAAAAATATATTTTATGAATAGGAAATAATATTTTTGTTATGATTTATGAGTAAAATAATATTTTTAATAGAAAATATTTTTTATTTTTAAAATGATATTGAATTTTTAAAAAAAGAATTTAAAATTTTAACTTAATTTTAATTTTTAAAAAACTATTTTCAATTAAAATAAAAAATATAACTAATAAATTATATTAGAACAAAATATAAAAAGTAATTTTAAATTTAATATTTTATAAAATATATACGAAATATATAAAATTTTAAAATAGTTTCGTTTTTGGTCTCTAGACTTTGAAAGAATTCAATTTTGATCATTCATTTGCTACATGGGATACTAGTTTATGTCATCACATGGTGTTGGCTAGTATTTATTGTCAATTTAGATGATTCCATAATTGGAAGGACCAAAATATGATAACTTTGGATAATTAGAGATTATATTAAAATTTTGTAAAGTTTAAATATAAAAATAAAATTTGGATCAAAATTTATGGATTATGAGTATTATTAACCCTAAATTGTTTTATCTCAAGATTGAATCGCTATTTCCTTAGGTATATTATTTAAGATGGAAACAAAAAGAAGATCTATTACAACTTAATTTAGATCACCATTACGACTTAATTTAGATCACCCCTCTATTATTTTTTAATAAAAAGGTAGTTGTTTCAAAATAAAAAAAAAGATTATATAAGTTAGGATTCAAATTTTAAATTCGTTAGATGTTATTTTATAAAAATAATTATATAAATTAAAAATTAAAATTAAAATTTATTATATATTATTTTTAAAAATAATTATATAAATTAATTAAATTAAAATTTAAATTTTCCTCTGCTAACATTTCTTATTACAAAAAAAAGAGGTATTTCTTTTGGATTAAATTAAATGTTCACTTGTAATTAAAAAAAAAATAATTCTCCACTTTTCAAATAAAAAAATTTAAAAATGAGATATTTTATTTTTCCTTTTATCGTTATTGTCTTTGAAATTTGAAAAAGCTGGAGGATCCCTTAAATTAGTACTTTGATAAAATATAAAGTAATAAAAATAATTTTCTTTTATAACAATATATATTATTTTTAAAATGTTCTAAATAATAAAATAAACGGTCAACATGAAAAAAAAATAAAATACTTGTAACGCGGCAAAGCTGAGGATCCGAAAAGGTGTTTTATTTTATTGGCAGTTCACAATTAAAAAACAACGGACAGCTGCTCTCTATTCCGGACATCCCCCAATAATTGCCGTGTGGACGAATGGGAGGAGGCCCAGCGGGCAGTCCGTTGGATCCAGCGGGCTGTCAGTGAAGGAAGAAGCTATATAGCTTGCCCTCGTCACTGGTAGACCACCCCCTTTGCTGCTTCTGCTGTCGGGATTCGAGCCCAGCCTATAGCAGCCGGATACTTGACCTGGTTTGTTTTTATGAAGTTGGTAGCCGATGTGGTCCTAGCAAATTTTGTCAGGAGACACGTTTATTTTGGTACGCCAAATAAATGCTTGCTTGCAGAAATCCTAACCAACCGCCATCACCTAGTAGCTTTCGTAAACTTAATTTTGCGGCTATAACTTTTATGCCATGCAGCCAAGAATTGTTCTTGCGTCATACTTTCTATCCGTGAGTAGGGGTGCTTTTTTTTTTTGTAAGTTCAATTAATTTTAAATCCAATTATTTAAAATTAAATTATTTTATTTTATTTTTATTCATCAAATGAAATATACTAATTTAAAAAAATTAATTAAAAGAATTAAATTGGATCAATTTAATTAATTTTTTGATTAACTAAATAATAATAAATATATTTAAGTTAAATTATATTTTTAATTTTTAATTTTTCATATTTGAAATAAATTAAATAAAATCATCTAATAAAATATTTAAATATTAAATTATTAAATTAAAAACTTTAACAATTTCTAAAATATAATAATTTAATTAATGTATTTTTAATTTTATATTTAAAATTTTATTATATTTCAATTAAAATTTCAGTTAATTTAGTTTTTGAAATGAATTAACAAAAATTCAAAATTTCTTTAAAATTATTTTTTATAATTGATCAAAATTAATTTAATAATTGATTGAGTAATCAAATTAAATTGGTTTGATTGATTAATTTGTTAAAATTGAATTTTATACATCATTTAAGAGGATGAAAAATTTATAAGCATTTATTATAATTTTAAATTCCTAAAAGTTTTTTTAATAAGTTTTCCTTTTGCTTTTTAAAGGACAAGGAGAGGAAGGGCTTTTTTCAATTTTGATAAGATTTAATTTAATTTAATTTATATATAAATATTCAGTTTATATTAATAAATCAATGTCATTATCAAATAAGAAAGTATCAATCAATAATATAATTATCTATTTTGTTTAAATATTTTAATATAATTTAAGAGATTATAATATATTCAATTTTTAAATTAATTTTTACTTTTTTTATATATTTTTAAAAATATATTTTTATACGAATTATTTACTCGTAATATAAAGTCTAAATAATTACTCGTAATAATAAATCTCTAAACGTTGAGTAAAAGGAAAATTGGGTTAAAAATATCAGTGCAGCTCCGAGCTCCCTTGCAAAGCCAAGTGAAATGAGCCGATCTAAGCGTAACTCAAGCTGGGCAGCTGCTCAATTAGTAGAACAGCGGAGCAGATTCTCGGCAAGCATTTTGGCGGTTTGCGAAGCTTTGATAAGTGATAAGGCCACGCCACGACACCCTTTTGACCTCGGCCACTCCTTTTTCTTCTAATTGGCCGTCAAGGCCGAGGGGAGACAATTCCCATAAGAAAAACATAAAATTAAAGAAACTTACATTTTCACCCTCCACAATTCATAGAAGTCGGTCCCCCGAATGAGGCTAATTTCGTCTTTTAAAAGAACGTCCCTTTCAGCGGAAAGCATACCTTGTGTCGGAGTGTTTTTTCCAATCGAGGCTATTTTTGGCACTAAAATGTTTTTTTTCCAACAAATTTCTTTTTAATAATTTTCATAAAAAGACAAAAAATAATAATTAAAAAAGAACAGGTCGTTCTTTTGTTAATGAAGAAAACTAGAGCCGCCCGCCTCAGAAAAAAAATTCGCCCTTTAGTTATTTATTCGAGCCTACTTCCGTATAAGTATCTGCTTTTTTATCTTCTGTTCTTCTTTTACATTTTATTTTTTTCGGTTTCTCCTCCTCGTCTCTCTTTCTTTTTTTTTCACGCTTTCTTAACATGTGTTCAGCCGCCTCTCAGATCCTTCAGTGTTTTCCAAATTTTCTCTAAATTAGGATTTCTTCACGGTATATCTGCAAATTTCTTTTCATTTCCTTCATGCTTAATCTTCTTACTGGTTATTGGTACACAGTTTCTTACTTACTTCATTGATTTTGCTCTCAATTTTGATTGTGTAGCTTTTTTTTAGGGTAACTTTGATTATGTGTTTCATATGCCTTGTTGTTTCCATGGTTTCAAGGAATTGATTAATGGTTATGATTTTGGGCTATGTATGCATAGTTTTGAACTGTTATATTTTCATAATTTTATTATTTGGATGGTATACAGGGTTATGATTTTGGGCTATGTATGCATAGTTTTGAACTGTTGTATTTTCATAATTTTATTATTTGGATGGTATATCAATAACTTCAAGAAGGAAATTTGATGGTTTTTACTTGTTTTGGTCATTAGTCTTTATATATATATATATATATATATATATATTTGTAATCTGTATAGAAAGATTGTTATGCGGCCGAAACTAATCTGTTTTTTTTTTTTTTTTTTATTGACTGATTAGTTCTCTGATCTGATTTTTGAGTTATAAGGGCTTAAGTTAACTTATTTTTCAAATAGTAGCTTGTTCTACTGGCAACTGCTGTTGCTTTTATTGTTTTTTGCATGGACGCCAGAGATTTTTCTTGTTTCTGTATTATATTTGAGTGATTCTATTTAGTTTTTGAAGCTCAAGTCTTGAGTTATTTGTGGGATTTGTAGTTTTAGATTTACTGTTTAAGATAAAAGTTTTCTTTATTTTGGCTATGGTTCTTGTGATACAAAAGGTTTTGAATGATTTTTTCTTCCTAACTTTATTCCTTTCATCCTTAGTCTTTATTTATTGGTGTATATGAACGTCTCTTTTGTCTAGATATATTTGCTTATAAGAGATTTTGAATTTTAGATTAACTGTATTGGATTATAGGAGATGGTGTTGATGTCTAAATTTTAATTCCAAGGGATCAGGTGATGATTGATAAACATGTCGCTGGTCACCAAATTTTAACATCTAATAATGAATCTAACATAATTGATCTTGAGTCTCAACCACAGACTGTAAGGCTAGGATAGACGGTTATCTGTTAATAATAATTGTCATCTTTCCATATTAGATTAATGAGTGGAAAATTTTTTTTGCTGGTTTAGCTTTTATAAAATAGTCAATCCTAGAGCTGTTGTATATTTAATTTTGTGAAATTTAAGTTTAGAGAAAATTTATAACTTTATCTTCAATAACTTTGAAGAATTCAATTTCTTATCTGCAACTTTAGATTTCTTTTATTTTACTGCTCAATTAATAAGTAAAGTAGTGTGACCATTGACCATTCACAAAATTAGAAGTGCTTCTACTTCACAGTTAAGGCTATTTGATGAAAGTAGACAGTTATTTAGGATGAAAAAACAAGGTGGTTATGAGTATGTTTATCTTTTTGCATTCAACTGGAGGCTTGTTTATCTTTTTGCATTCAACTGGAGGCTGTGTTTTGCTCTGTTGATTTGATTTCCACGAATATTTTGCAATTAGAATGTGCAGCTAACATTTCCTTGTATATCTTCCTAAGGTTTAAGTTTTAATGTTAGAACATCTAAGTAATACTGTGGATATGGGTATTACTTATAATATACTTAAATGGCTTTTAATTAATTAGTGATTGTGTTACTTCGGTTGTTTTTTCTTGTCAGGGTTATGAAGCCGATCTATCTGTCAATAAGGAGCACAAGACGCTCCAGAATCCAGATATCTCTTGGCATCCACTTTGAATGTTCTTATAAAAGGATTTTATCCTAGAAACGTTGTCAGATATATCAGCAACTAAGCTTTTACATAATTGAAGTCTGTGCTGTTGTTGTAGATTCTTTATAAGATGGACCGAGCAGATACATCTGGGTTTGTAAGTGGAGGAGGAACGCTATTGGAATTTCTTCTATTTCTTAATTTGTTTCTGATATATGCCAGTCAGTAGCATGTATTAAATATTTTTCTGTTAGGTGGGCCTCCTTTTCCTCAGTGTTATAGTTCACTGCATCTAGAAAGGATATGGATTTGAACAAGAATGTACAGTTTTCTCATATGTCTGAACTCTCAAAAAATGAAAATTTTGGTGATACCACCCCATGCCTGAACTTTCTTGGCTATGGAGAAAGCAACAAAGCCAGATTTGGAAGTACTCAAAGCAATCTTCATGCTGAACTTTCTAGTGCACCTGATGATGGCTGCATGTTGGTTCTGGGGTTGGGTCCGACACCAAGTGTGTACTGCGATAATTATTATAATGTTGGTCTCAACAAGAAGAAATCAACAGCGACTTTATTCACTCAGGGCTTGTCACCTGAGGATAACTCAATCCTAAAACTTGGCCTTTCTGGAGGGACTAAGGAATGTATGAGTTTGGTGGAATGTTCTGTGTCAACAGAAACTGATGTTAATATGCCTCTTTCAAACCAGGTTTCTGCAGAAGATGGTAGACTTTCAATACCTGTTGTGGATGAGGGTTCTACTTCAGCCAAGAAATCTGGTGGCTATATCCCATCACTCCTCTTGGCTCCAAGAATGGACAGTGGCAAAGCTCTGGTGCAGACACAAGAACTTTTTCAGTTGGGAGCTAAATCTCATTGTCATCAATTTCGTCAAAGATGTGAGGCCTCTCAGATAGATTTCTCGGTAGACAATCTCTCTGAGCCAACCACCGTTATGACATCTTTAGATAACCGAACTAGAAATTTGAAGAAATGCAAGTTTGCTGGTTGCTCAAAAGGAGCAAGAGGGGCATCTGGTCTTTGTATTGGTCATGGGGGCGGACAGAGATGCCAAAAACCAGGGTGTAACAAAGGTGCTGAGAGCCGAACTGCCTACTGTAAGTTTCATGGTGGAGGGAGGAGGTGCCAGCACTTAGGTTGCACTAAAAGTGCCGAGGGGAAGACCGATTTTTGCATAGCACATGGAGGAGGCAGACGATGTGGGTTTCCTGGAGGGTGCACAAAGGCTGCACGAGGTAAATCAGGGCTTTGCATTAGACATGGTGGGGGGAAAAGGTGTAAGGTGGAAGGTTGCACATGCAGTGCTGAGGGAGAGGCTGGTTTGTGCATCTCTCATGGTGGTGGACGTCGTTGCCAGTTCCAGGCTTGTACAAAGGGTGCTCAGGGAAGTACTATGTTTTGCAAGGCTCATGGGGGTGGAAAACGTTGTATATTTGCAGGATGTACCAAAGGCGCTGAAGGGAGCACACCATTGTGCAAAGGACATGGTGGGGGAAAGCGTTGTCTCTACAATGGTGGTGGCATTTGTCCCAAGAGTGTGCATGGAGGCACCAATTTTTGTGTTGCCCATGGTGGTGGGAAGAGGTGTGTAGTGCCAGGCTGTACAAAGAGTGCACGTGGTCGTACTGATTGTTGTGTCAGGCATGGTGGTGGAAAGCGATGCAAGTTTGAGAATTGTGGCAAGAGTGCCCAAGGGAGCACAGACTTCTGCAAGGCCCATGGTGGGGGAAAAAGATGCTCCTGGGGGGAGGGCAAATGTGAGAAATTTGCAAGGGGTAGGATTGGTCTGTGCGCTGCTCACAGCAGTATGGTGCAAGAGCGGGAGGCAAGCAAGGGAGGGCTCATTGCACATGGTATTTTCCATGGGCTTGTATCAGCAGCATCAACCACAGGAAGCAGCTTTGACAACAATCTCTCATCCTCAGGGACTGGTGTTATTTCTGATTGTATTGATTCCCTGGACAGGATGACGAAAAGGCAACAACTCATACCGCATCAGGTGTTGGTTCCTCTATCTATGAAGTCGTCATCCTCTTACTCAAGTTTCTTGAGTGCTGAGAAACACGATGAAGGAAGAAATGGGTATGGCGTGGGCATTGGTGGCAATGTTGGTAACAAGAGCTTTGACTTCTTGATTCCGGAGGGGAGGGTACATGGTGGGAGTCTCATGTCCTTGCTAGGTGGGAATCTGAAGAATCCTGTTGATGGAATTTGAAGTCAGAATTACTTTTGACATGTAGAAATCTACTTTTGGGGTTTTAGGTTATTTTTCGACCTTGGAAATGTTTATAAGATTTGGTTGCTGTCGAAAGACTCGGTATATATAGTTTGTGTTCCTTAACAGTGGTATCATTGTCACAGTATTGTTTTTCTGCGAATATTTGTATCTATAATCTGGTTTTGCTGTCGAGAGTAGCCTAGAAAACTATCCCAAGATACACAGCATTGGACCAGCGGTGATGCATAGCTGCAGCTGTAATCTTTCAAGTTTGAAAATCTTATGATAGATCATGGCTGTGTTTCTGTCATTAGTCTTTTTTTTTTTTGGTAGTTGATAGGGTTATATTTTCCTCTCCTGTCAGTGGTTTGTGTTTCCAACTGCTGAGCTTTTGTGAAGATTAAATGGTAGTAGCTCTTTCGATGGCATGATGTGAAAATTAAATTCCATTTTTCTTCCATTCAAAACGATCTCCTAAATTCGTACAACTCAAAACTTCTTACAAGCTAAAAAGCGAAACCGTAGTATGTTACCTGGAACCCTCAGAGTAAGCGCGTGCAATCTTCATTCAATCCAATCTATCATCTTTTTGTGGGGAAGTTCTTCGGAAAGCTCACAACCGTGCGCTTCCTGTAAGCTTCATGACACGGCACAATTACAAAGTGCCATGTCAGCAAGAAATAAAATCATTAAACCGGTGAAGCAGCTTAATAAGTAGTGGGATTAGATTGACTTGCATATACTTCACTCGTACGTACTAAAGTTTTTGTATATAACACGAAAAAAGAAATAAAATAATAATTTTGAGTAATAAAAATAATATAAAAAACATGTATTCATGTAAATAAATATATAAAACATATATAAGAATGAGAGGGTTGCAAGTAAATTTTAATAGAAATTACTATATAATTTACTCCAATTTAAGTATAAACAATACCATGCAAAAAAACATTAAAATGGTTTTGATGATATAAAAATTATTTTGAGATATTTAATAAAGTCTATTGAACACTTTTGTTGTTTTGATGAATTGAAAATTAATAATTTTAAAGGAGATTCAAGTTGTAATAAGTAGAAACAATTGCATTCTATAAAACCTCATAAATGACCATTTGTTATTACACATTTATATATATTTTCTTATTAAATTACTTTGTTCTACTTTCTAAATTTATTAGATAAATGAATAACAAAATTTAATATTTTCCAATAAATGAATATTACAACTTTTTCTTACTATATATTACACTTTTTTTTTTTTATAATTTTACTAAATCTATTACATAAATAGATAACAAAAAATTATAAAACGAGGTGATACACATTTTCTCACATATAAAACTTTTTTTTTTCTATTTCTTATATTTATTAGAGATGAATAAATGAACCACAAAAAAGTTACAATAAGTGTAATAGAAAGATTGCATAATTTTACTTTTCACATAATTTAAAAGAATATTATCAATGTAAACTTTAGCTTTATTTTACTTATCAAATAAATTCATTTAATGGAAGTCTTCCAATAAAATTATATTTTTAATAAATTATATAAATATTGTTAATATTTATAACAAAAATATTTAAATTGATAATTTAAAAATGTAATAATAGTAATATTTAAAAAAAAATCATTGTTTCCATTCAACCGGTTAACCGGTCAAAAAAAAAAAAGTCACCAGCCACGTCAGAAGCGCATTGGATGAGGAGCTGACAGAAGCTTATGGCGCTGCTTAGTCTCTCTTCTCGCCCGTAACTCCGAACAGTATATAAATTAAAGATAAACAGAGTTCTCACTCTCTCACTGCTTTGTTCTCTGAAATTTCAAAAAATGAGAGCCAGAAAAAACTCAGTAGAACTGGAGGCTTGCATTCAAGATTAATCCTATTTCAGTCTCTTTCCTACAGAAGATTCAACCTTCGCCTTTCACCTTCCAAATTCTCACTACTCTTTTTGAGGTATTTTTTCTTCCAAATTTTTTCGAATTTTTTTTCTGCAATTTCGTTTTCGATTCTCATGGTTTTTATTAGATTATAATTATAATGACTTCCGCTTATTATTTTTGGATTTTTTTTCTTTTGCTGTTGTAATTGGGAATCGAATCGGTTGAATTGCATTGGTTTTTGTGTTTTGAACCTTGATCATCACATTCACTTTGATTTTCTGTCTCTTTGCTTTTAGATTTATTTACAACTAAATACTCGTCGAATTTTTCTCCTTTTTTATTATTTTGATTTTTAATTTTTGTGAAATTCGAATTTTCAGCTAAGAGTATGATTCAATTCAACCGATAGGCTCCAATCTGTTGCGTAAAAACAGATCATAAACTTTTTTGGCGGGAATTAGAGCTTTTTAAAAAGTTCAAAAAAGGAGAAATTATCAAACTAGCATCTAAATTTCCATAATAATCCTCCTACTTTTTTTTTTTTTTTTATAATTGATGATCACTAAAAATGCAGAAATTTAAACTCAATGGACTCGTACAACCAAAGCAACAAACTCAACGTCCTAAACAGCAGCATCTCGAAACTGATGATTCCCGCAAGAAGCCGTGCCAACTACTATTCATCACCAGAGAACCTCATAAAGTACCTGCTCTCCAATTCTCTGTCCAATAGCGGCAACGGCAGCTCCTCCGGGAAAAGCAGCTTCAGATCATCGGTTTCGCCGCAGTCGGAGAAGACACCAGTGAATATGGTGGAGGAGGATGTGCTCGTCATGGACGGAGTTCTTGTTGCTTCTGATACTAACATTCTAGGATCAGGTTCTTCTTCGGGAAGTGCTGGTTTCTACAAATCAGAGATTTGCAAGACTTGGGAGGCGTTTGGCCATTGCCGATATGGATCCAAGTGTCAGGTATATTTCTCTGTTGCATTATCTAATATGCTTGGTTGTCTTCATTATGGAAATGTTGTTTGGAATACGGTATTGTTTAATAACTGTTTTTGTTTTGAAACATAAGGTCTTTACCCTTGTGATTTTTTGGATATAAACTCTGAATGGATTTATTATTTTGTTTAGTTTTCTGAACCTTTTGCAAAATGACCCACACTTGAGCCCAATTTTTAGGAAAAAGACGAGTGGGGAAACATGCACTTGCTTGGAATTAGTTTAGCTCTTTTAATTTGGTGTCATTGTCTATGTAATTGATGATTTAGTATATTTGCGCTGTACGAATCTGTCTATGCCATCTGTTTGGAGAGAGTGAAGTACATTTGTGAATGGTGATAAACTGGTCTATTTGCATTTGTTGACTATGGTTAATGGTCTCTTTCTCCATTGATCTTTTGTGAAGAAATAGATTGAGAAAGCTATCAAGTCAAGATTTGACTCTTTGGAAAACGATTCAATATTTCAGAAAATGAATGTGCATGTAGCCTGTAGGATGGAACTAGGATAGATTAAACTTAAAACTCATGCTTAACGAATATGACGATGAGAAGATAATATGATAATTATTTTATATTATATTTAATTTATATTTAAAAAATAATAAAATTATAAAGAGGATTAATAATTTTATTGATATAAGATAATTTAATTTTTTTTAAGTAAAAATAATTATTTTTAATTAATAAGATTTAATTTATATATTTTACTATACTTTTAAAAATTAAATTGTATAAATTTAAAAAAAAGATAATTTTGATTAAAATATAAATTATCATATTTTAATTATTATATACACCAATTATAGTATAAAATAATATTATTTAATTTAATTTAATTTATAATATTATATTATTTTATTTTATCATAATCTTATATATTAAACACGTCTTAAAAGTCATTAGATGCCAATTGAATATGAGACACATTTTCTAGTACTAGCTGCGGCTAAGTAGTCGACTTTCAAATCTTGAAATTTCAGCTTCCATGTTCTTGCTGAAATTTGATGCTCGTTAGCTACATAATTCGCATTGCTTACTGACCTCTACCAGTTAAGATGTTATAATCCGAGCTTTTTATTTATTTTTTATTTATCAAAACTACCTTTTTCTAAGCTGATCCAACTTTATGCACTGCAACAACTTTTTTCTTTTTGATTGAACCTTCTAAAAGGTGTTCATTTTTCACTAATTGATGAAGGAAGCCTTAAAATCTTTGCAGTTTGCACATGGAAAGGAAGAGGTACACCCCACTTGTTTCCCATTTAGGGGCATATCCGAGGTTAGCATCTCTGAAAGATTCATATACCAAATCATTGATGCACTTAGCTACTAGGTCATTATGGGTTTCTCTCTGAGTTGTTTAGGCACAGATGTACCAGTCATATGCGAGCCCTGTGTCATGCACATATGGCTTAAAATCCCGCCCTTTGCGTCCATTCAGGGAAACTGCAGCAATCATAGCCCCAAAGGACTCATCTATCAGACCTGATTACACAAGCCAAAGATCCAGCGCCCCCATCAAACCCGAAGAGACAACCATCAACTCCATCTCCACTGTCCAACCTGAAAACTCCCGCTCGACCACCAACATCACAATGAAATCTAAGATCAACAAGAACTTCACCTCCACGATCAGACCAGATGTAAGTGCCGCCATTTTCACCAACGGAACCTACTGGTCACCTCAAGATGATGGCATTGAAGTTACCCTGCCATCATTTCCTGGCAAAACCCCATCAATAGGGGATACAGATGAATACATTGACAGCGTTCTCTATGGTCCTACTACAAGAAGGAGGTTGCCAGTGTTTTCTGCCTTTTGCCCAGAGTAATGATCTCATATATGCTTAAAAAAATCCTTTGATCTAAACTTTGGATCAAGGTATATTCAATATTTTCTTGCTGTTTGTACCAAACTATAGAAATCTCGATCAGCTTCAACTCTTCCCACCCTCATTCATCTTACTGGTCAACGTTGAGAAGTAAGCATAAACAATTTTCAATGTACATGTATAAGGCTCTGCATATATAACTGTTACAGTAGAATTTACAAACCATATACACAATGATTCAGATGGTTTGCAGGTTGTAGATTTAAATTTGTTGTTCTAATTTTTGGTGTTCAGCTTAATGGAATTCAGCGTGTTACACTCCCTCTCCCTTCATCCAGGTTCTAGTGTTTGTTCAGGTGCCTGTTTTTTTTCGCACCTGTTTATGTTTCTCTGTACTATTTGGTTATTACGGTTGGTACTTTCAGTTCTGTGCTCACCTCAGGGCTCATTACTTATTAGACATTTTACTTAATTATTTTTTTGATAAATACTTATCTTTTTAGTTCTGCCGATTAAGATAGTAGCCCTAATTATATTATAACAAAGTTGATTTGGAAATTTTCTTCAGTTATGAACTAGGTGTTACCCATAATAATTTTTTCACAACAAATTCATCAATTTTATGTCCTTCCTTTCGTCTATGTTATGTTATCTTCCAATATATGTTACCTGCTAATTTCGTCTATGTTATGTTATCTTCCAATATATGTTACCTGCTAATTTCGTCTATGATATCTAAAAATTTCATTAGCGATTGATAAAATAATTTTTCAGTTAAAACCGTTTTACATACTGACATTGAAAATTTTTAATTTTAAAAAAAAATTTGACGCATGTGGGATGTGCCAATCCCTCAAAGCAGTAGTTGGAGTATGAGGAAAGTGCTACAAATGGGGAACATTACTTCCAGGATTTTAATGTCAGCGAAGAGTTGCTTAAGCTATCCTGCTGGAGCTGTATGGGAGGAATTAAGTCCTAAACAGGAGAAAGTTGTCTGGCATAGGCTTGTCTGGTGTAAGCCACATATACCTAAGCATACAGTTATCATATGGATGGCCATTGTTAATAGGCTTCCTACTAAAGACAGGTTGAATGCATGGGGGATTACAACTGATGGGTGTTGTGTATTGTGCAAACAGGATGATGAATGTAGGAATCACATTTTCTTTACGTGTAGCTATTCTTAGATAGTGTGCAGGCAGGTCTGGTAGCACTGTCAGCAGTGAAAGAAAGTCGAGGATTGGTGGAATGAATATCAGTGGGCAATTGCCAGACTCCAAGGGAGGGCTCTACTCTCTGTTATATTGAGACTGGCTTGGGAAGCTTACATGTATTTGATTTGGAACAAACGGAAGAAAAGGTAATTCAAGTAGTAGGAAAGCAATAGTGAGCAGATCTGGAGATAAATTAAGGAGGTAGTTAAGCTAAGAGTGGCAGGATTAAAGCACGTTGATTTGAATCATGTTAATAAAAAAATGTGTGAGAGATGAGACCTAAGCAGAGAGATGTTTAATTGTAATATAAATAAGTGATATCAAATTATACAAACTGTTTTGCGGTAGTAGTGATTTGCTGCTTCTTGGATAATAAAATTATAATTTATCCAAAAAATTTGACGTATGTGTCAGTTTTTTATGTAAATTTCTTCATAATCTTTTTCCTGGTTTGCTTATTCATGATTGATAAAAAAATATTTATGTTTCTATTCAAAGATACATTCATTCATTATTAAAACACAAATGGATAAGGTACGTGTTAGGAATAGTAATTTAAATCTTATAAGAGATTTAATATTACTCAATGGATAAAAAGATTTGAAAAAAAGTAATTCTAAGAGGAAAGAGATTTTTAATAGATAAGTTTGTATGTTTATAAATAGATGAAATCTTTATAAAATTAGGTATGAGAAAAATATGCAAGAGAGCTGTAAGGTTTTATTGGGTAAACATTTCATAGGACTAGAAAAAATTGAGATGGTTATAATGGGTGTGTATGTTTAAGTGAGCTTTAGGAAAATGAGAAAGTTTACATAGGTATGGTGCATAAGTGCATATGAGTATGTGTTTGTTTAGATTAAAAATATTCCATAAGAATAAAGGAGAATGAAAGTGTCTATGGGTATTAATAGTGAGTGAGATTGATTTGTTTGATTATGCTATATTGGCTTGATTGGGTTGCATTTTTTTAGCCTAACAGGTGATATTGGAGCTATCATAATCTTAACAACTGGTATCAGAGTAGATTCAAGACATGGGAAGAGATAAGCCCAGAAGAGCTTAATTTAATAGATGAATTCGAGTTCATGTTTTGAAAGATCACTTAGCATGAAATGTGAAGACATAAGAGAAGATGATTATGATACTTCCATTATAAGTACAGTTAAGCATGGCTAGCATGAAGATCGATGATTTAATGAAATTTGATTCAAGGTGGAGATTGTTGGAATAATGACTTGAATCTCATAAGAAATTTGTTTGAGGTTGATTAGATATTACTTGATGGATAAGAACACTTGCAATAGAAGAATTATAAAATAAAAAAGATTTTTGATAGGCAAATTTGTATGCTTATATATAGGTGAAGTTTCTATATAGTTAAATATGAGAAAAAGATACTATAGCATTATAGAGTTTTATTGGGTGGACATTCCATAAGACTAGAGAAGATTGAGATGGTCATTATAAGTGTGTATGTTTGAGTAGATCAGAGGAGAATGACAAGGTGCATATAAATATAATGCATGGGTGTACATGTATATGTGTTTGTTTGGATTGAGAATAATCTATAGGATTAGAGGAGAATGAGAGTGTTTATGGGTATTAATTTTGAGTAAGATTGATTTGTTTTGATGTAATTCTTTACAATTAGTGAATTTTTTTTTCTAATTCGTGAACGTAAATCAATTAGATTGAATTGTGTTAAATTACTATATCTTATGTAGTTAATTGATCATTTGATTATGTTTTCGCTATCTTAATTGTAATGGAATTACTTAATAACTAGTTTCGAAGCTATTATGATCCTAACATCACGTTCGAATAAAATCACCTAGAAATCTAAAAAATGTGTGTACAAATGCAAAACCACATCGTGTAAACAAAATAGATGCCTTTTAGTCTTTCTCCATCCTTATTCCTCATTCTCACCCCAATAGAACCCATCGTTTCTTCAAGTTAAGTATTCCTCACATCTTCACCTAACTCACCTCCCTTAAACTGCCACCTATCTATAAGATAGATTTAGTCATTGTCATTGGCACTGACCTTGTTGGCCTTGTTGTCGTTATCTGTCTCAACTCCGAAAACATCCCTTCCTCTTCTTACAGGTTTTTGGTAGTTTTGGTGGCAGTGTTCGAAACGATGTTGCCGATGGCTTTGTCTTGGATTGTGGCTTCCAAATCTTCACTACTACTTACCTTGAAGCTCAGAGCTAAGGTTGGCATCGGGTCGGGTTCGGGGCGGGTTTTGCTCGCCCCGAACCCGACCCGACTTTATGCATTAATAAACTCGAACCCGACCTTACCCGAAAATTTTTTTATTTTTTGCATACCTAAACCCGACCCACCTGATACTGTATAAATCGTACCCGATCCGACCTAAAATTAATAAAATATTATTTTTTAAAATATAGAATATTATTTTTTAAATATAAATATTTAAAAATATCATTATATAAATATATATAATTAAATAATTAAATAATTAATTAAAAATATTTTTTTTATATAATATCAGGTAGGGTCGAGTCGGGTATGCCTAAAACCCGAACCCGACTCGACTCGAAACCCGAAATTAAAAAAAAAAACATACCTTATAGGATCGGGTCGGAACCCGTCGAGGTCGAGTTGGATTCCCATCCCTACTCAAAGTTGCTAAACCATGAGTTAATTCTCTAAAAGTTTTACTCTGGTGCCAAAATTTACTAGATTGTCAATTTCACACGATTGCTGATCTTTTGTGCCATTTCTTGGACTCTCTTTTGTCCTTTATAAATCCTATTGGGTCTATTCTTGATAAGCTACTTATTGCTTTGACAAGGGGTTGGGTTTTGATTAAAATGTTTTTCAGACCTTTCTTTGGTTGGATTTTTTCAATAGAGAGCATGAAACTACTTCAAGACTTCGATTTTGTATTCAAATGTCTTGCACTCAGTGATAACACTCTTCCCTCTAAAGGAATTGTTGGGATTCCAAACCAATTGGTGGCAAAATTGCCATCTAATTCAGTCCTATTAATCACCAAAATAGTTTTCGTTGATTTTAAGGATCAAATTCACTGTCTCTGAAATTTGAGTGGCGAAATTCTTAAGAGTGAGCGTGGAGTGATAATGGTGGTTGAAGAACTAGCACATTCTAAGATTTTGGAGGGAGGGAAACAACTAGCTCATAGAAAATTGTTGGGATTTTTTAAAGTAAAAACAAATTTATAATGAGATCAACACGAAATAAATAACATGCAATAGGTAATGTTTAACATGATTTGGCCCAATTGCCTATATCTACGAATGAGAAAAAAAATCTACTATAAACGTAAAAATTACAAATAGTACAAAACATCATAAACAAACACTAATCTCGAGCCCCTGAAACAATCCTAGTTTTCATGCTCCCTAGTATATAACCTATGGAATATCATTTATCCTATACAACTGGTGTTTTCCCAAACAAACAATTTTTCATATACCTATCTCCCATATAGAGATCTTATAACTCTCTTTCATAATTTTAAAAATTAATACTCACTCCATATTTATAAAAGCTCAATTACTTGATTGCTAAGAATTCTTATTTGCTAAAAACTTCTACCCATTAGGAATATTTATTCTTAATTACCAAGTAATTCTTTAACTAATAAAATTTCACTAGAATTTAAACAATTTCCAATTAGAATTTGAGTCAATATCTAATAAATCTCCACCTTGACACATTCTACCATAATATTAACCTTAAAAAAATCCCAACTACACATGGTCGAATCAATGCTAACTCCACTTGCAACTAATGCCTTGTTGTAGGATCTTCTCTTGCATGTCTTCGATCTAATGAACACAATCTGCAACAATAAATCTCTTTCACAATCGATGTGGGATAACTTTAACAATCTCTAGCTTTTACACATCGAGCCATAAGGTGGAGCTTTTATACCCGGTTCATAAAGAGATGTTGGCAATGTGGCTTTAATATCACTTGTTGAGGAGATAAGTCACACTTGGAGCCATAAGAGCACACTAGAAAGTCCATATATATATGTTAGACACCATTTGAGTCCAAAAGCTTAAGCTATTGGGTTCTTAGGTCCTCCATATATATAGAGAAAATCTTATTCAGATTTCTTAGTGATGTATGATCTTTTACTCACATGTGAACCTTATCCCAACAATCTTCCACATTCATTTTTGAGTTTTGATCAAGTCTCACTTTGGCTCTCTCATGCGAGTAAGTGCTATCAACATTTCCTTTGGACCAAGTAACCTCACATCTTGAATGGTCTCAATGCATTTTAGCCTAAATATTCAACCTTGCCTTTCTATCAGTTTAGGTTGTCTAATGCCCCTCAAGCTTATACTCAATCACAGCACACAACCTTACTCCTTAAGTTGTCTTAGTACCTCTCAAGCTTGAAATCAATCATAGCTTTAACCTTGAACTCTATCATAGGTTGACTCAGTACATTGCCTTCTTTCTTAAGTGTTTTGATCCTATACACTCATTGCATCCAAGTTAAATATTTTACTCTAATACTGATGTTTGAGCACATAGAGTTGATGGACATGATCAACCTTCGGTCTAACAATAATTTCCCTCCAGCAATACTACTAAGACTCGAACTTATAACATTGGCTCTGATTCCACCTGTTGGGATTTTTTTACGCAGACAAATTCCACAATGAGATCAACATGAAATAAATTACACACAATAGGTAATATTTAATATGGTTCAGCCTAATTACCTACATTTATAGATGAGAGAAAAAATTTACTATAAATATAGAGATTACAAAAAGTACAAAACATTATAAACAAACACTAATCTCAAGCTTTAGCAAAAATCTTAGTTTCAATGCTCTCTAGTGTATAACCTATTGAGTATCTTTTATCCCATGCAATCGGTGTTTTTCTAAACAATTTTTTTTTTACATCCTTACAAACCTATTTTTCATATAGAGATCTTATAACTTTCTTTGGTAATTTTAAAAGTTAATACTTACTCTATATTTATAAAATTTCATTACTTGATCATCAAGAATTCTTATTTAATAAGAACTCTTGTCCATTAAAAATATTTATTATTAATTATTAAATAATTCTTTAACTAATAAAATTTCACTAAAATTCAAATTGATTTTCAATTAGAATTTGAGTTAATATCTAACAAAAATCAACTTAAAGTACGGTTTGTTTGTAATTTTTCAATGGATCAAGATCAAATTCCTGTTCGAGACCTTGTCCTGTTTCTCAATGGTTCAGACGAAGGAAGGAATTTTCTACAAATGTGTCTCCATCTTATGGCCCTTAAAGCTTTGATATCCATATCATTGATTGGATTTTACGAGAATAACTTGGATGATGATCTAACGGCTGAGGTTATTAGGGAGCTTTCAGGTTGGTTTAGAGCTTCGAAGGTTGGGTCATGAAGGCACTTGAGAACATATCGAATTGGTTTTGCCCAAACCAACCAATCCTCATCAACAGATTTGATGAAAAACCCTAATATTGGACCGGGTTTGTGTGTGGTGATTATATAACTTCTGTTACTTTTGATGTACCCCGCGTTTTGGGTAGAAAAGCTGTGGAAGCTTTATTAAAAGACAGGGCGTTGGCTCGGGCTTAAAAACCTTTAGATTCTGGCTTACGTCTATACGGGTAATGAGATTAAATACAACATAGAAGTGAGATTGTTTATTTTAACAATAAGTTTAAAATTAGTACTTGAATGTATGTTTAGATGCAGAAAAAAAGATGAGATGAGATAAATTGTAATGAGAATAAAAAATTATTATTAAAGATATTAAAATAAAAATTAATAAAAAATAAATTTATTTATTTCTTAGTTTATTAAATAATAAAATTTATTAATTAATTTATTATATAATAATAATAATAATCAAATTTTATTTATTTATTTATTAGTTTATTATATTATAAAATTTATTTATATTAAATTAATAAAATTATTTTATAAATTCTAATTAAAAATCAAAATGAAAAAAAAAGAAAGTTGTTAACTTGTTGCAATAAGAGTCAACATGGCAAAAAGGCTTATTCAACTCCTGAACGTGGTGAGAGCAGAAGAAAAATGAAAAAAATAAAAATAAAGAAGGCGACGGTGGTTGTAGACCATAACCGAACACCAACGAGTAATCGGTAAGAATTACACCGCACCACAGTATCATTTGGATTTCAAAGCTACCATTTCTACCTCTTGTCAAAGCTACCACATCATTTCTACATCTTTATCGGGGTGCGTTTACGGTGTTCTTTTTTTTTTTTTTTTTCTCAGAAATCGAGCGACGTTTTTTCGTTGCAAAAGTTTGTTTTACAGAAATCCAAATTTTTTATGAACATTTCTTGTTAATGTTTTTCATTTTTTGTGTGGACATTGGATGATGCATTTTAAATGATTATATGAATTAATTGATTTATATTGTGAGTTTTTTTAAATCTTTTTAAGATATTTATTGTTATTATTTTTATCGAGAACAATTTTATGTAGAGACAAATATAAGTTTGGATCCAACATTACTACCATCAATTTTATTTGCTTAGGCTAAAATTATTGCAGATATGGGTCCTTTATTTTTCATATAATACATGATGAAGAAGCATTGTTTAAAGGTACTATATGTTTATTCAAAGCAGTTATCTCTTGCAATTAATACCCGTTGTAACATACAACCGCCATCGAGTTGTCAATTCCTTTCCTGTCAACTGCTACACTCTGATGACTATCGACCTGAAGCATTTCTTTTAGCGGTCCGTGCAAATCTGAAAAGGTCAAAGGGTTGAACAAACCAGACCTGCCGAGAATTTCCTTTGACACAACTGTTAGCTAAATTTTGTATTGGCAGCACCCAATTAGCATTTGCCATATGGCTTAATATCTCCCATAGAAAGTTTTCTTGTTCATGCTAAAATAATATTGGGAATAAAGGGCAATGCTTGTTCGACTCAAGGACGATGGATAACGTTTGATTTATAGACGACAAAAACAAGGTAAAGATAGTGAAAGAGGGAAGAGGAAGGTTTTACACGAGGAGAGGAGAAAACTTTCCTCATTTCTCTTCTTTCTTCTCTCTTCCCGTCAACAAATCATCTCTAATTATTGTTGTTGGGAGTTCTTACTCTCTTTTGGGATTTCCCTGACTAAATCAGATACCTACGTACCTTGAAATTAGGCTCAGAGAGGAGGTGCTCTTCCTAAAAACAGGTGGGATTGCGTTGCTTATGTCCTCCATGGTTCTGAGCATTAATTTTAATATTTACCCTCCCACTTTTTGTTCAATACAAATTTTGATGAGTTTTACCTGGTTTACTTATTCGTCATTGTGAAAGCTTGCTCAAAAAATGAGCGCCTACTTAACCTTAGCCTGATAAAGCGAAAAGCTACCATTACGCAAATTTGACTACTTGATTAGTATTTTAAATCCATGGCTCCAAGCAAGATCAGAAGAGCCCTTGGGCATGTCAAGGACCAGACCAGCATAAGCCTGGCCAAAGTTGGTGGCAGCACCTCACTTTCCGACCTCGATGTCGCCATTATTAAGGCAACAAGTCACGAAGAATACCCAGCCGAGGAGAGACACATTCGAGAAATACTAAGTTTAACCTCCTATTCACATGTCTACATCAGTGCATGCGTTAACACTCTCTCGAGACGCCTCAACAAGACCAAAAACTGGACAGTGGCTCTGAAAACTCTTATGTTGATCCAGCGACTTCTATCCGAAGGAGATCCAGCATGCGAGCAAGAGATTTTCTTTTCAACAAGGCGGGGGACTCGCATTCTCAACATGTCAGATTTCCTTGATACTTCACAATCCAATTCCTGGGATTACTCTGCATTTGTGCGTACTTATGCACTGTATCTTGATGAAAGACTAGAATACAAGATGGAAGTAAAGAGTGGGAAACGGAGCATATATGGATATGATGAATTAAAAGACGAAGAGAACGACAAGGCAATTGTTGTCAGATCCACACCAGTTTGTGAGATGAAGACTGAGCATGTATTTTCAAGGTTGCAGTCTTTGCAACAGCTCCTTGAGCGCTTCTTAGCCCGTCGACCAACAGGTTTGTATATCAGGAATTATAGAGGTTCCTAGTTATATAATTCGCGGACATTAGTTGCATTGGGATATGAATTATTTGATTTTCGTTTCAAATGGCATTAATAGTAATTTGTTTTGTTGTATTGAAACAGGTTCAGCAAAGTGCAACAGGATCGTGATTGTGGCTCTTCACCCAATAGTGAAAGAAAGTTTCCAGATATATTACGACATTACAGAAATATTGGGGATTTTAATCGATCGTTTCATGGAGCTTGATGTTTCTAAATCCGTAAAAATCTATGAAATATTCTGCTGTGAAGCAAAGCAGTTTGATGAGCTTGAGAATTTCTACTCCTGGTGCAAGAGTGTTGGCATTGCACGCTCTTCGGAGTATCCGGAAATTGAGAAAATCACACAGAAGAAACTCGACCTCATCGACGAACTTATCCGTGACAAGACAGCGTTGGCAGAAGGGGAGTTAAACCAGGATGAACCCAAGGATGAATCGGAGCAGGAAGTTAAAGAACCAGAACCAAGTGAAGAAGACATGAATGCCATTAAGGCGTTGCCAGCCCCAGAAGATTTCTCTGAAGCCCCCGTTGAGGAAGATACCGAGAAAGAAGAGGAAGAAGATAATTCGAAAGCTATAATTGTGCAACAAGAGGGTGATTTATTGAACCTAGGAGACGATGCAATGTCAAGCCAAGACTATACAGACAAATTGGCATTGGCTTTGTTTGATGGTGGTGCACCAGCCGGTCCTCCACCAGGTCGAGGATGGGAATCTTTCAAGGATGCAGCTGATTGGGAATCAGCCCTGGTTCAATCAGCAAGCAACCTCACCAATCAGAGGGCAACACTTGGGGGTGGGTTCGACTTGTTATTGCTCGATGGCATGTACCAACAGGGCCAAACAATGATAGCCATGGCTTCATCAGGTTATGCAGCAACTGGAAGTGCCAGTAGCGTTGCATTTGGATCAGCCGGAGGACCAGCAACGCTAGCACTACCGGCACCCCCATCATCCGAAGGTAAGAACATGGGATCAAAAGGTGGTGATCCATTCGCGGCGTCGCTTGCGGTGCCGCCACCGTCATACGTGCAAATGTCAGACATGGTGCAGAAGCAGAAGTATTTGGTGGAGGAGAAGGCAATGTGGGAGCAATATAAAAGGGATGGAATTCAAGGACATGTTGGGATGTCGAAACTACAAACATATCCTTACAACCAAGGGTGGTACACGCATGGCTATTGAAGCATTCGCCTTTCAGTCTTGTCAAATTCAATAGGGCTTCAATCGTTTAGTCTTTACCTTTTTTTGTTATTAATAATTTTTCGTGAGGTTCGGATAATCAACTCGATTCATCAAGACATTAAAATTGATGTTTCAAACTTTTGGTAGGACAAAATTGTATAACTAATGTGGAAATGTGACTGTTAACATACCTAAATCTGATGAAACTTTTGTTTTTGTTTTTTTTTTGGAATATATGAGTATTTAAAAAATGAGTATTTTATTTATCCAATATGAATAGTAGCACTAATATAACATTTGTCATAATATATAGATCCAAAAGTCTATAGTTAGATTTAATCTATGAAGTTATCATAAATTTTTTTAATTAGGTGTGATTGACTACTTAAGGAATTTATTATTTTAAAGAACTCTTAAGCTTGACTAAAGGTCCTTAAAAGAATAAGTTTGGATCTATTAACTAGAATGAGATTTGAAAGTTCGATTACATATGAGGAAGGTTATAGCACCTCCACATGCCCATACAAAGGATGGTACTATTTTATTTTAAATTATCATAAGGTCTTGATTATAATGGTTTTAAATTTTAAGTTGAATATTGAAAATAATTCTTAAGATTCTCCATCAATTTGGTAGAAATTTTAAAAATATTTTATCACTTCAAAAGTATTTAAAAATCTTATTTGTTTTATTAAAGAGGCTCCGTCGTCGAAAAAAAAGTTTAATTATTTTTTTATCTTTTTATTGAAAATATATCTACTTATTCTACAATTTGAGCCAAATTAGAAATATTTTCTCTTTTTCTCTTTTTTAAATTTTTTACTATTTGGACCTATTTAGAAAATTTTTTCTTTTTTAAACTTTGAAAAGAAAATAACATGAGAATTATTTTTTCTTGAAATTTCATTTAAATTCTTTCACCATTTAGGACGAATTTAAAGAAATTTATCACCTAGAGATATCTTAAAAAATTTACCATTTGAAATTTTTAAAATTCTAATCGTTGGATAATTATCAAATACTTTTAACAAAAAATGTTTATTTTAACTTATTATTATTTTTTCTCTTTTTTTTGAAAATAAATATTAATTATTGTTATTGAAATTTTATCTAAATTATTTCATCATTTGAGACAAATTTAGAAAAAAAATTTCTCACCTAGGAATTTTATAAAAATTTACCATTTAAAATTTCTATAAATTCCATCATTGAATAATTAATATTTATTCTGAAAAAAATTATTTTGTTTTATATTTTTTATTCCTAAAATCTAATCATGCAAAAATACAAGAAAAAGAAAAATAAATAAATAGAATAAATAAAAATAATAAAAATACCAAAATATGGCATAGATCAACTAGGTAGCTACAGCATGACTCGGTTTTTGGCACATAATACAGCTCAAAAACGTGGCTCAGAGGAAATCAGCTCGACTCGGCTCAACTAAAAGGTCTGGTTTGGATGCAGGTAGGCGAAACAAGTGTGCTCGGATCTTGTTGGCCAATTATAAATGCGCGATCCTACTCTTCTTTATAACGTCCAAAACGATGTCATTTTACTTGGCTATAAAAGCCAGAGATCACATTTTTTCTTCAGACCTTACCTTTGCCTTCTCTCTCTCTTTTCTTTTTCTCTCCCTCTCTCTTTAGGAATGAAAAAACCCAAGTCGAAAACTTCAAAGGTTTCCAGATCTTAGCACCGATGCTGCCGTACTCCACCACCAGCACAGCCGTATTCTGCCACCTTTTGGTGGTCGATTAAACCAAAATTTGCACCATCGATGCTTTTCACTTTCCCCGTCTCGAATATGGGCTCATTTTTTTTTTTTTGAAAATCCACCTCCAATGCCCCAAATATGAAGCTAAAAGTTACGATTTTCCCTTCCCTATTTCAATATCTTCCATTGTCAGATCTTCTCCAACTTTCAATATGTTGTTTCTCTTATCAAGCTCTTCGTCCTCACCATTCGGATCTCTCAAAATCATGTCGATCGTCACCTGTCACCGTCGTTACCAGGGGAGTTTATGGTTTCCCGTATTTTTTTTCTATTTTTGATCTCCTTTGGTTTCTAACTTAGCTTTTTTATTTGTCTTTGTTAATATTTGGTTGTTGTGTTTCTGAGCTTGTTGCTATCTTGCTACTTTATGGTGTATTTATTGAATATGGGTTGTATTGCTTTGTGATTGCTAGTGCAATGATTTTTTTTATGATAGCTGAATGTAAAGTTGGTTAACTGAAGCAGTGCTTTCCTGAATCCTTCTGTGCTTTGTGATCTAATTGCGGGTGTGTTTTGAAAATTAATTTGCAAGAAATTAGGTTATGGCTGGAATCGATTGGCAAGGTATAAGGCTTTCGAATCTATGATTTCGGTGAGGACAAGGTCTAGCACTTGGCTCTTGAGGGTGATAGCCTGGTGGTGATAAGAGCTCGACGAATTGGCATTGATGTTGATAGATTTGGGTTTCCCTATTTGTTGGGAACATATTTTATGAGAATTAGGGTAGGAATTGGATGTAATTTTTTTTAGTTTCTCGTGCTCTTCCGCTTGAATTCTCGGGTCTCCATTATTGTGAATTGCAATGATTTATAAAACCAAGCTGATACATTTTTAGCTCAACTCTAATTAGTATCCAAAGCTAAAGATTAGCACCTAATTAAGCTTTCTAATAACAATAATCACCAAACCTAATCTCAAACTTCTAGCTTTTTTCTTATTAATCAGATAATGAAAAAAGAAAAGAAAATAAACTATAGATAGATCATAAAATAAATATGATTAATACAAAATAAAATCTAAAATAAAAATGAATAAAAATCCCTACAATCGAGCTTGGATTGATCTCAATTGACGAAAAGCTTCAGACAAATTGATGTGTCTATAGCTGCCCCTTTTTATGTAGTTCTTGTGCAATAGGAATTGTGCAAAGATGTAGACATCCCTCATATCTAGATAATCAACTTGAAATGTTTTTTTTTTAAAATAATCAGACACTCAAACTTATTGAATAACATAAAACTCCCATAAGTAGAGGCTCACAACTTTTGAAAAAATAAATACGGCTCTTTTAAATAAAGGCTCAACGACTTTGAGAAAATAAATAAAGCTCCTCTAATCAGAGGCTCAATGACCCTGGAAAAATAAATAAAGCTCCTCTAATTAAAGGCTCAACGACTTTGGAAATTAAACAAAGCTCCTCTAAACAGGGGCTCAACGACTTTGGAAAATAAATAAAGCTATTTTAACAGAGGCTCAATGACTTTGAAAAACAAGGCTCTTCTAATAAGAGGCTCAATAACTCTTAGAAAATAAATAAGGCTTCTCTAATCAAAAGTTCAATGACTTTTGAAAAAGTAAATATGACTCCTCTAAACAGAGGCTCAACGATTTTAAAAAATAAAGACTTTTCTAATTAAAGGCTTAACGACTTTAAAAAAATAAATAAAATTCCTCTAATCAGAGGCTCAACAACTTTGAAAACATAAATAATGCTCATCTAATCAAAAGCTCAATAACTTTGAAAAATAAAGCTCATCGACAATCATGTCCATAGGAGTCATAGATCATGTCTGATGGAAACTTAAAGATTCACAATTTGAGTTTGACAATCAAAGGTTTGCAATTCAAAGGTTTACAATTCAAAGATTCATAAGGATTTTAAGATTCACAAGAACTTTTTAGCTTTGCAAGAATTTACCAAATTTTGATTATCAAAATTTCAGTTTTACAAGAATTTGATTTTTAAAATTTTAGATTCGTAAGATTTTTTAGCTTCGTAAGAATTCAGATTCATAAGATTTCAAGATTCACATTTGTGAGATTCGTATCTAATAAATTTTAGAGTTTCACATCTAAAATTTCAAAGGTTCTCATTTGAGTTTTTCTTAAAGATTCTCATTTAAAATTTAAAGATTATTATTTAAGAGTCAAAGATTTTCATTTGAGGATTCACAATTCATCTTAAAAGACTTCATCAAAAGATTTAAAATTTCTTTTCTAGATGACTTTCAAACTTTTATCAAAGTCAAAATTTTGTATATAATGAATGTCATGATCAATTATGTAAATGCTTTCTTAATGATGCAAATGCAACAATCTAGATTCTCACAATACTACAAATGCCATATTCTCAACCATGATTCAAATGTTTACTGCATAATGTAGGAGCATAGCCAAATCAAATTACATACATGTATTGTTCTAACTTACAATGCAAACGTAATACATGTAATGCATATGTCATGAAATTTTAATTAATTGTGGTAATATGGTTCTTAAGACTCCACCATCTCTTATCTTTCTTTTTCAGCTGCTTAGCACTAGTTATTTCAAAATAAATTCTATCAACTGATCCCAATATTTGATCACTACTTACAAGTTATGTGTTTCGTCCAATAATTTACATTAATTCCATCATTTGATCACCATTCACTGGCTTCTCAGTACTAGCCATGAATTTCGTCCACTGATCCACATTATTTTCATCATTTGATCAGAACTCATAGGTTTCTTAGCATTAGCCATGAATTTTGTCCACTGATTCACATTATTTCCATCATTTGATCACAATACATAGGTTGTGTCAACCAATCTATCACTTGGTCATCCCATATGCCCTTTTAAATCATCTTTTTTTTTTTTTGCCTTCTGGGTTTCTTTTCAAAGGAATATAGGAATCTTTTATGCACATTATCATTCATTTATTATCATTTCAGATCATGACAAATACAATGCAATTATATATTTTCTCAATTTATTCTGGGGATGCAATAATAAGAGAACACAAGGTGAATTAGGAGAAAAGTAATCAATGAGGAGCAAATATGGTAAAAGAACAAATTCAAAGCATGTCATTAGGAATGGTATTAAATGGTACTTCAATGTTCAAACAATGAATACTTAGACAATTCTCAACATTAATCTAAAATTCTTTTTAAAAAACTCATTCTATTGACTTTCGAAATCAATTTTGAGCTCATCAAACTCGACCCCAGCTTTGAGGGACCTTCAGATGTCTGTAATCTTTCATACATGTGTCTGCCTATCAAACTTTCAACTTAGAGATTTTTCTACCCAAATTGCCTTTTTAGGTTTTCAATTTGAGTTTTTTTTTTTTCTCTTTTTACATTTTTTTTTCATTTTTTTCTTTTTCATTTCTCAATTTTTATTTTTTTTTCCATTTTTCATTTTTCCTCTTCCCATTTCTTCTCCCACATATCTATCCCTAAGACACAACATGATTCCATGGTTCCATCATGAGCATACCTTAACCCAATCATATGATCATTCCATTTGAGCTTTCACATTTAATTGAAATGGGCTTTTAAAAGTTGTAATGTAGGCCATGGTGAAGGGGTCATGAAAGAAATGAATAAAATAGGCTCAAAACATGTTGAAAATGTTCAAAACCAAAGGATCATTTCCCATTATCTTATGCAACTTGGCATTTTTCCCCATTCCACATCATTTCACTACTTTTCTTTTTTCATTCATCTTATTCTTTATAAAAAGAGTCTCATTACTTTGCCTCAACTCATTTTTAACATTCAATTTTCTTTTCACTTTTTTTTTGCTTTGTTTTGTTTTTTTTTTTACCTTCTATCTTTGAGACTTTTTGCGATCTTTTATCTTTTTTTTTTTCAAAAATTACCCCCAAATATGGAGGGTGATCTTTAGTTAGGGTTATTTAAAAAGGAAATCATAATAGGCTCAATAAGGGTAACAATGGATGGCTTTATGAATGGTAAAAAAAAGACGATCATTTATCATCTCAAACATGAATGCTTTCTTTGAAGATCATCTATTGAACAAAAATAAACCCATGAATGTTTATAAAGGATTGCATATCTATTTCAAATTTGCTAGTAGCTTACTTTTTTTTCTCTTAAATAGTATTTTTAGATCAATGTGAATCAGTTTTCAAAATTAAATCTCAGAATTATTGTTATCATTGTCTAAACATTCATCATTGAGAATGGAAATAAAAAGACATGTGAAATAACAAAGCACGGAATAATGGTTAGGATGAAAGAGAAAATGTAATGAAATGCATTATCCTTGCTTTTTATTGAAATGATAAAAAAAATAAAATCTTATTGCAAAAAAGAATTCCTAACATTACTTTGAAAGAAAATCCAAAATGACAAACAACATCCAGCTTTAACATCTTTTTCTTTTCTAAAATTATGCCCCTATGCGATCAAGTGAAGGATTTTTCTTGACAGCTAGCCGCTTAATTCATTGCAGCTCTCTCTAAGTCTTTTTATATCACACTCATTTTTTATCTTCATTTGAAGCATTGACATTGTGATTCGGTAATAGATTGCCACTAACATTAGGCATTGTTATCCCCTCTATATCAAAATTTATCATCTCTTCCTTAATTAATCATTGCATCTTATGCTTTAGAGTAATGTAATTTTTAGTGAAATGACTAGCAATTATATAGTGGTAGTTACAGTGAGTTATAGGATCTTACCATTTGGGATAGCATGGCTTGAGCAACTCCAGACGACTGAGGGTAATTAAGTGGTTATTGTAGAGCTCTCAGTATAACTCCATCTAACTAATGGGAATTGGGTCAAATATAAGTTTTTCTAAGGTAGTTCATAGCTCTCGTGAATCACTTGTTGGGTTAGCATAATGAATCTAGGGTCAGCAATCTAGGGTCTTATAGGGGGTTGAATGTTTAGGCTATATATGAGAACATATTGATATACTGATGAGTAAGATGGTTGTAGAGAAGACTGATATGGGTAGGGTGAGACATTGTTTAGGTTATATATGAGAACATATTGATATATTGATGAGTAAGATAGTTGTAGAGAAGACTGATATGGGTAGGGTGAGACATTGTTCATAACAGGATAGTATGAGAAATAACCTTGTGGTGGATAAGGTTGATATCTCTTGAACTGTCTATCAAAACCCATAGCTTGAGCTTTATTCTCTTTCTTTTTTATCATCTTCTTAGTTTTTCCTTTTTCAACTTACCATTTTTAGTGGCATTCTCAATGATTTCGCCCGAGATCACTATGTCAATAAAATTTTTTATAGTATTTCTATCATTTTTTCATAATAGCGAGATTTTAAAATGCTGACAAACAACACTGTGAATTTTTTTTTAGTAAAAAAAGGTCGCACTTGAGTAGCTATGTCCCTCAACTTCTAGGCATACTCTTTGAATGATTCAGTCACCTTTTTTTTTATATTCTGCAAAGATAGGTGATTAGGGACTAAATCTATGATATGTCGATACTAACTAACGAAGTTATGGATCACTCTAAGACTTAATATAGGTCATGTCTAGTTAAACATACCACCTAGCAGCAGAACCCATAAGGCTATTTTGAAAAATGTGCATTAATAATTTTTTGTTATTAGCATAGATAACCATTTTTTGACAGTACATAGTAATGTGGGTCTTCGGATACTTTATACCATAATACTTTTTAAACTTTGAAACCTTAAACTTCAGAGGAATAATGACATCCATAACTAAACAAAGCCCAACAGCATCTACAGAACCATAAAAATTGATTCTCTCTATGGCTCGTAACTTTTCCTCTAATAAATTTATCTTCTATTTAGCTTTTGAGTCTTTTAAGGTCTCTTTTTCCTTAGGCCTCAGTTTTTTTTCTCTTTTGGATCATCCAAGTTAGGGATTGATACCAGTTCTACTACCTTCTTAATAAAGACAGGATTTATATAACTCTGGTATTACCTTGGGTTTGAAGTTAATGGCATTCTAGGGTATGTATACCCTACAGGATATGTAAATTGCTGTGGTGATGGGTCTTGTGTGGATTAAGCTTGATGTAGCCTAAAACTAGTAGGGTACAAAGGGTCATCCACCTTTTGTGATGGATAGTCCTATTTACTAGTTTTTTTTCTATTCATTTTCCTTTGTTCAACTTATTAAAAGCATCCAAAATCTTACTCAACTCTTCCTCAAGCTTTTCTCGAGCTTTCTCTATCCTTTTGAAATGATTGAAATTTTTTTATTCAATTTGTCTGGCCCAAGCTCTTATACTGTATTGGTGAGTTGATTATATGAGATTTTTGCATGGTGGAGCTATCTTTGAACCTTGAGTACCACAATTATATTATCAGAAATGCTATGCTTTATGTTTGGTATGTTAATGCATGAATGAAATGTACATTTTCATGGATGAAATGTAATATAAAAATGAAGCAGATGCACAATATTACATATGACAATAAAAATTATGCATGAAATTGCACATGCACAAAGTCAAACAAAATGGTTAGATCATAAACTGTTTCTTTTTGTGTCCTAACTTCGGGTTACATCTATTAATGGGTAGGAAGAGCTTTACCTTTAAGGCTGGCCTCTTAAGTGTTGATTATATGCAAGGTTAGGTGATTTTGACCACTAAAGCTTCCCAAATTGTTTATTACATCATTGTTCATCACAAACTAATAAGGCAATCCAATCTTTACCCATCACAAGCTACCAACAGAAAGGATTCAATTTGACTGAAAGTATTTTGCTAGCAATTATATAGATTATCATCTCACGAGAGTGTAAATATTTTAGTTCCTCCTAAGAAGGATGGAGCCTAAGTATAAAGCTTATGTAATGTAAATACATGTGATAGTGTGTGTGAAGGAACATATAATTGTCAACCCCATAAATCAAATAAGAGACAAAAAAAGAAAAATGTTAGTAAACACATAATTACAATTTAAAATCATTATATCAAAGGATAGGATATATTTAAAATTTTATGGCTTAACTCTCCATAGTATCCTTAATGGAGTCACCAAACTGTTATAACATTTAGATTCAAAAATCTATAGCTAGACTTAACCTATGGAGTCACCACCAATCTTTTTTAACTAGGTGTGATTGGCTACTAAAGGAATCTACCTTTTTAAGGAGTTCTTAAGCTTGACTAAGGGTTCTTAAAAGAATAGTTTGGGTCTACTAACCAGAACGAGGTTCAGGAGTTTGGTTATTATGAGAAAGGTTATAGCACCCTCATATGTCCATCCGAAGGATGATATCATTTTATTTTAAATTATCCTAAGGTCTTGATTTTAATAGTTTTAAATTTTAAGTTGAATATTGAAAATAATTTTTAAGATTCTTCATCAATCTAGTAGAACTCTTAAAAATATTTTCTCAACTTACGAGTATTCAAGAATCTCATTTGTTTTCTTGAAGAGGCTCCGTCATCGAAAAAATGGTTTAATTATTTTTTGTTCTTTATTTTTTTGTCTTTTTATTGAAAATATATCTAATTATTCCATAATTTGGGTCAAATTAGAAATATTTTCTCTTTTTTGAATTTCTAAATTTTTCACTATTTGGGCCTATTTAATTTTTTTTCCTTTTTTGAACTTTGGAAAGAAAATAATAAGACAATTAATTTTTTATTAAAATTTCATTTAAATTCTTCTACTGTTTGGGATGAATTTAAAGAATTTTTTTACCTAGAGATTTCTTAAAAAATTTACTGTTAACTTTATAGGTTATATGGTGATCTAAGAGGAGGGTGAATTGGATCTCTCCAAATTCTTCCTAAATAATGATTTCAATATAGTTGAATGAAAATTAAGACAATAAGCCCTTTTGATAAAAATATAATGAAAACAATAACAATTAATGAACTTAAAATCAAATATGAACAATAATAAATTATAAGGAGATAAGGATAGAGAAATCAAACACAATAATTTATAGAGGTTCAGTCCTTCTCCACAAGGCACCTACATTCTCTCTCTTGGTTGTCCACACCAAGGCTCTAATCCACTATATGTTGAAGATTACAAACAAGCTTCTCAAAGTTTTACAAACTCAACATTACATACTCTTAAGGGTTATCCTCCCCCTTAAGCTTACAAGCACAATACAAAATTTTTGAAGTGTATTGCAAACTCTAAGAACTTCTCAAAGGTTGGGTGTTTGCTAATTTGAAGTATACAATGGTATAGACAAGAAAATGATGAATGAACAACAAAAATAATTTGGATACAATAAATGGAAAGATATAGTCTTTGAAGCTCTAAAAACTCTTGAATATTTGAGAGAATGAAAATATTGCTTGTTGGCTCTTGCTCTCTTGATTCATTAATCTTCTTGGTGTGTTGGAGTGCTCAATTTATAGAGAAATTGAAGAGGTAGCTGTTGGAAGTGTTTGGGAGAAGAAAATAGCCGTTGGAAGCATAAAAAAGTAGTTGTTGGAGTGTTTTCACCTAGAACCAATTGATCCTTTGTTGAGGGGATTGATTGGTTCATGTTTTGAACCATTTTTCACTTGAAAATCATGACCCGATTGATCCCTTCCATAAGGGGATCGATCCTGTCAGTGGCTGGGTGGTTATATTCTGTTTTGCACTTTATTCACTAATTTGATCATATCTTGAGTTATATAAATCCAAATCACAAACCGTTTGAAGATTTAGAAACTAGACTTAAAGGAATTTCTATCCATTTAAAGTTTATCACCTAATTCACTGTGTACGAATTATAGTGAATTTTCAAAGTTAAACCTTGTGCAGTTTTTTTGACAACTGCAGAGTGTCTAGTAAAAATTCAAAATCTTTTCTTAAAAAATTTGGATTTTGATTTTGTTTAATCCATTAGAAAGTAGACTTAAAGAGCTTTCCAACCATATGAAATTCAAATATTAAGACTTTGTGAATTAATACAGAAAAATAAAACAATTTCAATGTTGAAAAACTTTGTTCTTGTAAAACAGTTTCTTAAGTGAATCTATTTCTCAAAATCAATATTATCAAAATTGTATTAAGTTCAAAGTGAATAAGTTCACTTTAAAAACAAAAATTGGACTTTCATTTAAGCTCAATAAATAATCTTTAAAGATAGATTTGGTTTGAGAAATATGAAAACAAAGAAAGGTTTGTTTAAGCTTTGAAAATCATATTATTTATTTAGTATCAAAATATAAAACTTAAGAACATGTACTAAATAAATCCTTTTTCAAAATCTTGATCAAGTTTATTTAACTTTAATGTTTTGTCATTTCAAAATAAAGATCAATTCGAGGCTAATAATTTATTTTTAGGATCAAACGCTTACCACTATACCAAAAGCTATAGTTGATAGTGAGGTGCAACTCTATTTGCTTATTCTCTTTTGGTAGTGCAGAGCCCCGTTCTAAGTGACAGGTGGACATAAAGGGCTTCTCAAAGCCTTAATAGGATATCTCACCCATTGGGCCTCGACAGGTTGGGTTGCCATCATTGAAATCCGATCCACCATGAGATACCTCACCTAGATGAATCGACATATCGAGTCTGTAAGGGAGACCGTTGGACCCCATAATCCAACAATCTCCCCCTCAGCGGCACCTGGGGGACTTGAACCTGTAACCTTGCTTTGATACCAGTTTTCAAGATCAAACACTTACCACTACACCAAAAGCTATAGTTAATAGTGAGGTGCAACTCTATTTTTTATTTTCTTTTGGTAGCGCAGAGCCCCGTACTAAGTGATAGATGGACATAAGGGGCTTCGTAAAGCCTTCATGGGATATCTCACCCATTGGGCCTAGGTAGGTTAGATTGCCATACATCGAAATCCGATCCATCATGGGATATCTCACCCAGATGAATTGACATACCAAGTTCTTAAGGAAGATCGCTAGACCGCATAATCCAACATTTACCATTTGAAATTTCTAAGAATCTCATCATTGGATAATTATCAAATAGTTTCAATAAAAAATGTTTATTTTAACTTATTATTATTTTTTCTTTTTTTTTGTTTGAAAATAATTATTAATTATTGTTATTGAAATTTTATCTAAATTATTTCACCGTTTGGGACAAATTTAGAAAAAAAATTTCTCACATAGGAATTTTATAGAAATTTACCATTTAAAATTTTTATAAATTCCATTATTGGATAATTAATATTTATTCTAAATTTTTTTTATTTTGTTTTATATTTTTTATTCCTAAAATCTAATTATGTAAAAATACAAGAAAAAGAAAATAAATAAATGGAATAAATAAATATAAATAATAAAATAATAAAAATACCAAAATAGGGCATGGCTCAACTAGGCGGTTGCGACACGGCTTAACTTCAAGTATATAATACAGCTCAGAAACGGGGCTTGGAGGAAATCGGCTTGGCTCGGGTCAGCTCAACTGAAATGTCTGATTGGGATAAGAGTTGGCGAAGTGGGTTGCGCTTGGATTGGGTTGGCTACTTATAAATGCACGAATCCTACTCTTCTTTATAACGTCCAAAATGACATCGTTTTACTTAGCTATAAAAGCTAGAGATTAGCCTTTTTCTCCAAACCTCACATTTGCCTTTTCTCTCCTATTTCTTCTTCTCTCCCTATCTCTCTAAGAACGAAAGAAACCAGGTCAAAAACTTCAAAGGTTTCTAGATCTCGGCATCGGTGCCACTATACTTCGCGATCGACGCTGCCGTATTTCGTCACTGTTCTGTGGCCTATTAAACCAAAATTTACACCATCGATGCTTTTCACTTTTCTCGTCTCAAATATGGGCTTGATTTTTTTGAAAATCCACCTCTAATGCCTCAAATTTGAAGCTAAAAGTGACAATTTTTCTTTCCCTATTTCAATCTCTTCCACTGTCAGATCTTCTTCAACTTTTGATATGTTGTTTCTCTCGTCAAGCTCTTTACCCTCACTGTTCAGATCTCTCAGAAATCATGCCGACCGTCACCTGTCACCGCCGTTACCAAGGGAGTTTCTAATTTTCCATTTTTTTTTTGTTTTTGTTTTTGATCTCCTTTGGTTTCTAACTTGGCTTTTTTATTTATCTTTGTTAATATTTGGTTGCTATGTTTTTGAGCTTCTTGATATCTTGTTGCTTTGTGGTGCATTTGTTGAATATGAGTTGTACTACTTTGTGATTGCTGGTGCAGTGATTTTTTTATGATAGCTGAATGCAAAGTTGGTTAACTGGAGTAGTGCTTTCTTGAATCCTTCTGTGCTTTCTGAAAATTAATTTTAGAGAGTTGGGTTATGGCTGGAATCGGTTGGCAAGGTATAGGGCTTCTGAATTTGTGATTTTGGTGATGACAAGGTCAAGCACTTGGCTCTTGAGGGTGATGGCCTGATGGTGATAAAAGCTTGACAAATTGGCATTGATGCTAACATATTTGGTTTCTCTATTTGCTAGGAACAAATTTTTTGAGAATTAGGCTAGGAATTGGATGTAATTTTTTTGTGTTTCTCGTGCTTTTCTGCTTGAATTCCTGTGTCCCTATTGTTGTGAATTGCAATGATTTATAAAACCAAGCTGATAGAGTTTTAGCTTAACTCTAATTAGTGTCCAAAGCTAAAGATTAGCACATAATTAAGCTTTCTAATAACAATCATCAACAAAACTAATCTTAAATTTTTAGCTTTTTTTTTTCTTTATTAATCAGATAATAATAAAAAAAAAACTATAGATAGACCATAAAATAAATATGATAAATACAAAATAAAATCTAAAATAAAAATGGATTAATGAGAACTAACACATATACTATGGCAATGCAATTTGAAGCCTTAACGAGAAGAACTTACATGAAATTTTTAATGAGAACAACTTATTTTAAGTGAAATTTGAGAAATTTTTTATTAAAAAGAAATAAAAATTTTAATAAGAAGTTTATGATAAAGTTAAATGAGAATATCAATAATATGTAAAAAAATATTATTGAAAATACCGTTTATAATAAAATTTGGTTAATATTTATTTAACAATAAAAATTCTATTAAAATTTTTATTAAAAATGTCTATATAAAAAATATATCAAAATTTATTAAATTTTTTAAAAAATTATATACTTAATTTATGTAATAAAAAATTTTAATCAATTAACTTTGATTTTTAATTTTTAATTTTATTTAATCAATTTTAATAAAAAAATTTCATAAATTTCACATAATGTAACACTTTCCTAAAATTTAATTCACAATTGTCACCAACTCACCGTAACATAGATTAACATATTCATAAAGTTCAAACAAAAGAAGTTTAACCATGACAAATTCATGATAGTACTTCAACTGCCTTTTTCAATCCTTCCACTAGAAATTCTTGGAGGAGAACCATGAATATATATAGCAAAAGTTATGTAATGATTGCTTTTAAAAAAATAAAAAAAGTAATAATATTATCATTGCACAAATTGATAAGATTTTTCATTGGTCAACAAGTTTAATTATTTACCGTACAGTACTTGTAAAAAAAAAAAAAAAAAAAGAGGAACACCAAGTCTGATCAGAACAGTCTCACATGAGGGCACAGTTAAACAAAGCAAATCAAATTTGCATCCCCTCAGACCCAATCAACTTTGTGAGCCCAAAAGTACAAGCCATGGCCATCCATCCTCCAACAAGCACCCTGGCGCTAGACTTCATCACTGGAGTCCCCCCAAGCAAAGCACCCACCACTCCGAACACCACCAAAGCCATGCTAGCCACCGCAACCACCAAAGCCATCCTCACCTTATGGTCTCTTATAAAGCCTGCAGCCAATAGCGGGATCACTGCTCCAACTGAAAAGGCCATGGCTGATGCTGCAGCAGCATGTCCTGGATTTGGCAGCTGCTTCCTCTCAGTCACTTCCTTATTTTCTCTCTCTGATCTCTTTTGCTTCTCTCTTTTCATTTGAGCTATCTCTACATCCCTTTGAGTGTATACAGACACAAACTCTCCGATTGCCATGCTGCAGGCTCCAGCAATCAATCCTGCGAAACCTGCTATAATCATGGCTTTGATGTCTTCTTTAACAGAGCCAACACCCATCATTAGAGATGCAACAGAAACCAATCCATCGTTGGCTCCCAAAACAGCCGCTCTAAGCCACTGTCCTCTCTGAGAGTAACCAAACTCATTAATTGCAGGTTCTTGAATTTGGTTTTTCTCCGTGTCAATAACATGTATGGACATCTCGACATTGTCAAGAGACGAAAGTTGATGGGTTTGAGAGGCAGCCATGATGGACAAAAACAAGGATATACAAAAAGGAAGGGCTTGTGGAGGACACACGCTCCTGATCTAGAGAATTTATAGACAGATTTGCAATGGTGAGTGGGTTGATTATGAGTTATGTGGGGCACTATCTCAGCGATAAGGAGTGTGGAAGGCACACGCATTCCCATTTGTTCAGTTCATTTCTTGCATAATTGGGAGTAATTAAGCAATGAGAGCCTGATCAATTAATTAATTTAGGCAAGCCAGTCTAGTATATGAATATATCATCCTCTTAAGGAAATCATGACCGCCCAGTCTTCATAAAAATGTTATCTATCTATCCATATATATATATATGTATGTATATGTATATATATGTATATGAATAATCAATTAATTAATTTAGGCAAGCCAATCTCCTATATGATTATATCATCCTCTTAAGGAAATCATGACCGCCTAATCTTCATAAAAATGTTATCTATCTATCTATGTATCTCTTTCTCTCTCTTTATATATATATATATATATATATATATATGAAGTTTCATATCTTACAACTGTCAATTTCTAGTTTTGCATCAACGTTAGAATCAAAGTTGTAAATCGGAATGTATAACAGCTTGGAATTGATGCGAACAATAATGTTTCTTACTCTCTTACATGACAATTCATGTAATGATATGGGCCCAGCCCCATTCTTTTTGACCAATTAAAGGCCAAGGCCATTTTGTTTTAGGCAACCGATAAATAAAGTCCTAGTTACTAATGAGGCGACGGCTACTCTTAAGTGGCGTGAAAAAAAAAGTGAAGAGAAAAAAAAAAAAAAAAACAAAGATGAGAGAGAAAAGAAAAAAGGAAAAGAGAGAGTTATTAGTTTGATCAAGAGGTTGAACGGAAATTAATCTATAGTTCGATTGAATTAAAATTTTGTTAGCATATTTATAATTTAGTATTCTATATTTTGAATAGTGTAGATTGGATTTAAAACTTTCTATAAGTAAATCTAAAGTATATTTATTGAGTCACTTATTTGGTTAGATTTTTTTAATTGTCTCTCTTATTATTATCTAATTTTAGTTTTAACTAGAGAAGAACTTCGTATATTAATTATTTGATAGTTCAGATTTTTTTTATGGTTCGTGATTTTTTTTATTTTACACTAGAAGATTTTTCACATAAATCTTGGTATGATTTATTTTTTCTACATTGTTGATTACTAATTATTGTCTATTTGTTATAAGTTTATTATGATATATTGCTTTTGCATTATTGTGTTTGTTACTTCGGGCTCAACAAGTGGTATTAGAGTTATAGTAATTTTGCGAAATCAATACAATAGCAATCTAGGACAGAAGAAAATACTATTTGAGATCATAAAAGGTGATATTGGTTCCATGATAAAATTAACAACATCAAATTATTCAGTTTGAAAGCCAATGATGGAAGATTATTTATATTACAAAGATTTGTATGAGTTGGTATTGGATGATTCGGCTAAACCAGCAAATATGAAAGATGAAAGCTGAAAGCTCGAAGAAACTAGGTAAAAAGATGTTGACCATAGTTAAAAAATAGATTGATATCAATATGTTCTATCATATAGTGTAAGAGATAGATGCTCCAACTGTTTGAAAAAAATTAGAAGCATTGTATAAAAGAAAGATATGCATGAATAAAATTATGCTTGTTAAAAAGTTACAACTTTACAGTACAAAGATGAGCAATCGATTACAGAGCACTTGAGTGATTTTTAAGATATCTTCAATCGAATAACTACTGAAGAGTTTAAAATGGTTGTTGAAATGAATGTGTTATTTTTTTAGGTTCATTGTCAGACAGCTGAAATATTATAGTTGTGATTGTTCTTAGTTTAGCTTCTAACTATAATGTGACATTAGAGATGATAAAGGAAAGTATACTTAATGAAGAAGCAAGATAAAAAGAGTCAGACTTAGAGAATTAAGCTTTTGTCATAGAGAACAAGGACACTAATATCAACAGTGTTAGAATTCGAAAGGTTATAGTAAATCCAAACATAAAACCAAGTCTAGAGATAAAGTGAAATTCTACCTTTGTGGTAAATTTGATCATATAAATTGGAATTGTAAAATCTTGAAACAAAAGCCAAAAGATGAAAAAAGGTAAGAGTTCAAATAATGGTAATGTTACAACGATAAATTCAGATAATGATTCAATTACTTTAATTTGTACACGTGACGATTATAATCATGTTACTGATCTAGACATTAAGTGGATAATTGACATAGGAGTGATAAATCATTGTGTTCCCAAGAGGAGTTGTTTACAACTTATAAAGTAGAAAACTTTAGTTGCACCAAAATGGAAAAAAAATGTGTCACAAATTGTTGGGATCGATGATATTATTGTACAAATTAGTACATGCTGTATGTTGACTTTGAAGGATGTAAACATATTTTAGATATGAAAATAAACTTATTTTCGATTAATGTTTTTAACAAGGAATGATATGTTATATAATGTATAATGTATAAGAGATGGATGCAATTGAACGATAACTAGATAAATGCCATTGAGGATAATGTTTAAGCAAATTTGTGATACAAAAGGCTAGCACACATGAGTAAGAAGGGGTTATAGATTTTGGTGAGATAGTCTCTCATTTCCTTGAACAAAAGTTTATCTTTCGATTCATGTAATCATTGTTTGTATGGCAAGCATCATAGAGTTTTTTTTTAAGTGTTCTTAAAGGAAAAAAATATATTGGAATTGATTCATTATGATGTATGTAATCCCATTGAGACTGAGTCATATAGTGGTAATAGATAATTTATTTCTTTTATTGATGATGCTTACGACTTAAGTATATATGTTGAAAAACAAAAGCTAGGTATTATAGTATTTTAAAAAATTTCATGTCATGGTGGAAAGGATGACAAGGTTGCCTTTAAAGTGTATTTAGATTGATAATGGTGGAGAATACACATCAAAAGATTTAAGAATACTATTCAAAGCATGGGATCAGGCATGAGATGATAAAACTTGAAACATTATAGCATAATGGTATAGCTGAAAGGATGAATCGCACTATTGTGAAAAAGTCTGATGTATGCTGAGGATGACAAAATTACCAAAGTCATTCTGAGGTGAAGTAGTCAATATAACCTACTATTTGATTAATAAATCACCATAAGTTCATTTAGGCTTTGATATTTCAAAAAGAGTGTCAACAGGAAAAAAGTGTAAAGCATTCATACATGTGTCAAAAGTGTAATACCCTTATCGTAATTTTTGTTATATTATTTTTTATATTATAAAAATATTATTTTTTATTTTATTTTACCTTAGGAGTTTTAATTTTGGTATGTTGTTGGATGAATTTATAAAAGGGACTAAATTGTAAAAATAAATTTTGGATGATTTTGGCAATAAAGATTGTTTTAAACAATAGAACAATTTAAAGGGTCATAATGTAATTTACCAATTTTAGGTCACTGGAACTCCTTACTTCGATGGCTTATTTGGTTGAATTTTAGGTATTTTTGATAGTACAAAATGTGATCTTTCTAATGGTACAGTTAGTTTATTCAGATGATTTATAGGTTAAGAGAATTGAGATCCCAAAATAAACTTTATTAATATGAAACTTAGAAGATTTGGGCAGTTTGTGATAATTTATCAAGTTTTGACCTCCGAAACTTAGGTTTCAGAAAATAATCTTTACGAAAACAAAATTCTAAGTTGTAGTATGACATTTCTACTTTAAATTCATGCCTCCTTTTATCAGTAAAAATTGTGAGATGTTAGAGATTTTTTGGCTTAAAATAAGTTAAATGATCACAAAATGTGAAAATTTCATAATTAAAAAATTTTTATTTTTAATTATTTTAAAAATTATTCCTAGCCAATATTTGATGTATTTAGTTGTAAATTACATGAATTTTAGTTATATTGTTTTTAATGAATTTTTACTCATTTTAAAATATTTTTATTGTATTAATTTCATATTATTAGTATTGTTAAAAGATTATTAAATTAGATTTAGACTTATAAAAATGATTACTATTAAATGTTAAAATTAAATATTTATAAAAGTTTATATTGCTACTGATTTTTATGTTTTAATTCTTAATTTCATATTTATACTAAATTTTAAGCATTTTGCTATAGTAAAAGAAAATTTGTTCTAATAAGTTAAAAATACTTTTAGATAGTTCTGATTAATCATAAAGGTTGCTACATAACTCAATTTACTTATGATAACCAACGGAAGGTTTGCCTTATTAAATTTATGTTTTCAGATTAAATTATGATTTTTCAAATATTAACACATTAAGAGATTTGTGTGATTTGCTAAGTTTCAATTTAACGCATCGGGTAAGTGACTTGATATTCTTTCAGTTTTTATGTCACTAAAAATTAGCCTTAATATGTTTAGAGTTGATATATATAATATATATTGTTTTATCCATTTGTTTGGTAAATCGGGTTAAGTATGCAAATATATATATATATCATTTCTTTGTTATGAGTTTGGAATATGATTTGATATTATTTTGATTTTTGAATATGATCTCGTAATAATAAATTTATATAACTATCGATTGTCGAAATATGAAATTTTACTGAATGATTATGGAATTGAATTTGTATGGATTATATTTTGAGAAAGTATATGAATATTTATTTTGTTTATGTTAGATCATCTAAAAATATCTTTTGATTTTTTCTCCTAGTATAACTATATTCTGACCCTGCCAATGTGGTTAATTGTTGGTCATGTTGACATGTACTTTGTGATATTGATACCAGTTTTGAATTATGCCACTGTTGAGAATAATAGTTTTTGTTTACCATGCCATCAGTGATATATTTCTATCTCATTGCATAAAACGGGTTACTATGATATACTTTTATCCCATTACACTAAAGGGTTTACTATGATTTTTGTTCTATCCTATTGCACTAATAGGTTAATTATGATTGTCAATGCAACGATTTAGTTGCTTCTGATATACTTTTTTTCCATTGCATTAAAAAGAAAATTCTGATTTTGACCTATGTCATAGGGGTTAAAGTGGTCGTAATATGTTACAAGAGACTAATAAAATTTATAGTTTTGTGATATTTGATTTCACTTTGTGATATGAGAATCTAGTTTTAAGAATATAGCTTGTGAAAATATGTTTGTGAATACAAGATTACCTAAAATATTTTTGATTATTTAGTTGATATTTTGGTTTAAATGTTTTGTAGTATACATAATCCAATTGAGGGGATTATTCTTTTAATATTTTTTGCTTTTTCAAATTTTGATGTTTATATCCTGGGAAGCTTAATCTTGACACCTACTTAGATTAGCAAGAGTAGCATATGTCTTTAGCATGATATAGCTTTCAAAATGAGTATTTTATTATTGATTCAAAAAGTTTTGTTAGTAAGAATTTTAGTATATTCGACCAACTTGTAAATGGTATAATTTTGTAAACTTTAGATTTTGTAAAATATTATTTTAAAGATAATTAGAGATTTTAATTCAATTTAATATATGTTACCTTGCATGCTTATAAAATTCATCGCATGAGTATTTGATGTTGTTATGTCTTAAATTTCGGCTTTGAAGCATGACAGAAAAAGCATAGGTTAAAACTTAAAAATAAAGTCACAATATGTGTTTATTTTATATGATGATGAGCAATTTAGTCACAAACTATAGGATCCTTTGAAGAAAAAAGACATTTAGTAGCAGATATGTGATTTTCTATAAAAAAGAAAGCATAGTAGACATTGAGGAAAGTGAAAGATTACATGGGTTACTGTTGAGTATGATGGTTCAACATTGATAAAGGTTTCACCTAGAAGAGCCAAAGATGGTAGAAATGAACAAGATATAGAACTTAGGGATACCAATAAGCCAACTACAGTTAGTGATAAGCTATATGCTATAAGTTTTGAGTAGAGTGAACAATTCTCTTTACCAGATAACGTTGAGCAAGTAGAGCTATCTTCGGCACTAGGTATTATAAAGTCTCAACCAATAAGATATACCAAAATGCATTGACCATCCACAAAGTATCCAAATTTAGATTTTATTTTAGTTACTAGTAAAAGAAAGTTAAAGAGCTCTAAGATATATAACTACTTTTGATAGAGCGCATTAGTTAAAAGCAATGAAAAAAAATGAAATCATTACAAAAAAAAAGTAAATATAATCTTATTAATCTTTCAAAAAAGATAGACCATTGAAGAATAAATTAGTGTTCAAGCTGAAAAAAAGATGATAAAAAGCTAGTGTGGTACAAGGATCGATTGGTGGTGAAATGTTTTTTTTAGAAACCCAGCATCGATTTTGATGAGATCTTCTCTTCAATGTGAAGATGAGTTCTATTTGAGTGGTATTGAGATTAGTAGCTAGTTTGAATCTTGAACTTAAGTAACTTGATGTCAAGATAGTATTCTTGCATGGTGACTTGCAAAAGAGATTTATATGAATAAGCTTGAGGGTTTTAAGGTGAAAGGGAAAGAATATTTAGTTTGTAAATTGAAAAAAAGCTTGTGTGGCTTAAAACAAGCTTTGCAACAATGATACAAGAAGTTTGATTCTTTTATGGTAGTTATAGTTATAAAATAATGAAAATAGATCTTTGTGTGTATGTCAAAAATTTTTTTGATGATAACTTCATTATTCTCTCATTATATGTTGATAATATGTTGATTATAGGATAAAATGTTGGAATGGTTAGCAAGTTAAAAAAAAATAATTGTCTAAGTCCTTTGATAAGAAGAATTTAAGTCCAATAAAGCAGATTCTCAATACATATATTATTTAGGATAAGAGAATTGAAAAGTTGTAGTTATCACAGAAAAAGTATGTTGAATGGGTGCTTAGTAAATTCAACATTCAACATACTAAATCAGTTAACATTCCACTTGTTAACCCTCTTCATCTAAGTAAAAAATCTTATTTGATGACTAAAGAAGATGAACTAACTGTGTTTAATATTTTCTTTATTTCTCTGTAGTCAATTCTTTGATGTATCTTATGATTTGCACACGATTTGACATTGCTCATGCAGTTGGTATAATGAGTAAATTTCTTTCTAATAAGGGGAAGGTTTATTGAAAAACAGTGAAATTAATCTTCAAATATTTGAAAGTCATCTTAAAAATATGCTTGAGTTATAGAAGTAGACAACTAGGATTTATATTGCTGACATGGCAAGTGACCTTGATGGTAAAAAATCTACTTCAAGATATTTGTTTACTTTTACAAGAAGAGCTGTGTCTTGAAAATTTAAGTTACAAAAGTGTGTTGCCATGTCGACTAAAGAGGTTGAATATATCATAGCAACTGAAGCATGTAAAGAAATGCTTTGTATGAAAAGTTTTCTTCTTGAATTGAAATTGAATCAGAAAGAGTATGTGGCATTTTATGATAGCCAGAGTAATTTAGATTTGAGTAAGAATACCATATACCATGCTAAAATGAAGCATATTGATGTTAGATATCATTGGTTGTATTTGGTGATTAAATAGTAGTAGATGCAGCTGAAGAAAGTTCATATTGATAAAATGCAGCAAATATGTTGACTAAGACACTTAGAAAGGAAAAGGTTAAGTTCTACAATAACTTAGTTGGAATGGATTTCTTGGCCAAGATAAATTCTAAATTAAACTATTATAGTGATAGATCTCATCCTAATGAAGCTAGAAGGGAAGATTGTTATGATGTGGGTCAAACCTTATTTTTTTTAACTAATTAAAGGTCATGTGGGTTTTGTTTTAGGCAACCAAGAAATAGTGCCATAGTTACTAATGAGGTGAGGGCTGTTTTAAATGGCATGAAAAAAAGGGTGAGCCGCCAAAGAGAAAGAGAAACCATAAAAAGAAAGAGAGAAAAGGGGAAAGGAGAAGGGAGATTTGTCAATTTGATTAAGAGGTTAAATGGAAGTTGATTCATAGTTCGATTGAGCTAAAATTTTGTTAGCAAATTCATAACTCAATGTTTTACATTTTGAATTGTGGAAATTGGAGTTAAACCTCTTTATTAACAAATTCAAAGTGTATTTGTTGAATTAGTTATTTGGGAGAATTTCTTCAATTGTCTTTTTAATTGTTGTTTAGGTTTAGTTTTAACTAAATGAAAATTTTATATATTTATTATTTGATAGTGGAGAATTTTTTGGTGATCCATGATTTTTTTTTAATATTAAAAGGTTTTTCACGTAAATTTTGATATACTTTATTTTTATTGTGTTATTGATTATTGATTATTATTTGTTTATTGTGGATTTATTGTGATATATTACTTATGTATTATTGTATTTATCATTTCATGCCAATAAAGCGATCCACCTCAATTTTCATTTTTTTTCTTCCACCCCATCACTTGCATACTTGAGTTCGAATTTGGTAACATGGCGTTTAGAAAAGATGGATTGAGAACAAAAAAGGGAATGAATCAAACTTTGTAGGACTCTGCTGACTCGACTGAAGCTCACTTGGATTCATGTTCTGTTTGGCAAAGGTTCAGATATCCAATACCAAATCTCAGCTATTTCTGTATACACTTTTTTCATCTTCGATAATATTCGTGTAAATTTTTGACATACTGTCAAAATTCGAACCTATAATCAGTAGGGCAACCTTAAATGTTTATTTGTTGGTTTCAAAACTAAGATCGAGTACTCAATTAATTTCTGTTAAATTATTTAAAACAAACTGATTTTCCCAAAATTAACACATAAAGAGATCAACAAACAAAAGCTTGGTGTTGATACTTACAATTCTCCTTTTGTATATCTCCTTATATAAAAACATGCATCACATTTCAACATAAAACAAGAGATTTGCAGCTTATAATAAATGGAGAAAACAGGTGTTGGACTCATCAGTGTTTGGCATGTAATTAAAATATTGGCAAAGGGGCTTAATTTGTAAAGATGGGATTGGGAGGTAGGTCTAGTGGAATAATTATGTAGAGGTGGATTACTGACTTGGAGAGCATACAGATTACTTGTTACTTTAGACATGGAAGATTAAAGAATACTTAGTTTTATATATATAGTGTTTAAGGAAGTGCGGTTTCCACACGAAAGTTGCCAATGCATCAGCCCCAACCACACATCATTACGGCTAAAATAATGAACTAAAGCTTGAAGTTGGTTCACCAAATTTGCACCTTCCACTCAAATCGTATCTTTTTTCCTCGATTTCTGGGGCTGCTTTAGCCCACTCCTCCCACCCCTTCCTTTTATTTTTTTTTTTATTGTTTTAATAGAAAGTGACAATTGCTTAATTGAATAGTAGACCACACCAAAGCAACTTGGTAATTGAAAATTGACTTTACGTTCTTCTTCACTCTTACTCCACGTCAGTTCCGGCGCGTGCTAGACCTGGGATATCAAAAGCAGAAAACTCCACTGTTGGTTTTGCCGCAAATCACCCTTCCATAAGAAAAAGGTTAAGCGATTACAGCTTGTTGGGAGGCAGCTAATTTTCTCAGGAGATGCTTTAACCTTTACGCATATTGAATCAAACTAATCATCTTCCAAGGAATGGTGGTGGGTGTGGGAGAACAAATGCCTATTACAAAGTGAAGAGTTGTCTAACACAAATTATGTCTGTTGATATTAAAGCATTCTCTAGCCAGTAGATTTCCAAGAAACTTGATCAAATATAAAGTGAAGAGTTGTCTAACATTAAATTTTGACCAAAAAATGTTGAGCCAAGATGAACCAAAAAGGACCGTTACCAAGTCATGATCTTGCCTAACCAAGCTTCTTCAAGAGATGATCCAGATAAAATCCTTCCATTTAGCCATTTTTCGTGATGTCACCACTTTCAACACTGAACCTTGCTTTTGTGCTTGTTAGCCAAGATCACAATCTTACAACAAAATGGCCTCTTATATTAAGCGCTAGCGAACAACTACAAAAATGAAAAATTAGAAAAGCCCTTAGGAAAAAGGAAAAAAGAAAAAGGCAAACCTTACACTTAAGCTCTTTACAGAAGAGTTCAGAAAATAAACGCACCTAACCATTTTGCAGCAAGTCCATTAGTCTTAACTATTCAGGGCACAATAATAGATGACAGATCATTATTGGAAATCTCGATGATATGGAAATAATATTTTTCCGCAGCTAAAAGAGCTTGTAATTATATATTGCAGCAAGCAAATTAACCATTTGCATCATCTAGAAGTGGAAAAGAAAAATGCCCTTTGCATGGCTTCTATATATCCTTTTGACAATGGATTGTTTCTCTTAATTGCAATTGCATATAGTAACATGGTATAGACTTATTGTGGGATTGGGATATAAGTGTTAATTCTAATACCAGACAAAGAACTTGTTGACCCCAATCGTACAAACAATACTGTGATTTACTAGGTGGAGAGGATAAAATGTATGAACCTTTTGCATGGTCTACAGCTGCATTTTTTTCTTCTCTAAGTAAGGGTTGTTTAGCTGAAAATTCAATACCACCCACACCAGATGCCAGATACTAAACTCTGGCCAAAGTGTGGACAAGGAGGACAATTGGGTGCAAGAAGTCTGCCATAAAAGGTAATTGCTTAGGCGGTACTCGTCCCCTGTGCGGATTAAAATGTCGGGGTCTGGTGCAATTGCCATATACATGTGCTTTTCAATGTCTGCCAACTTTATAAGGTTCTCATCCTGATGGCCGCAAGCGTCAATTCCCCTGATTTCTTGAATATGATTGCATTTTTCTTGGCAAGATTCTTGGACAGCATGAATGATCTCGTCCGAGTAAGTGTAGCAAACACAGATTGTGAACACAAATTTAGAGTAACCAGCAGTGGCTTCCATAAGTCTCAGGGCTGCATCCCTAAGATCTGCACTTAAGAGTGCTAGGTTTCCGGCAAAATGAACTCTCACTGGAAGATGTTTCGCTATCCTAGTCAACAGTGTGATACTCTCCCTCAACAAATCCATAATTTTTTGAACTTCGTTTGGCTTTCTTCTGAAATTATCAATGCTGAAGGCATAAGCAGAAAGATATTTCACGCCAAGCTCATAGCAATTAACAAGCAAACACAAGAGAGCAAAAGCCCCTGCATCGTGACCTGCTCCTTCATCTAACTTCTTCTTTTTAGCATATCTTCGGTTTCCATCCATAATGACAGCAATGTGAGAGGGGATTGGACCAACTCTAAGAACTCGAAGCACAAATTTTCTTATGAAACTCGTCCATCCAAACAAGATTTTTCCTACATTGTCGTCTTTCATCATGTCAAATTGTTGTACTTAAAAAGTGACAGATGAGATGAAGAGTTGTAGTCTCGGAGAGTGGATATTTAAGGCACCATGTCATTGTCATGCTTCTACCAATTTCTGCAACATTTCGCGAGCATGTTGGAAGTGTGACAACTGAACTCGCATTAAATTTTATCTCATCTTGGAATTGCTGTTAACTACCTTCTCAATTACTGTAACTACATGCTTATGGAGGGTAAGAGCCTAAGATGTTGCCCAAATTGGCAGCTTACAGATGCTTGAACATGTATAATGTAAACCGAGGCGAACCCGCAACTCACTCTAATTCATTCTTACAATTTTTTTAAAAAATAAAATTTTAAAATTTAAATATTAATATTTACAACTTCATCTCATGCATTACAAATACCACCAACTACTCTTCCCCACTTTGTTTAGATTTTTCTTCATGTTTCTTATCTCTAGATTTTTCTAGTCTAAATATTTTCTATGCATACTTTTTATAAATAGACTTTAATTTTTTAGATAATGTTACAAATGATTTTTAGATTATAATGAAACAATCAATTTAACATTTAAATTTTGAATATTGTTAATATAATATTTGAGTTATAAATTTATTATTTAATATAATATTTAAAGAGTTATTTACTCTTTACATGTCAATATTCAAAATTAATCACCTTAAAATTGAATAGTTATTATATTAAATAATTTTTAAATTCAAATATAATTTTAATCATTTCATTATAATTTAAAAGTAATATGTTTATATATCGGTTCAGTAACCAACATTAAAGCTTATATAAAGATAAAAGGTATGGTGCCTAAAGTGTGTGGACCAAGGAAGAGTGGCGTGCTTTGTAGAAAAGTAAAGTGAGCGATTGACGAGTGACATGAGAAGTGTGCGGTGAGCAAAGTAAGAAAGAAATAACAGAAATGCTAGGGACACTCGCAGCTGCCATTATTATTCAACACTCGATTGCATATGAATCCACGTTTTTAAACTTAAAACTGATAACTTATTATTACAAGTTGCATAACTGTCCTTTATAATTGAGAGTAAAATTGAATTACATTTATTTTGAAAGATCGAGGACAAAACGTCTTTCACGTCTTTTTAATTTTTGGTTTCACCGAATCTCGGACGATACTTTATCCAAAAAAAACAAACAAGATATTTTTTTAATTTTGATTTTGATGGTATTATCGATAGGAAAAACTATCACTAAGCTAAACTCACAAATAATACAATAAGAATAGCATTTTTTTCTTTTAATATCTTACTTCTATAATTCTATTTATATTATATATTTTACTTAATTATAATTTTTACCTCTTTTTATGTATGTATAATACATTTGCATTTGTGCAAGGTATAAAATTAAAAATAAATAGTTTTAAGTTATATTTGATACATAAGATAATAGATAAGATTTAATTTGTGAGTTTTAAGATGATATTATTTAATATAATCATATTTTTAATATCATTTTATCCTATCCTATATTTTTAATATAATCTCATGTATTGTAATATCTCAACCCAAATAATAATTGGGCTAGACTAATACTAAAGTCCATCAGTTTATTAAGACATTATTTAGTAAAAAAAAAAGATTGAAGTATTAGATGAAAGAAAACCTACCTATTGTGAAACAGAAAGAAAATATAGTTCTTCTTCTTCATCTTCCTTATGATTAGAGAATATGAAAAATCAAGTTGGAGATTAACAATCAGAGGCTATAATCAAGTTAATCTCTTAAAGATGAGTACATGCCCTCTTTTTATTTAAGAAGAAATATCAAGTTGATTAATATTAGTTGCAGTTGAAGTTTTGAGAGAAAAACCAAGAAAAATTATGAAATCTTTCATTAATCTTCATGATCTATTTAGGTATATTACTGGGCTTTGTTTATTTCATGTTTTTAAGATTCATTGATGATTATTGAATGGAGTTTGAAGGCGGAAAGTAAGGATTTGAGGTTTTAAAGATTGAAAGAGAAATTCTATTTTTGGATGAGATGTTGTGATCTATAATAATAAATTAAAATAGAATTTGGTATTAATGAATAAATTATTGCTATGATTGTTATATATCATTGGAAAGCATGTTGAATCTAGTTTCTAATAAAACAAACGAAAGTCAAATCCGAGTTTCCTATATAGAGTTGTCTAATTTTAACTTAAGGATATACAGGCTATAAGAAAACAACATCAGGGTTGAATTTCAAAATTCCTCTTAATTTTTATACAAGGATTTACAGATTAAGCCATATATGTTTGGAAAGCTTATTGAGTCTACTTTCCAATGAAATAAGCGAAATTGAATTTGGAGTTTCCTGTGAATAAATATATAATTTTTATTAGAAGGTATATAGGCTGTCTAGTAGCAGCATATGATGTGGATTTCAAAACTTGTTATAATTAATCTCCAAGGAATTAAGAGGTGTGCCGTATATGGTTAGAAAGTTTATCAAGTCTAGTTTCTAACGCATTAAAGAGATCATAATTCTGATTTGGATATATTGAGATATGACTATTTTAATGAAAATAGGTCAGGCTACCAATATTAATTAGTTAAGTTAAACCTTGTGTAACTTAGTTGATTTTTGTATAAATGGTCTCAAAAAGGGTTGATTAAATTCTGATATATTGAAATGATCTTGGATAGACCATTAATTATTTTGAGGGAAAAACTAAGTGGTGGAATCAAATGGAGGTAAGTAGAATCTCACACTTTGCTTGTTTTCGAAACTATATATATATATATATGTTTCTAAATGAATTAATATTTTATTTCATTATTTTTGGTGTATGAAAATAGGATCAAGCATATGATTATTTTGTGTTTCTCTATATAAATGATAGATCATGCTTATGAATGAAATGAGAAAATGATTTATGTTTAAAGAATGATTTTGTGATGGCTATGTTTTTACATTCCTGAGAAGTGAGATCATTGACATCGAAACTAGTTTTACGGTCCTAGTTAACGGGTTACAATAGTTAGCAAATACATGATCATACGGCCCTGCTAACGGGTGATAGTAGTTAGTGTAAGGCCCTGGCTAGTGGATTATAATAGTTAGCAATGATCATGATGATGAAATTATCGATACAACCAATGTCATGGGTTATAGCAGTGACCGTAGCTAATGATAAACGATTGATAATGATGATTTATGATATTTTGAATAATTGATCCATGATTTGGATTGATTACGATATTTGAATGATAGTATATTTTGCAATGATTTAGAAAGTGATATATTTTGACATTGATTTATGAATTTATGAAATATTTGACAAAATGTTGATATGAAAATGTTTTGACATTATGATTTGATGAGTGTTTTGAATGATCTATATGATGTGTATGAAAACGATGCTTGATTTAGTAAGGTGTGTGAGCCTATACTTACTGAGCTGTGGTTTGCTCATTCTCTTTTACTTTTTCTTTACAGATGACTAAATGATAAGTTTGATTAGTCTTGTGTGAAACTAGAAGATGAAATGGAAAAAATTACTCAGTCGTTGAAGAATATATTGGCCAATGAGATCTTAAGAGATAGTTTTGTATTCTATATGGTTTGTATTTGGATATATAAAGATGTATTATTAGTTGGATTAAAGATATAAATTTTACTTGGTAAATTGTTTTATTAAATCAGAAAGAATTTTAGAATGTATTAGAAAGAAGGCTTTGTATTGCTTTGAGATTTTTTTCAAGATAATACGATCGTGTTACGTCTTGACCTCGAGGCATGACAAAAGTGGTATCAGAGCTTAAGTTACGATCTTTGAAGAATTTTAAGAGGTAGATTATGATTTGTAGATTGTGTTGATACTTTTTTTAAAAGTTTAAGTTGTATTTTTTGGAGATTTTCTAAGAGTTCATATTATGATCTTTAAATTATGTGAGATGTTAAAGAGCTTATAGTATGATTTCGATGATTTTTTAAGAACTACGATTATGATAGTTGAAGATTTTTAAGAAGTTAAATTATGATAAGTAGATTAACGATGATTTTTTAAGAATATAGCTTATGACTTTTGGATTGAAAGAGATTCTATGAGTATGATTATGATCTATATATTATGTGAAGATTTTTAAGAATTTAGATTATGACCTTTGGATAATGTGATAATTTTTCAAGGACATAGTTTGATTCATAAACTATATTCGTGAGTATGACTAAATGATTCGATAAATTTTTGGAGTAACTAAAGTTTTAATGAATTTTAAGGAATCAATGATTCAATGAATTCTGGGTGTAATTATTTTGGTTGATATTTATATATTACTTTTGGATCTTACAATTAAGAGAAAGTGTAAGTACTTTGATATAGTGCGATTTTATAAGTTGAAAAGATTTTCGATGTAACTTATAATAAGATATATTTTATGAGTTAAGTGATTATTTAAGAGAACGATTTGATCGTTGGAGATCCTATGGGTTTGATAAAAGACTTTTGACTTAATGAGATTTTAAAGTATTTGATAAATGTAAAGTGAATCCTTAGTCATGGATTACGATTGAAATATGAGTGTACATTGTTAGAATTAAAAATATAGAATATTAGAGTTTGAATGGAATAATGTTTTGAAATTTTGAAGTAATTATTTATGAGCTATAATGTTTGAGAATTTGTCTCGATGGATTTAGTCCAAAATGTGATAATTGTGGTAAATAGTTTAATATACGTAAAGAAGGATGTTCACTTGATTTGGTTTTACATTTTTATTAAGAAAGTATTTAAGGTCTGATCATGCGAGTTGGATGTTTGTATAGTTAATTTGAAATTTGATCATTAAATTCCTATTTGAGGCTACTGATATTTTTAATGGCTAAAGTGATTAATTTATGGTTATAGTTTTTAATTGAAGTATACTATTAGATTCCTTCGAATTTTATATTTATGGAGAACATGACCTATTATGGTATAAGGTTGTGTACTTAGCAAGGAATTAAATTGTGGTTATCTAGATGATTTAGTAAGGAAGTTGATTTTAAAGGAGTAATCGATTTACAGAAAAATATGCATGTTTTGGTTAAGAATGATTGTTTGAAATCTTACAAGTGCAAATGATTTTTGAATTTTACAAGGGCAAAAGATTGGTTAAAATCTTACAAGTGATGATTTTGTGTACTTGGTGATGCTGAGCATCTATTCAATTTTAGAGAAGTTTGAAAGAACTTCTGAAATAATGTGATGCATTTGGCTATTGTTCATAATTAATACTTTTGGGTGAATTCACAGTGTTTGGAGTTCTGTATTGTTCAAACTTTATAAATTTTTTTTTTTATGGATTTATGATGGCATAGTTTTTTAACTTTTTGACGTGATAGATGATAGCAATCATATTTGGTGAAAAGAGGGAATTTGAGACATTATGATGTTTGTGGAAATTATGAAGAATCAATTGTTATATGATAATTGGTATATTAGAAAGAACAATATTCGAAATTGGAGACAACTTAGGTACCTAAAGATTTATTTTTGAATTGATATGGTATAAATTTCTGGATATGATCTATTGCATTGATGTCATATATATTCTAGTGGTTAATTGATAGAAAATTTTATGTTGTCGGTGGAAAAAAAAAATTAAAATACTATGTGATATCTTTTTGGTGACAAAATGATTTCTTGATATTGTTATTCAAGGTTGTTATGGTTATGAACACGTGGTGTGAAGCATATTACAAGGAATTTTGTGGACACATGCTTTTCTTGTTACAAAACAATGTCATGAAAGTTAATTTGTTTGAATTTTATTGGAAAGAAATATCAGAGTACACAGTGAAAGCCTGAATTGATTTTAAGTTCTAAATTGTTGTGCTATTATTAGTTGAGAAAGTGATGAATCTTTAATAAATAAGGACTAATGGATTTTGGATAAGAATGTTTTGTGTTCCCTTCATTTTTTAGGCTTTATTGTTGATTGACATTATTTTAAGAAATGCTTATGTCATGACTTGAAGAGAAATATTTTATAACGATAGCCATAAGATAAACATTCAATAATTCATTATTTTGAGGTTTTGTATGGAAGTAGATCTAAGTTTTAGATTTATTGGCATAAGGACAAAGAAGAAAAACTTTTATTTCTTGAATTTATGGAACAAATGGCTGATAAATTTTGGTTGATTAAGTAATGATTTAAAGTAAGCACAAGAATTATACTAGAATTTAAAGATATGATCTATTGCTTCAAATGGTCAATCATTTGTACTAATTACGAGGATTATAAAGTAAGAAAGGTTAAATTTGCATTGTAAGACATTTAAAATTCTTGAAAAAATGAAAGAGGTTCAAAATAAAGAATATTGTCACCTCTGATGTTTAGTGTATATGATGAATCTATGTTAAGAGAATATCTTAGTAAAAGCTATATGATTGGATATGAGTATATAGAAATTCAAGATGATATTAGTTTTAACATATTGAAATATCTTTTTTTCGAATGGTTGATTAGAAAGAACGAGTTTTAAGGCAAGATGATTACTTTTTCAAAGTTCAATGAAACAATCATACGGTAAAAGATATGATTGTAAAACTAGAGGAATGAGTTGTTGATGTAAATCAAGTTTTGAGGATGAAACTTCTTATAAGGAGGGGAGAATGTAATACCCCAGCCCAAATAACAATTGGGCTAGACTAATACTAAAATCCATCAGTTTGTTAAGACATTATTTTGTAAAAGAAAAAAGACTGGAGTATTAGATGAAAAAAAACCTACCTATTGTGAAACAGAAAAGAAATAAAGTTCTTCTTCCTCATCTTTTTTAGGGTTAGAGAATATGAAAAATCAAGTTGGAGATTCACAATCAAAGCCTACAATCAAGTTAATCCCTTAAAAGTGAGTACATGCCCTCTTTTTATTTAAGAAGAAATATCAAGTTGATTGCTATTATTTGGAGTTAAAGTTTTGAGAGAAAAACTAAGAAAAATTATGAAATCTTTCATTAATCTTCATGATCTATTTAGGTAAATTATTGGGCTTTGTTTATTTCATGTTTTTAAGATTCATTGATGATTATTGAATGGAGTTTGAAGGCTGAAAGTAAGGATTTGAGTTTTTAAAGATTAAAGAGAAATTCTATTTTTGGATAAGATGTTGTGATCTGTAATAATGAATTAAAATATAATTTGGTATTAATGGATAGATTATTGCTGTGATTATTATATATAATTGGAAAGCATGTTCAATCTAGTTTCTAATAAAACAAACGAAAGTCAAATCCGAGTTTTCTATGAAGAGTTGTCTAATTTTAACTTAAGGATATGCAGGCTGTAAGACAGCAACATCAGGGTTGAATTTCGAAATTCCTCTTAATTTGTATACAAGGATTTACAGACTAAGCCATATATGTTTAGAAAGCCTATTGAGTCTACTTTCCAATGAAATAAGCAGAATTGAATTTGGAGTTTCTTGTGAATAAATATCTAATTTTTATTAGAAGGTATACAAGCTGTCTAGCAGCAGCATATAACGTGGATTTCAAAAATTGTTATAATTAATCTACAAGGAATTAAGAGGTGTGCCATATATGGTTAGAAAGTTATCAAGTCTAGTTTCTAACGCATTAAAAAGATCATAATTTTGATTTGGATATATTGAGATATGATGTTTTAATGAAAAGAGGTCAGGCTACTAGTATTAATTAGTTAAGTTAACGCTTGTGTAACTTAATTGATTTTTGTATAAATGGTCTCAAAAAGGGTTGATTAAATTCTGATATGTTGAAATGATCTTAGATAGGCTATTAATTATTTTGGAGAAAAAACTAAGTGGTGGAATCGAATGGAGGTAAGTAGAATCTCACACATTTTGTTTGTTTTCGAAACTATATATATATATGTTTCTAAATGAATTAATATTTTATTTCATTACTTTTGGTGTATGAAAATAGGATCAAGCATATGATTATTTTTTGTTTCTCTATATAAATGATAGATCATGCTTATGAATGAAATGAAAAAATGATTTATGTTTAAAGAATGATTTTGTGATGGCTACGTTTTTACATCCCTGAGAAGTGGGATTATCGACATCAGAACTAGTTCTACGGTCCTGACTAATGGGTTATAGTAGTTAGCAAATACATGATCATACGACCCTGCTAACGGGTGATAGTAGTTAACGTAAGGCCCTGCTAACAGGTGATAGTAGTTAGCATAAGGCTCTGACTAGCGGGTTATAATAGTTAGCAATCATCATGATGATGAAATTATCAATACAGCCAATGTCACTGGTTATAGCAGTGACCGTAGCTAATGATAAACGATTGATAATGATGATTTACGATATTTTGAATAATTGATCCATGATTTGGTTTAATTATGATATTTGAATGATAATATATTTTGCAATGATTTATAAAGTGATATATTTTGACATTGATTTATAAATTTATGAAATATTTGACAAAATGTTGATATGAAAATGTTTTGACATTATGATTTGATGCGTGTTTTGAATGATCTATATGATGTGTATGAAAACGATGCTTGATTTGGTAAGGTGTGTAAGCCTGTACTTCTGAGCTGTGGTTTGCTCATTCCTTTTTACTTTTTTTTTACAGATGACTAAGTGATAAGTTTGATTAGTCTTGTGTGAAACTAAAAGATGAAATGAGAAAGATTACTTAGCCTTCGAAAAATATGTTGGCCAATAAGATTTTAAGAGATAGTTTTGTATTTTATATGGTTTGTATTTGGATATATAAAGATGTATTATCAGTTGGATTAAAGATATGAATTTTACTTGGTAGATTGTTTTATTAAATCAGAAAAAATTTTAGAATGTATTAGAAAAAAGGCTTCATATTAGTTTGAGATTTTCTTCAAAGTAATACGATTGTGTTACGTCTTAACCTCGGGGCGTGACATGTACCAAATATAACCTTAGAGTATTATTTTGTATCTACTTGTAATATTATAGCATTTTAAAATTTATACCCATTCAAAATTGTGCTATTTTTAATGCTACCAAAAAGGAAATTTTTTTCTCAGTTGTGATTAAAATTGCTATGGGCAATCTAAGTCACAAGTATAAAAATGTACTCATAGTTTTAAAAGCAACAAAAAAATAATAACGAGATTATATTTTAATTAAAATTTATTCTAAAATATAATACCTTTTTTATTCAATTACTTATCATAGTATTTATTTGTAAAATTTAGTTAAAAATAGTATTTATATTATCATAACATATAGATCCGTGAACCTATCACTATGTATGGATGAAAGAGAATCGCCACCAATCTTTTTTGTTAAGGTGTGATTGGCCACCTGAAACATATCTTGATTTACGAAAACAGATGTTAGGTTCAGGAGTCGGTTATGCATGGGAAAGGTTGTAGCACCCCTACAACACCCATCTAAATGATGATACTAGTTTGATTTCAAATTATCTAAGCCTTGATTATTTTTGTAATTTACCAAATTTCTAATATTAAAAATTAACCTTAAAAATTGTCCCAATTATTTGATAGCAATTTATGATAATTCTTTCACCTCATGAGTATTCATGAAGACTAGTGTCCAACTTTAAAAAGCCTCATCATCAGATTTGTTAATGGGTGTTATTAAAAAAAAACTAGTAAGTTTTTTAATAGTTTGGTAAGACTTACTTTGAAACAATCCTTCAATAGTTTGGAGGATAAATTTTTTTTTTTTTTAAAATCGATCTGTGAAATTTTTTAATAGTTTGGTGAATTCCATTTAAAAAATTAAATCAATGAAAATTCTCTAATAGTTTGGTGGAATTCATGAATTTATTTTATTTGAAAAAAAATTTTTTGAAAGGATTTTTTTAAAAATATTTTTTGAAAACTTAAAAATATATTTTTTATTATTTAAAAAAACTTATCTAAAAAGATTTTTTATGGTTTTTTTTTGTTTCTTTTCCTTCTTTTTCATTCTTTGCTTCTTCTGTTTTCCAAAAAAGATTTTTTTTTGAAAACTAGCAAAATAAAAAAAGATGAAAATGAAATAAAAACTTAAGAAAATAAAATCAAAAAATAAAATAAAAATGAAAAATGAAACCTACGATCAAGTCGAGTCAAAGCATGGGTCAATGCACGAATTAACGGGTCAACGTGTAGATCATGGGTTGCTAAAACGTTGCCATTTTGACCTTGTATAAAAGGCAGTTCCCAGCCTTTCTCATCAGAAAGCCAGCCCCCTTTCTCTCTAAGCAAAGAAGCTTTGATTTTTTCTAGGAAATCCCTAAAAACACCGTAATATATTCAATTAAAAAGTGAAAATACAACCAATTTATGGGAAAATCACCCAAAAATTCAATCGAAAACTAGAAAACCTATCGGTTTCTAGAAATCTAATCGAAAACTGATCGAAAAATTCAACCGATCGTAAAAAAAACCATTGAAAAATTTATATGTTCATCGTGTTCATTCCAAAAATGCAAAAATCCCAAAAATTTTTCAAAAATTCCAAAATTTTTCTTGATTCCCTAATTCCTTCAAAAACTCTCCAAAATCCTTACTCAAGCTCCAAAATTTTTCAAACGAACCCAAAATCAAACATCAAAATCCTCAAAAATTCCATTATGTCAGAAACTTTTCAAAACATCAATTTTCTTAAAAATCAACCTTTCTTCCCCCCAAAAAATCCACTATCCTCCCAAAATCCATTCTATATTCAATTTATAAGCCTTATTTGGATGAATTTTAGGAAACTGATAGAACCAATCTTAGAGTTGAATCTTTGGATTGGGTTCTATCCAAACATAATCTTAAAATTTTGAGTTGGTTGAATTTTTAGTTATTTGGATTTAATTCAGCATTAAAAATATTTGACTGTGAGATTAAATTCAAATTTCTATTTTCAAAATCACAATTGCATATTGAAAAAAAAAAGGAAAGAAATACAAATGAAATAAATAATATAGTATAATATAATATAATATAGTATAGGATAATATAATATGGCAGATAATGATGGTAAGGTGACATACTAATATATTATAATAACACACTAGTAATAATATAATAATACAATATATGACGACAAAACAATAAAGTAGACTTTGGTTGACCCCGAGCACAAATGGATATTTACATACACTATTATTAAATTTTTTACTAAATTTAGTGTCATGAGTAAAATTTTATCAATTTAGGTGACAAAATTATCAACAAAGTTTTAAAAATATTATAATAAATATAAAATTAGAACAGTTATTTTTTATATTTTATTGGCAAAATTATAAAATTACCCATTTTTACAAAAAATTATTTAACTGATCTTTTTAATTATAAAAAAAAATTTTGGAGGTGTGTCAAATTTTAATTATTTTATTATAAGTTATTTTTTTAGTACAATAAGATAAGCTAATTTTTTGGATTAAATGAAATTAATTATTATGAATAATATAATTTAAGAGTAAAATGATTATCTAGTTTTTTTTTTTTCATTGTTTGCAATAAATTTGCTTGAATACTTTACATGACCATAGAATTTAAAATTATTTTGAGTAAAAAAAAGCAACCGAAATATATTGAAATTTTAATAAAGATTAAAAAGTTAATTGAATAAAACTGATCATAAGAAAAAATATATAAAAAATATATTTTTTTTGTTTGATTAAAAAATATCTGTAAAAACAATGGCAATATTAATATATTTTGGGAACACCAAAGGCCTTTTAGTCTTTAGGTAACTTTTTGGATGTGATTTGAAAATTGGGACCATGCAACGGAAAAAAAAAAGAAAGAAAAAAAAGAGATGACTTGAATATTCGGTTGCCGGTTTTTAGTTGAAAAATGTGGAAACGTGGCTTCATGTACGAGCGAGTGTTGGAGGGTGATGTTATAATTTTATCTTTTAAAATTTTAATATTGAGATGATTTTGGTAAATGTTAATTTATGTAGATATTTATTAATTATAAAGTATTTCAACTTAAATTTTATTAGGAAAATTTTACATTTAAATTCAATATGTACTATTAACTTGACACAAAAAATATGGGATATGCAAAATATTTCTTAGAGCAAAATTTGAATATTGCTAAAACCCACTCAGATAGAAAAGACCAATATTTCTTTTGGCACTTAGAAAATGACTTTGGTGTGAAACAAGTAAATCCATAAATGGTTGAAGCTAAAAATGGCTTTATAACCTAAAATAACTTAAATATGAAATGTTAATCTTGAACAGACTCAACTAATTTAATTACCTCTTCTAAAAGCATATATAATATTTTATAATTAAATCTAACATAAATTTAGAGTCTTTTAAAATTCTTTCTAGTTATAACAATTTTCTATATACATCAGTCTACATATGCATAGTTTACTGAAAGTTACTTTTAGAACAAAAAATTATGTTTATTAAAAGTATATTTAAAGATAATTTATAACAATATTAAAATTTCACCTTTAATTTGAATAATGCGAAATTTAAGTGACTATTAAAAGCATATACCTAACATATATCAATCTAAAAGATCTCATATTTTATTTTAATTAAACAAAAATTAATATTTTAAAATCTAAAAAATCATTTTTATATTTGTATTAAAAATAAAATTTTTTGTATTCATGTATCTCACATGATAAAAAATAAAATAAAATAAAATATATGAATAGTTACTTAATTGTATGAGATTTTTTTAAAAATAGTCACTTAAATATTATTTTTTTAAATTTAATCACTTTTTTGATTACTCAACTGTTAATGACTAATGCCGTACTGATGTGGCACTACCATGTTAGTTAGCTAATGCTACATGGCAGTACTATATCATCTGACAAGTTAAGTGGTATTGCTAATGCGGCATTATAAAATTTTAAAAAATAAATTTTGGTTACTTAACTTTTTAAGAATTTTATTATGATCCTTCAATTCTAAAAATTTACAATTTAATCACTAATACATAACTCTTCAAATTTTATAAAAAACATGTATTTAATATTTTTATTGTATAGAATTAAATTAAATTAAATTTTATTTTATTATAATTATACTATTTAAATTTGAAAATGAAAAAAATATTATCCATTTGCAAAAATTACTAAAATAATGTTATTTCATATTTTTGTCATTTATCTCATCCAAATAAACTCAATAAGTATTTCATATTTCCAAATGTCAAGATTCAGTTTTAATTTCATGTGTAAAATATTAAAGGAAATATAGATAACAAAATAAAATAAAAATAATTTATTATATTAAATTTCACATACCATTGGTGATTAAATTGTTAAAAAGTTATGTTAAGGGTGACATCTAAATATTAATAATTTCACAAAAAAATAGTGATGAAAATGTAAAAATTTAAAATAATTACTTAAATTTATTTGGATTAACTGAATGATGAATATTTAAAATAATAATATTTTAATAAATTGGACAATTGATTAATATTCTTTTATTTTTCAAATCTAAATGGTATAATTATAATAAAGTAAAGTTCATAATTTAGTTTCATATAATAACAATATTGAATGTTTATTTTAATTTTTTTTATAAAATTCAATGACTTATTTCAATATTATCCTAATATATTTTAATAGGTAACATAAATAATAAAATAATTTATTATATTAAATTTCATAAATGTTGGTGATCAATTCATTATAAACTCGAGGTAACAATGACTCGTTGACAATGAAAATCAAAATATTAATAAATTTCATATTTCATAATGTTAAGGTTTTAATTATAATAAATTTATATTATCTATATTTCTTTTAATATGTTATTGCATGAAATTAAATTTATAAATGTTTATTTTAATTAGAATTTGGAAATTATGAATATGAAATATTTATTTGAATTTATTCAAATGGACTGAATCATAAAGATTTGAAGTCATGCTATTTTAGTAATTTTGGTATTGGATAGTATTCATCCAATTTTCAAATTTAAATGATATAATTACAATAAAATAAAAAATTATAATTTAATTCCATGAAATAAAAATATCAATGCTTATTTCTATTTCTTATTAAAATTGAGAAATTATTTGTTAGTGAGCAAATTATAAATTTTCAAAGCTGAGTGATCAAAATAAAAATTTATAAAAAGTTATGTGATCGAATTTTTTTTCAAAATTCTATGAAATAAAAATATCAATGTCACGTGACTTGTCAGATAAGATAACAGTGCCATGTGACACCTGAAAACTAATGTGACATTGCTACGTCAGCATGCCTTTAGTCATTAACAGTTGAATGACCAAAAAAAAAAATGTACCCACACTTAAGTGACTAAATTAAAAAAAATATTTAAGTAACTATTTTAAAAAGACCATTAAAATTGAGTGATTATTTGTATATTTTACCCTAAAAAAATTTCGATTATCATGTTGTAATAAAAAAAATTATGTAGTCGATTTTATGATCAATTTGGATGAGCAGTAAAATTAGTTCTGGTGAGATTGAAAATAACGGTGGCAAAGAGAATAGTTACTATAGTGGTGAGATAAAAATCAATGATAAGATATATGTTTGGATATAACGCAACAGTAGCAGTAAGATGAAGTATAGTGAAAAAAAATTACTATTATGGACATTAGATTAAAATTGGTATATAATGAATTTTAGATTATTTGTTATTTATTAATAATTTATTTGATTATAGAATGCATTGTTTATTTATGTATTTTTTAATTTTTAGTTATTTATTAATTAATTTATTATACAATTATAAAATTTATTATATTAAATTATATTAAATTTATTTTAGTATTAAATAATACTTTTAATACATAAAAATTTATTAAAATTATTTTGTAATAATACTTTTATTTATTTATATGATTATTTTTATATTAAAAATAATTATAATGTAATTATATGATTATTTATTTATTAATTATTATGTAATTGTATAATTATATTTATTTATATAAGATTATTTGAATATTTTTGAATAAAGAATGAAAAAAAAAAAAACAAAGGTTAGTGATAAGGATATTTTTGTCACAACACTATAGTGAGGTGGGTAAAAGAGAAAAAAAAATTGAAACATAGGCTAAAGTGGAAAAAGTGGATTGTGATTGGAGAAGAAACTTCTACCGGATCCCTTAAGGTCCAGTAGCACCACGGAGTTTCGATGCAACGGCCAAGCTTTAATCTCGCCGCACCCTGTCCAAATGAGTTTTCAGCGCGATTGAGTGCTCTAATCGTACCACACTAGAAGGAATCACTGATTGAAATGGACTCTTAAGTGTAGAAGTTAAATATAATTATCAATTATTCTTAAATCTATCTACTTTAACAAAAGTATAAAGGGTAATTTCACTAAAATTGAAATAGAGACACTAAAATAGTATAATTGTGATAATAGAGGATCCCAATTCAAACTGATCTATCATTATTACTAAACCTGTTTGAATTTAGTACTAATAATTAGCTACTTAAGTTATTCATGATTTTTAAAAAAAAAAATTCTCTAGTTAAAAAAAAAAAAACATGTATATATATATACACACGCACAAACATTAGTGGTAGACCCACACTTTGCTACGGCATGGTTGATTACTATAAAGCAAATGTATTTTAATTTAAAAAATTATTTTTTAATAATTATCTTTAATTAAATTTTGTTTAAAAAATTAATCATTAAAACCAACCACATAAAAAATAAGTTTATTATTAATAATTTCATTGAGCTTATATCATTAATCCCTAAATATGTATATAAATAAATTCTTTAAAAAATAAATAAATATATATAAGTACATATATAAGGTAAATTTGAGTAGCAAACATATAATATAATAAAATGATATGTGCATATTTTTAGTTGAGTAGTATCTAAAATCTTTAAATCAAGATAGACTTTTGTAGATGACAATGAGAAAACATATTAAATACCTGTAATATATTCTCGTTGAGTTTTATAAGGTATATTCAAAATCAATATCAGAAGGTTAAATTTGATGTGTTAAGTGGGCAAAGAATAAGAATCACTTCAACAAGATTTGGTTTGATGTTCACTGGAGCGAATGTAAAAGTTGATGATAAGCATACCATAAAAAACCAAATTGATAAAAAAATGTATGTTAGAGTTGATATATTGAATGTAGATATCTCTCTTGTCAACCTCATCATGTTTATAATTTAAACGAACTTTTGATACTAGTGTTATTGATGCAATAGCTTCAATTATATATACAAAATTAAAAAAATGTAATGGCCTATTATATCTTTAAAAACCTTAAAATAATTTGTTTAGATTTTATGGCTAAGCACATTAAATGGTGTACTTGTCATGACTAATTTTGTAATTAAGAATAATGTAAGGTGAAAAGTTAAAGTCATGGATAGGATATGAAGCCATTTACAGCTTTAAAATTAATGCACCTTGTGAAAATTGCAATAATATCTCAAATAATAGGATTGAAAGAATTTTTAGGCTTTGTCATGATGTAACTCTAGAAAGAGCAACGTAAAGTTGGTCATGCCTTAAAACAGATTTTGGTAAATATATTTCAATGATATCAAATAACTGTTCTTCATTTTTATTGATAGTTATAGCATAAGTAGCAATCCTGACAGGAAATTATTTCCTATAAAAACAAAAAACCATTTCTTATATCTAACGGTGAGGACTATCCCAAGTATAAAGACTTTAACTATTAGCAAAACCACTAGATAAGATCTTTACTTCTATAATGTTTGAAGCTAATTGTACCATCAACCATATACTTTTGTTGCATTAGCTAGAACATTGGTTCATATTTCTAAAAAGCAAGATCAAAACACCTATCGTAGGGTTGAATTGATAGTTAGGAATACCATGAAAGTTGAGAAAGTAAAAAATTTCTATCGAACATAACAATTCTTGGCTTGAATTAAGGTTTAAAAATTGCTTGATTGATTAGATGTTTCAATTCTTTCTTTTTGTTCAAACAACTCAAAATTTGCAATAGTAATAATACCTTATATTTTGAATAGAAATGAGGACAATTAAATATTAATTGTTTTTTATTTGATAAACTAATTGACAAAGCATATAAAGACTTTAAAATGGTTAGAAGTTAGCAACTTGACCATCAAATCATATACGGTATGGTATGTTTGTGCCAATTTAGTAAATGTAGCAATAGCTTGAGAATGCAAATGCACCATCACTGGTACATCTAGTAGATTTTGACCTTTATTATTGGCTAAGGCATTATAGTGTGTCCTTGATTGTGAAAGAATATCATAGTCATTGGTAATTAATAAAAACTTTGAATGCTATTTGTAGTCCAAAATAAGGAATTAGGTTTAAAGTAATATTCATTAGATAGGTGGTGCTACTGTTAGTTGAACCATTATAGACAAAATTGGATTGAGACCTTTTTTGGCTAAGATTCAACAAAACTTAGGTCTTATAGAGGTTACCATATCAATTGAGATTGTGCGCAACTGACCATCACCACTCACAACAATAAGTTACTATATTTGAACTTGATGACAATTCATACATGACATTTATATTAGTTGAATTTGACAATTCTTCATCAAAATGATCTAACCTATTTAACGGAGCTCTATCTCAGAACTTATGTCATGCATAGACTCACTAACATTGTTCTACCCTTGACTTCTATAATTGACTCAGATGGACAAAATAACGAAATTAACATCCTTAATGGGATTTAAACATTTACTCAACCCATTTGCCCTTAACCTATGTACTCTCATGAAGCCATTTTGCCTTGATAACATTTATAACAAACATGCAAAGTATAAAAAGCTCAAACAAAAGAAGTCGTCAAAACTATAGGAAATAACTAATGCGCTTGCAACAAACCAAAAAACCACCATCAACACAAAATATCAATAAAAATATAAGAATACAAACATAAATTTGCATTTTCATTGAATGACAAAACTCAAATATAATTCTAACTAAAACATACATAGCATAAAAATATTTTTTAAATCATTATCTATGAAAAAAATCAAGTAATAGCTTTGTAAAAAAAATTATAAATGAAACATTGAAAGCATTTATTAATTCAAAATATAAGGCACATTAAATATATATTTTAACAAAGAAAGGTTTGCTTGTTTAACCATTGTCATCACAAGTCAATAAAAAATTTAACATCTTAAATCACTTAAACAATTTACTTGGTTACACTTGAAACAATAACAATCCAAGACAAAATATAAACCTAAAACATTGTAAAACCTAAGTTACATAAGAATCCAATAAAAAAAATAAATCAAATAAGCTAGTAATATATAAATATTGTGCGAGTTGTAGTCGTACCCATTGAATAAAAAAAACTTGAGCCTCAAATGATGTATGGTTGTTTATATCGATGCAAACTCTTTTTACATAAGGATTTTGATCATAACCGTTTGGTTGAAATGTCTGTAAAAACACTAAAGCACTTTCATCTCATCATTGTTTAGGCAAGCAAAACATTGAAATGAACAACCAATTTCTTCCTCCCTGCTATTTCTATTATTTGTTATTACAACGACAAATAAAGCAACTTTCTAATTTCCAACTTGTTTTATATAATTATTATTTGGTATGCCTAATTGAATGAAGTAAAATAACAAAGAAATGATGGAAATATGGATATTATATTGACATACATCCATAAGCACCAAGCAATTTTAACTAATGGTAGTCTTTACATCTTATCAATTTTATATTCATCTATTCACTTTTGTCTTAATAGAGTTTAAACTTGATGCATTAAAATTTGCATCGATCAACACTTTCTTGTCGCTTATTCTATCATGAAATATCATAATATAGGAAAAAAGTAAAGGGATATAAAGGTGGAATACATGGATTATTAGACATACATAAATGTTGTAGATTTCACTTTTTTTTCTTTTACATTAGGCTTAAACATCACAAATAATTAGTCGACATCATGTTGATATCTCATGATAATTTTTGAAACTATGAATAGAAAGATGAAATATTTCAATAAGATAACAATAATAAGAATGTCACCAAATTGCTATAATTTTTAACCATTTGAAGATCTAAAAGTCTAAAGACCTAAAGAAGAAAATCCTTGTTACTCTATCCTTCAAAAAGGTTTCAATATCATTTATGAAAATTTTTTTTCCTAAATAACAAAATTTATCAATTTAAAGATTCTATATATTTCAATATTCATTAACACATTTTGTAATCAAAAGATTGAACATGATTTATAAGCATAACATTAAAAAAAAAATGATGTTCAAAAGGCATAAGAACTTTATTTGTCAAGAGCACAAAAAAAAAAAAAAAAGAACACTTTTACAATGTTAGCAAAAATATTAAACAACAAACTAATATGAGTACATTACATTAAAATCTTCATGTTCGCAAAAAGTTTATTAAATAAAAAGAAACAATAAACAATAAACTTTTAAACACTAAATGTCAAAGAAAAAAAATTGTCAAGATATCATTAAATATGAAATGACAATTCGTTCATTAATCATTTAATTCAAAACATGAAATGAATCATAAATGAATATGACTTAAACATTATCATTAGACTTTCACTAACAAATTCAAAGTGAAATGAAATTAAAGTAAAAAATCATTTTGACCTCTATTAATTTAATAAAAAAAGTTAACATTTAATCCTTTTAAGAAAGTTATTTAATTTACCTAAATAAAAATTATTGCTACAATTGAATATAACAAAGTCAACAAACCCACAAAATTTAAATTAAAGAAAAATTGATTCAATAAACTATAATGAAATAAAAAGAAAGATAAAAATAAAAAATTTAATAATATTCTAGTACAAAACATTAAAAAAAAGTAATTGTAGAAAATTAATTTATTGTTATGATAAGAAATGTAGACACCTCATTTTGTTTGGGGTTTAAATTTTATTTTATTTATTGTTTATTTATATTTTTCAATAAAAAAATAAAAAAAATGGCAGAGACTTGGTTGAAGAAAGATTGTTCTGTTGGATAAAAGTTTTTTAAAAATACAATTCAATCATAATCCAACTATTAGATAGACTCGTTGAAGAATTTAATTCTAGTTGAAACACTGTTTGGATTTGGATTCTCATCTATAAATTAGTTCCAACATATACAGAAAAGTTACAAAGATTAGAGAAAAAAATACATAAAAAAGAAAGCAAAACAATAGAGGTAGTGCGAAATTGTTTCTTGTATTGAAAATTTTTGTTTTAGTTTGCATCTAAGTTTTCTAAGAAACAAAGAGACACAACAATTAGAGAGCAATGGGAAAGAAAAATAAAGGAAAAAGTGAGAGCAAGAGTTTGACAGCAATTGGGTGTGAAATTCCGGCATAATTACCTAGATTTCGATGGCCAATCCTAAAATCCAACAACCCATGCCTAAGCCAAGCCTAGCCGTTTCCTAAGCCTTTCCAGCTAGTTTCGTGCCTGTAGGCGAGCTCTACTCAACCACTAAGCCGAGTTGTGGTGTTTTGGTATTATTTATTTATTTATTTTTTATGAGTTTTGTTCATTTAATAATATTATTTATTTATTTGGGACATATTTCATTTGATTTTTTTTAGGAAACTTGTTAGGAAAGTTAATTTTAAATTATAATAAATATAAAAAAAACTTTAATAGAATTTACAAAATAAGTAATAATTATCTGATGATGAAATTTTTTAAAATTACAAATGATTAATTTTTATAAAATTTCTAGGTGAGAGATTTTTTTAAGATTTGACCCAAATGGAGAAGATTTTAGATAAAGTTTTAATAAACAATAATTAATATTTATTTTCAATTTTTTTAAAAAATACAAATTTAATAAAATTTAGGAATTGAATTAACAATCACCCAATGATGAGATTCTTAAAAATTTCAAATGATAATTTTTTTAAGAAATCTCTAGGTAAGGAATTTCTCTAAATTTAACCTAAATGGTGGAATAATTTAGATGAAATTTAACCTAAATGATGAAATAATTTAGATGAAATTTTAATGAAAGTGATAGTATTCTTTCTCAAATAAAATTTAAAAATTAAAAATTAAAATATAAATTACAAATTTGGGTGAAAAAATTTGACAATTATCCAAGGATGAAATTTTAAAGAAAAATCACAAATGGTTGACTTTTCATAAGATTTCTAGGTGAAAATTTTTTTTCTAAATTCAACTCAAATGGTGAAAAAATAAGAAAGACTAAAAAATAATTGTTATATTATTTTCTTTCCAAATATTAAGAAACTAATAAGAGTTTAGATTCTAAATAGACCTAAATGGTGAAAAATTTAGAAATAGAAATAAAAATTGTAAAAATAATTTTCGAGGATGAAATTCTTAGAATCGCAAATAGATGATTATCTACAATATTTCTAGGTGAGAAAATATTTCTAATTTTGGCCTAAATGGTGAAAAAGTTAGATATATTTTCAATAAAAATAAAATTTTAACAAAAAATAAAATTGATTAAGTTTTTCGATGACAGAGCTTTTTGTAAAAAAAATAAATGAGATTTTTGAATATTCTTGAAGTGATAAAGTATTTTTAAGAATTTTACTAGATGGATGGAGAAATCTTAAGAATTATCTCTAATATTTAAATGTCAAAATTAAGACCATTAGAACTCTAAAGCTTAGGATAATTTAAAATAAAATGGTATTGTCCTTTGGATGGACATATAGGGGTGCTATAACCTTTCTTATATGTAAATGAACTCCGAACCCTATTTGATTAGTAGATCAGAACTGATTCTTTAGAGACCCTTAGTCAAGCTTGGAAGTTCCTTAAAACGATAGATTCATTAAATGGTTAATCACACCTAGATAAAAGATTGGTGGCAACTACTCTTGTTAAGTCTAGCTATAGATTTATAGATCTATATGTTATGACAATTTAGCAACTCCATTGAGGACACTAAGAGTCAGGCCATTAGTTAATTTTGAATTATCCTATATTTTTTTTGGTTTGCTTGGTCTTAAATTTTTGATCTTTTTTGTTTGCATTTATTTTCATTCTTTTATTTTTTTGACTTGGCTTATAAAAATTACGAATAAAGATATATATATATATATTCTTTCACACACACATCATATGTATGTGCATCACATGAGCTCTATACCCAGGCTTTGTCTTCTTTATGAAAGAGTAAAGTACTTATGCTCTCTTGAGATAATAATTTTTATAATGGCTAGTAAATTACTCTTACTCAAATTGAATCATTTCTATTTGTAGCCTATGATGGGTGAGGATTGGAGTATCTTATTAGTCTGTGATGGACAATAATGTGAGAACAATTTAGGAATCTTTAGATTTAACCAAACCACATGTAGTAAAACATAAGAATTCAACCTTAGTTCAGAGTTCTATCTATCCATCATTAAAATATAACCCTAGTTAGGACATATGAGTGAACTTTTTTAGTTTTATGTTATCTTTTATTTATTGTTAAGTTGTTGTATGTTATGTGTTGTATTTTATTCTAGCATCACTAACATATTGTATTTTAATCTAGCATCACTAACATATGTATTCATCCATGCATCGTACATGCATTCATATATTATTGTGCGTACATTCATGTTTTTATGAATCATAGTTTGTTATGTCAAGTATTCAATGCATTCATACATTCTTACATATAGGATTCTTAAAAAAGTTAGGTTAAAAAGCTTTTTCGTATACACATTTAGTAACAGAACATACTAATTATGGTATAAGGTGCAAAGATAGCTTCATCGTCTAAGAACCCAGTTCAACCCATTCACCATCAGTATAAAACTAGAGCTAGAGAAGCAAATAAAATAGGAAAATGCAAATCGTTTGAAAAAAATAGGGAAGGCCCAAGAAAAACTTAAAGGGGAGTTGAGTAAAATTTTAAAAACCCTAAATAAGTTGAACAAAGGGAAGGCCATAGAAAAATATGCCAGCCCACAAAACCATCTATCATAAAATATTGTTAATCCTTTTGATCCTCTTAGTTATAGGCAGCATTAAGCCTAGTCCACACAAGATGCACCACCATAGTAGTTCATATATCCTGTAGGGTATATATATCTAGAATGTCATCGATTTCAAATATGAGGTATTACCAAAGTTATGTGAATCCTATCTTTATTGAAAATGTAGTAGAACCAATCCAAATCCTTGATCTGGATAATCTAAAAGAAAAAGAAAAATTAAAACCAAAAGTGGTCGAGTCATTGGAAGACTCAATAGCTGATAAGAAGATGAATATGCTTAAGGAAAGGTTACGAGCAATGGAGAGAATTAGTTTTTACGATTCCGTGGATGTTATTGAATTCTATTTAGTCTTAAATGTCATATTCTTTTAAAGTTTAAAGTACTAAAGTTAAAACAATATGATGGTATAAAGTGTCCAATAACCTACATTATCATGTACTATCAAAAAATGGTTGCCTATGCTAACAATGAAAAACTATTAATACACATATTTCAAGATAGTCTTACTAGCTTTATTGCTAGGTGATATGTTTAGTTGGATAAGACCTGCATTCACTCTTGGAGCGAGATGGCCTGTGACTTTATAGATTAGTATCGACATATAATAGATCTAACTCTTGATGGCCTTTCATTGCAGAATATAGAGAAGAAAGTGACATAATCTTTCAAAGAATATGCTTAAAGTTGGAAATATATGGTTGCTTAGGTCTAACCACCTCTAATTGAAAAAAAATCATGATATTATTCATCAATACCCTAAAGGCACTTTACTATAGGAAAATGATAGGAAATGCCATCAAGAACTTCACTGATATGGTATTTTCAGGAGAAATTATTGAAAATACCATAAAAAATGGCAAGTTTAAGGAAGAAAAAACCACTAGTACAAAGAAATAAAAAATGCTTTGAAAGAAAAAAAAATTGAAACCCAAGCTATTAATTTCGGTGGGCAACAATTCAGAAGCTGTGCTCTATATCCACCACTTGTTTATCTTTTTTACTACCCCATAGTTAATGGTATTGTGTAAGCCCTTTACCAACCATATCCATAACTAGCTTATCCACCAACCTACCAACCAATTTTTCAAGTACCTGTATATGGGTCTAGTCATATCACTACATCAGTTTTAAAGTCTAACAAGCAAGCAAGTTGTTTAAAGAGATCTGAAAAAAACCAAGAAAGGGCTCATATTGATTCGATTCTCATGACTTAAACTAAAATATTCTCAGAACTAGTTAAGAATGACTTGGTATCTCCAATTATTCTAGAGTGATTAAGCCACCATATCCAAAATGATATGATACTAATGCTACATATGATTATCATAATGGGAATATGGGTCAATCTATTGAAACTTGCCTTTCTTTTAAACACAAATTGCAAAATTTGATCCAAAAAGCTTGGTGAGCTTTAACAAATCAGAGGGGTTAGATATCAATAAAAATCCTTCCCTTGATCACACAAGAGCATAATTTTGAAAAAGACAAGAATGTTAAGGTTGGTTGGATGTTGCTTGTCATTTTGAGATTTCTTTCAAAGTAATGTTAGGATTTTTTTTATGTAATAAAATTTTATTTTTTATCATTTCAATAAAAAGTAAGTTGATGCATTTTATTACATTTTCTCTTTCATCCAAGCCATTATTTCCATGCTTTGTTATTTCCCAAATCTTTTTATTCCTATTCTCAAATTTCAAATGATGAATGTTTGTTTAAATAATAATAACAATAATTTTAGGATTTAATTTTAGAAACTCATTCACATTGATAAAGTTCAATCTGTGAAGACTATTTAAGCAAAAAAAACAAGGTGCTAGCAGATATGAAATAAATATGTCTTGAAGATATGTAGTCTTTTATAGTAATCCATGAGTTTATCTTTGTTTAATAGATGATCTTCACATTTAAGATAAAAAATGACTGTCTTTCTTTTATCATTTATAAAATCATTTATTGCTATCCTTTTTGTATTTGTTATGATTTTTTTCTAAAGATTTTTTATCGAGAATCACCCTTTATACTAGGGAGTAAATTTTGAAAAGAACCTATTTAGAAAAGGAAAGATGTAAAAGATCATAGGATTTTTATCCTATTTATCTCATTATTCGAACTCGAGACTTTTAAGTCAAAATCTTAAATTATAAATATCCCAATTTCATTTGGAGAATATCTTAATGAGAAATCCATTCTTTTTATTGTTTTAATAGAAAGTGATAATGTTTTAATTGAATAGTAAGCCACAACGTGTTAGGTGTGGGATATCAAAAACAGAAAATGCCATTATTGGTTTTGTAGCAAATCACCCTTCTATGAGAAAAGGGTTAAGTGATTATAGGTTGTTGGGATGCAAGTATTTTTTTCAAGAGATGCTTTAACCTTTAAACATATTGAATCAAACTAATCATCTTTCAAGGAATAGGGATGGTTGTGGGAGAACAAATGCTTATTATAAAGTGAAGACTTGTCTACCAAAAAAATAATGTTTGTTGATATTAAAACATTCTTTAGTTAGTAGATTTCGAAGAAACTCCATCTAATATAAGGTGAAAATTTGTCTAACATTAAATTTTGACCAAAAAAATTGAAACTAAGATGAACTAAAAAAAGGTCATTACCATTTCAAGATCTCGCTTAACCAAGCTTTTTTGAAAGATGATCCAGATAAAATCCTTCATTTTAGCAATTTTATGTGATGTCACCACTTTCACATTGACTTTGCTTTTTGCTTGGTTAAGCCACGGTAGCATACCCATTTTTGTCAATTTTAAATTAGGTTTCATTATTGATATTAAATTTTAGGTCCAAAAAATTAAAAGCCCAAAATTATGTTATTATTATTATTATTTGTTTTAGTTTTAGTTTTAATTTTATAATTCTTATTATTTTCTATCAAAGTAAAAAAAAATGATATTTTGTAAAAGGAAAACTTTGGATTTGGTTGTGGATTCAAGTGGAAGTGGGAAATTCAATGATTGATTGTTTATGGAAATACTTACCCCCAATTCATGCAAAAAGAAAAGATTGCAAAGAAAATAAGATCCCAAGTGAAATCCTAAATTCGGTAGGAATGGAATTTTTTTCAAATTGAAAGGGGTTTAATCCCTGTAAAAGGAACCCAATTTGTGATTATAGGACAAAAGCAGTACATAAGAAGCAATAGCAATTAGTAATATCAAGCAATTCAAAGCAATTAAAGTGTTAAATTTCTTGGGTTTTTGGTATCTAGTTCTGGGTATTTGCTAAAAAATGTTCTTGGTGTTCTTGAAATCGATTTTAGGGATTCAATTATTAGTGTTTTGTAAACTGCTTTGGGTTTTGATTTATAGGATCTTAGGGAATTTTGTCTAAATTTTTTGAATTTTTGAGTTTTTTGAGTTTTTGTTTAAATTTTTTAGTTTTTTTAGGTCTGAACTTGAATTTTTTTTATGGATTTTATGATGGCCAAAAGGGATTTTGCGATGGTTGGAATCTAAAATTTTGGCTAGTGTTTTTGAATTGTTTAGTTGGTTTAGAGAGAAATGAGAGAAAACCAATCTTAGAGAGAGTGAGTGAGTGAGAGTGAGAGAGGAAAAGGGTAATCTGAAGATAGAAAGTGGGATTTGGCTTTTATATTAAGGCCCAATCAACGTTATTTTGGAGAGTTGGGATCCGTGTGTAGACCTGAGGGGATCCGTGCACTAACTTGCCAAAACCTGACTCAATCACATGTTTGTTCTTTTCTTTTATCTTTATTTTGATTTTATTTTCTAGTTTTATTTTATTTTTTATTTTAATTGAGTGATTGAATTAAAGTGATGAGGAAAAGAAAAATAAAAAATTTGGTAAGATTTTTGTAGTTTATTTGCATGATGTTTTTATGAATTTAGTTTATTTACATGATATATATTTTTGCATGAATTTAATTTAATTACATGAGTAATATATATATATATATATATTTGCTTGGTGTTTACTTCAAAGATTTTTAATATGTTTTGCATGAGTTTGCATGATTTATTATTAAATATTTCCATGGTTTATTAAATATTTGCATGATATTTTTGCATGATTTATTATGATATTTTTGGTATGATTTTTGCATAATGCTTGTTTTATTATCTGTTAGCATGATATTTCTATTATGATTTTTGCATGATTTTTAATATGATTTAGTATATATTTGCATGATTTATTTTACATGTATTATTGCTTGATTATTTAATATTATTACATGATATTTTTGATAAAATTTTGTTTGACAATATTGTATAAATAAATAAAAGGAATTGAGATTTGATTTTGCATAAAATATTTAATAAATCTGATAATGAAGCCTTTTAAAAAAAACAACGAGTTTATCTTGAAATACTCTTAAGGTGATGGAAAAATTTTTTTTGACAACCTAAAGACTTTTTTTAATATTTTAAATACCGAAACCAATAAAAAACCATCTTTGATTAATGTTTAAATAAGATAGCATGGGATTAATTTGGCAATTTTGGGTGTAATGTGGTATTAAAACCTTCTCTGTACATAACCGACTCTTGAACTTAGTTTTGTTGATGTAAATCAGAATCTATTCTTTTTAGTGACCTTTAGTTTAAACTTAGGACAACTTTAAAATTGATAAATTCACATAGATAGCCAATCACACCTAGATAAAAAAAATTGGTGGCAACTCCATGATTTTAATGATTTTTTGTGTCTAATGAATAAGTTGTTAAACATGAACGTTATGACAGTTTAGCAACTCTATTGGGGATATTAGAGAGTCAAGCCATTAATTAGTTGTGTGTTATCTTAAACCTTTTTTTGATGGTTTTATTTATGATTTTTCATGTGCATTATACCTTTTATTTATTTTGTAGCCCATGATTTTTTATGTGCACTAATTTATTTATTTATTTTATAGATTTTGATTTGATGTGTACCTATTTATTTGATTATTTAGGTTGTCATGTCCCTTTACACACACCACACATCCATTCATATATAAACTCTAGACTAGAGCTTTGTCTTTTCTTAAGAGGGAGTAAATACCTACACTCATGAGATGATAACCTCCGTATGAGCTAGCAAAAACTTTCACTCAAATTAAACCATTTCCATTTGAGCTTATAATAGTGGGCAAGGAGTGGGATGCCTTACTAGTTTATAATAGATGATGATGTAAGAAACAATTTGAGAGCCTTTAAATTGTTAAACTTTTGAACTTTTCATGTAAATAAACCCAAAGAATCCAAACCTAGGTTAAAGCCTTGCCTTTTCCTTTGTTGGAAAATCCTTAAATAAGTCACATGAAGGGACATTTATTACTATTCTGCTTTTTAAATTGTATTTTTTTCCTTGTCTATATTTACTAACCCTTTTTGCCTTGTATGTTTATGCATTTGCATCATTAAATTTATAATAAGGAGTGATTACCACAAAACTATTTTAATAAAACAAATCTTAATTACATCCATGGAAAGCCTATCAAAGTCTTTTATTGGCTTAAAAATGAAGTTTGAGGAAACTTAACTTAAAAGAGGTGATTACTTGCCAATTGATTATGTGTCTATTTTCCTAGCCAGAATTCATCTCAATCTCAAAAATATTGATTTTAGTGACTTGGTTAGCATTTGGAAATAATGGGATATTAATGCCAAAGAAGCCATCCAAAAGAGGTTTGGGGAATTTGTATTACTTCTCTCAATCCTTGTTGATGATCAACTTATTGGGACTATGGTTCAATTTTGGGATCCTTTATACGATTACTTTATATGTAATAAAGTTGATATGGTGCCAACCATTAAAGAATACTCAACTCTGCTCCACTCAGACCTCTTAAATCCTGACAAGTTATATTAAAAGAATAAACAGACTGGTTATCGAAAAAAGCTTACTTAGTTGATGGTCATAGATGTTTCAAACTATTAATGCCTTGGTAAAGGAAAGGGTGAGGGTGTTATCATCCCTTGGCCCATTGTTCATGAATTTATATACAAGTATGTGGGTACCAAATAAGGAATAGATATGATTGGCTCTCTATAAGATGATGGTACTTTTGAAGGCCATAGGGTATATTGATGTTGTAGTAGTGGATTTCTTTGATAAGCTTGGTTACTAAATCAATCATATTCCTACAATTTGGTTGAAACTATCATATCTATGAATCATTGTTGCCAAAATGAAAAAAGGCATTTTACTAGATGTGCATAATTGTTAACAATTTAGATGAAAAGCCATATCGAAAATAATGGAGGAAAATTCCGCAAGCCATATTTTACTACAAATACTTTCATAAAAGAATTTTTGTGAGAAAGAATGGCCTACACAAAAGCCCAAAGGAATATGGATCTCATTTTTGCACAAGCTCACTAGCTAAGATGTGATATGGAAAGCCTTTTAGATCCCCTATGGACCAGTGTTATATGATTGTGAAGATAAGTTGTGGGTGCCTCTCTTAGGCTTTTAGGGTATAGTGAGTTATTCTCTAATCATGGAGCAAAGATGGTATAGGTATGAACAGTTTACCTTAGTCACTTTTGAACTTAGCAAAATGGAGTTCTCATAATGAAATTGATGCTTCCAAGAAAATAGCAAAGGTTGTGCAAGTATGGAAGTTGCTTCAAATGGAAGACAATAAGAGGTGTTCAAATGATGTCACCCTTGAATACTTTGTATGGCATATTAGGTGAGGAAAAGACATTGCACTCCCTAAAGAAACAACCCTAAATGGCCTAGTCAAATCACCACCTCTTGATCCCTTATTGATAGTTGAAACTACTAAAAGAAAGCTCTAAGGTGAAAATGATGAATTGGAGTTTGAAAACAAAAGGTTAACAAGCACTACTAGAAAACTAATTTTTACTGACAAAATTTTCTGTTGGTAATACTATTCTCGACGGAATTTAATGATCGAATCTTTCATTGATGATAGATAAGTCGATAATGCTATTCCGTTAATAATGTGTAAAATATGTTAGTAATTACTAACAAAATTTTTCGTCGGTAATAAGTCGATTGGTAACCCATCGATAAAAATATTGGCAATCCATATATATTATGTCGGTAAACCGTTGATAATCCATCGATATATTATTTTAATAATTTCTTTTTTCAAAGTTAATTGATAATTTACAAAAAATTTTATCGGTAATAATTATTATTTTCGTTAATAATATTTATTTTTCAATCATATTTAATTATATTTTATTTATAATTTTTTTCATTTTTTTAATTTTGTTTTTAAAGTAATTATATGAATATTAAAATGTATATAGAAAAAATAAATAAACAAAATACTCCATTGTATTTAGAAAAGAATATAATAATATTTTACAAAATTATTTATGAAGTCTAATTAAATAAAAATACATAAATACATAAATAATGAAATTCCCTATAATACATTAAGCCAAAGAATCAAATACCTCCATGAAAAAACATTTGATCTAAGTTATCATTAATCGAATTTGCCCCAAGAAATTTATGAACTTAGAATCTATTGATGCCCTTAAGAAATAAGAGCAATCATAACTCTATATGGCAGAAAGTACTTTACCTTCAAACAATAGACCAAATCCTCCTCGTCATCTAACGAAAGTGCAAGGTTTTCTAGAACAAGAGTGACGAAATACATGTTTTTCTACGAGATGTATAGGAAGCCTAATGAGGAATTCATGCACTTAATAAATAGAACAGAGATCATCCACCACGCCAAGTGATAGAGATACCAACCAGTGAAGAGCACTGCATAGAAATATTAGATGTATTGGACATAGGATATGGTGAAGACGACAGGACTTACCTTTGGTCCTGCATTATTCAGTAGAATCAAGGGCAATGTCTAAAACTAATAGATCCTTTAGACGACCACTAGACTTCACAACCATGGTCGTAGCTTTTCACGAGCCTCAAGCAAAAATGGTTGAAAGATGGTATATTAGAGAAAATAAATAGGCATAGTGATGACAGTTCTCTAATCAAATGTCACATACCTTAAGCAAGGCTTCTATGTTTATGTCTTCAACATGTTCAAGGACAAACCAAAGCAATTCCTGTTATGAATGTGTCTCTAATATATGATCAATTTTTTTTAAAAAAAATAAAACATTTGAAAGAAAATTGAAGATAAACTTACTAGAAATCCTGATGGCAAGCTAGCTACAGAATTTATTTGCACCCCAACCATGAAACCGTCACCTTGTAACACAGAGAAAGCTCTTGTCAAATGCTGACAATAATACTTTGTCCTGGCAATTTTACCTTATTTCTAATATTACCTCTGCTCTATAGCCCATGCAATTTGAAATAGCAGACTCAAGATCTGCACTATAATGAACCACTTATGCATAAATCTCAAATTATCAATACAACGCAAGAAACTTAATTTAGCATAAGAGATAGCAAATGAAACATAAACTCGTGCCTCAAAAGCAAAACAAGAATCTCTATGATAATAAGATAAAAGATTAGGTAAGGAACGTAGAACCAATGTGTGAATGATGTCTATTATAATGTCCAGTTCATGCAAAAAAGTGATGATGACAAATCAAGAGCATTATAATGAATACAACTATGAGGGTTTAAGCTGCAAACCTTTAAGGTTCTCCTATAAAGTCCAAGACCACGCAAAAGACCATCCTTCTGGTCTCTTCTAAAATTGGGTTCATAATGGATAGCACGATCATAACTTAAGAGGCCCTCATTTGTTATTCCATTCTCATTTAGAGACTTCTAGGAGATGCTAATGTCAAAGTCACTTTTAATATAATCGATCAATGCGTACAACAATTTGATCTGTTGCAAATGAAAGCTACTTAAGGATTGCACTTATATGATCATCATTCATGATAGCAAAAATTTTGTATAGAAAAGCTGACCACTCATAATCTCAAGTCAATTAATCCAATTTGTACCGTGGTTTCACATTTTAGTTTTTGTTCCATATGAGCTGCCTTGTAGCCATAAACCTCATCCACAATAAGATTGTGACAAGGTCCAATTCACCTGTATGTTTGGCTTGATCCATTAAAGCTGAGGCAAATATTAAACCTTAAAAAGGGAAATAGCAAGTCTTATTCCTTGAAAAACAATGTGCAATTAAACATAATTAACAAAACATAAAATAATATGCTTTCCACATCTTTCTTTCCATGCCTTCTTTTTACTACTCTTCCACTATCAGCAGTATAGTTATATGTCCAGCCAATGTCTTAGGCAACCTATAAGGCAAGATATCACAACTTGAACTAATTTTAATAAAACATGATCTTGTTTTCAATAGAGAGTCTAATAATGAAGAACCAGCTAACATTTTAAGCAACTTTCTTTTGGGAAGTATGGTTAAGGGATACCTACATTTGCTAGCAACTACAACAATTCAATTAGTACATTCGACGAACTTGGATAGGCTTGGCAACTAATTTGAACAGATTTGAAATATTTAATGAAATTGAAGGTAAGAAAAAAAATAAGGAAATTGTGTAAATTTAAATTTCCTAACACATTACATCTTGGATTTTGTACAGGCCCTACTGGTTCACATTCCAAAAAAAAAAAAAAAAACACTCAAAGCATCAAATTGGGCAACAAATGATCAGAACTAAAAAAGACAACATTAAATATGGACATAGATTATCTATACTTTCTAGGAGAGGAGAGACAACTCCAAGTGGCAAGGAATCTTATAACTATTTCCTTGTAGACTTGCAGAAGCTAAAGGAAAATTATCTTAATATTGCATATTACAAGGAAATTAAATTCCTAATAACTCTACAATATCATAAATGAGAAACAATATGATCAAAATGAAGTCTATAAATGAGAAACAGTACGACCAAAATGAAGTCTATGTCCCAGAATTTCACTAACCGATGCACAAAATTTAACAAAAAGTTGAACCCAACAAAAACTCAACAACTCTATAAAAAGAAAAAAAACCCCAACAAATCTATAACATAAATTTGAACATTAAATTCACAAATAAATAAAAAAAATTTCAACAAACTTTTTACCGATAGTGGAGAGGGGGATGACCGGTCGACCGACGACGATAGTGGGCTGATTGGGAGAGGGGGATTCCTAGTGGAAAAAGGAAGTGAGGGAGAAGAGTGAGAGAGAGAGAGAGAGAGGGGGAAGATTTTAAGGGGAAATTGGGGATTCCTAAATCTAGGAATGGGGGTTTAAATTTTATGATATTTTTTGACGAATTATAGATTAAAATTCCATCGATAATTGGCAACCATAAAATTTTTTTTTCAAAAATTATTTTTATTGATGAAAAATTTCATTGGTAATTTATGTAGTAACTCACATTATATTTTTACCTATGGATTAAAGATAAAATTAAATCCATTGGTAAATTTCATCGGTAATCCATGGATGACAACCGAATTTTTTTTACAATTATATTCTGTTAGTATTCCTTTGATAATTATCGACGAAAAAATTTCATCAGTAATAAAGACATTTCTAGTATTGACAGGAACTAGAATGAAGGATAGATAAAAAGATTCAAGCATTTAGACAAGAAAGGAATGCATGAAAGAGTCTGTTTTATGACCTTAACATAACACAATCATCTATCACTTGTGAATTGGCTTTACATCTAAAATAAAATGGGCAATTGCAAGCAAAGGTGCAAGAAGGTGAAGAGGCATTCCCTAAGACACAAAAGTATATCCACATGTTAACTGGGTTGTTGTTGAAATTGAAACACAAATGGGGTTTGTTATTGAGGAATGTGAGCAAGCAAATGAGACATATGTGAGAAAACATGATCAGTTGGAATGCTGTTTGACCAAATCACCATGGCTATTTACAAAGCCAAGGACATGATAGAAAAAGTCAACAAATGGAAGACAAGGATGCCACTAGTTGGAACACATGGCCAAGAATTGCTATGTAATATTGCATTTGGTTAAAAATAAAGATCTTTTGTTAACAATTGTTATATGGTAAATTCTCCTCATTGCATTTATGCATTCATGCATTCATACATTATTAGGATGGTTAAATAAATATCTTTCTAAATTCGCATGATAATAAGTCGTCTTAATTTTAAAAATTATGGTAAATCAAAGTTCAAGATAGCTCAATCTTCAAACAATTTGAGGTGCTGCAACACTCAATACCAAGTTAGGATCATGGAGGAAGAACATACTCTTCACTTACAAAAAGTAAAAAGGTACAAGAGGTATTGAAGGGGCAATTAGAAGCTATTACTGAATTAATGAAAAACATGAACAAAGGGAAGAAAGTTGTGGAAGAAATTATGGTAAAAAATGAGACTGATCCATTATAACTTTCTAGTTTTGGCCCGTACTCAGCACATGCATCTCAAAGGGTCCAATATCAAATGACATTTACTGCAAGTTAACCCTACATATATACTGATATGCCCACAACTATTGCTCATATTCTTGCTATTAAGACATCTAACCAAACTTAAGTTCCTAATTTGGATGATCCAAAAGAGTAAGAGAAGCTAAAGGTAGGCCCTATAGAAGCCAAATAAAGTTTTGGATCTTAGAAAATGGATCTCATTAAAGAAAGGTTTAGAGTAATTGAAAGGATAGATTTTTATGGATAAATGGATGCTTCTGGACTATTCCTAGTTCCTAATGTGGTGATCTTACCAAGGTTCAAGGTCACTAAATTTGAAAAATACGATGGAACCAAATGCCCCATCGTACATGTGACAATGTACTTTCGCAAAATGGTACTTGTTAACATGAATTTGTTGATTTATTGAAGATATCTTTAGGAAACCATTCTGAAATAGTATATTATGTTTTTTTTTATCTCACCTTGGTATTTATTTTGTTTATTTTTTCAGATCATGGTATTTAATGAAACGACTTAATCTTACTTGAAATGATTCATTGTGCATGAAAACTATCAACAATAGAAGATGGTAGTGACCAAGATGTGAAAAATCTTTCATCAAATGGTAGAGTTTCAAATCTATACAGTCATCAATTTCATACATTTTAAATTTTTAGTTAATGTACTAAAATAATTTGAATGTTATTGCATGTATTAAACTTTATGTTCCATTTATATTGAAACAAATTATATATTTATAATATTTAGTTTATGAATTTAAATTTATTTTTATTTCTTTTAATATTTTTTATTTAATGATAATAATCAATGTTAAAAGAAATTTTTTAAAAAATAAAATTTTTAATTTAATGACGTTTGTACCTAAAAATGCCTCTAAATGCTAAACTGTAACGATACTTTTTACTATAAATGCTACTAAATTTAGTGATATTTTATATTATAAATACCTCTAAATTTAGCAGTATTTTATGATAAAAATGTCACTAAGTTAACGGCGTTTGTCAAAAACACCACTAATCCTATAGTGACGTTTATAAACATCACTAAATGTGAAAAAAAAAAAAAAAAAAAAAAAACCTCTACTAAAAACCTAATCCCCTATAGTGATATATTATTATCTTTTGTTTCAAGAGTTATTTCTTTTTATATAAAATAAAAGGATTAAATGAAAAGAAGATTATTTCATTTCACGGTTAAGGCATATAATATATTTTATTGATAACTTATATTAAATTTATAACTTATTTATTAAAAAATGTTGGCAATAAAAAATGAATTTAAACATTATAAATGAATTATTTTATTTTTACTAACTTGTCCAACTCAATTAGTGAATTATTATTATTTTATATAATATTAATTAATATAATTATAACATTACCAAACTTCATTTAATTAAATCCATCAATTAAATGGGTTTTGAGTTGTAGCCTAAGATGTTGCCAAAAGTTTGTATTATCTCTATCAATAATTAAAAAAATAAAAAATATTAAAAAATTAAAAAACATTGAACTAACAGGTGATTGATTTAATCAATTAAGGCTTGTTTTTCTATACGAAGAGGTCTTGAGTTTGAGTTATATCAATGATCACTTATTGGGGTCATCTCGAATGTAGTATCTGTAATTACTTATCTTAAATTATCAGATATAATAAGTTATCACTTATTAAGATCATTTCAAATGTAAAACTTATAATTATCTATTTTAAATTATCAGATATATTACATTTTATCTTGATTTAAAAAATTGAATAACATACTTATCTTAAATTTTTTCTTACCAAAAAATAATAAAAAATAAAAAATCATCAATGAAATGGACCTCTTCCAGCCGCATCCAAGCTCACGAGTAGTAAAGCTTAGCCCAGCGTCGCATAACCATTGATGTGGACTTTTTGTATCAATCTATTTTTTTAATTTTTCTGATTTTTTTAAGCCAAAAGAATATTTAAAAACAAAAAACTCTTAATAAACTAATTATCTATCTATCTATAATAAAAATGCTGGGTGAACTGTGCAGCCACATGTCAGCTTCTCTTTTTTTGTTTTTTTCCTTTTCTTTTCTTTTTTTTTGCTTTATTTAGTTATTTTTTTTATATCTTATTATTAAATTAATTTTAATTTCTTTCAAGTAAAACTCATTACTTTTTAAGCGGGTCCTTTTTCTTTTTTTTCCTTTCTATTTTTTGCTATTTATATTTTATTTTCTTAATTTTTTAAATATAACATATTATAAATTTTTTTAAAATGGGGCCCAGTAATTTTTTTAATGGTGTGACCCATTTTTCTCTCTATTAGTTTTTTATCATTTGTTTTTTATATTTTATTTTCAAACTTTTCATATATTTATTATTAAAAATTTTTTTATGAGACTCATTTTTTATAGGTGTTTTTTAATTTGTTTGTTTAATTTTTAATTTTTATATATTTAATGCTTCTTATTTTAATAGGAATTATGTTTTGCATAGATCCAATTTTTTGTTTTGTATTTTTTAGTAAAACCCATTATTTTTTAGAGGTTTTTAGTTTTTTTTATATATTTTATGTTTTTCCTTAAACGGAGCTCAACATTTTTTATATACTCACTTTTTTGAGTTTTTTTTTTTCAAAATTTTTTATAATTCATAATTTTTTTTAATATGAGAACCACATTTTTTTGGACTCATTTTTATTTTTGTTCTTTTTAAAATTTTCTGTTTGGTGTTGTGTATTTTTTAAAATTTTGGTTTATTTAATATTTAATAATTTTTTAATTTTTTGTTTAGACTTGTTACCAATTTTTATCTTCTTTGTCTTTTTAAAAAATTTAATTAATTTTTTATATAATATTTTTTAGACACACTTGATAGTAAAGGTATACCACCTTTTTTTGTTTTATTTTTTTATTTTCTATTTTCTATTTATATATTTAATAAATAATTTTTTAGATTTCATTTTTTAATAACTTACTTGATATTAAAGATATTTTATGTGTCGAGTAATTTGATTTTTTTTTCACTTTTGTTTTTTAATCTTTTTTCTTGTTTACAGTTTGTTCTTTTATATTTAATAAATATTTTAAATATTTTAAATATTGTTAATATGGGGTCCCTTTGATATAATTAATAAACATATTTTTTAGTTGTTTTTCTTTTTTTAATTTGATAATTTTTTAAAATATGTATTAATGAAGGTATTAACATCGCATTTGAATTTGATCTTTTTTTTGTTTATTCTTTTTTAGTCTTTTTTTTTAAATTTAGTATATAAATTTTTCAAAAAAAAAAAAACATTATTGATGTTATATGCCAACTCAATTTTATTTCTTTTTTATTTTTAAAATATTTTTTAGGTTTTATTTACCTTTCTTTTTTCTTTTTATATTTAATAAATATTTGTAATATTTTTATTTTTTGTTATGTGTAAGGCCAATTTTATATTATTGATTAAAAATATCTTTTTTTTTTTGTAATTAGATAATTTTGTTAAAAACATATCAATGAAGGTGTCATGTAGCATTTAGATTTCATATTTTCTTTTCGGGTTTTGTTTAGTTTTATGGTGTAAGGAAAAAGATGTTATTAACCAATAATATTAAATTAACTTTGCAAAAAACAAATTAAATATGAAAAGAGAAAAAGAGAAAAAAGTAAATTAAGATAAAAAATATTTTAAATCTATGATATAAATTTTGCATAAAAAGCTTATTGTTACAATATCGTGTGGCAACTGAACTTTCTCCTTTAAATTTCTTTTGCTTCTAAAAATTTTTTGTTTTTCCTTTAATTCTTTTGTCTTTTTAATTAAATTATTTTTTACAAAAAAAAAATCAAATTATATGTTTAGGTGGTATTTTAATTGGTTTTTTTTTTTTACATTTTTTGTTTTCTCGTTTTTCTTAGTCTGATAATTGAGAAGAAATGCAATCCTTAAATTAATTATTTAAAAAAAAATGTTAATAGATGTTTGGATGTTTTAACATGTCAAGGCATGAATTCTGAGGTGCTACGTGGCAAAAAAAGTTAATGCCAAATAAAAGCGAAAGAAAAAAAAATTCAAACGGAATATCGCGTGAACATATCCATATTTTTTATAAAATTATTTTTATTAAAAAGATAAAAAATAAAAAAAATTATTATACGATTATGACATATAATTTTAATAAAAAAATATATCAACATAAATTATAATATATAATTTTTGTATAAAACATAATAAAAATATGTAAATTCTCTTTATTTTATATAAAATAAATACATCAATTATCAAATCAATTTGCGACAACACACGAGCACCTTTTTTGTATTAATTAATATTACAATTTAATTAATTATATGATTTTTGCACTATATCTTTTTCTTTTAGTTTTTAAAAATTAGAATAAATTACAAAAAACCGACTTTGTGATTTGAATCAAATTTGTTTTTAAGATTTTACTAGTAACACTTTATAATACAAGGCAAAAAATAAAAATAAAAATATTGAAATTTTAATTTTAATTTTAAAATTAAAAATTTTTGAAAATAGTCTGTTAACAACGAGTACATAAACAAATTAGGTTAAATCTTAACTTTTTAAAAACTGACACTTAATAATTTATTTTGTTGTTTTATTGAAGCCATTAATACGTTAACTTCCTTCAATAATTTTTTTTACCAAGTGTTCAAATATGTATTTAAAAAAAAAAAAAAAACTTTTTTCTCTCCCAAAACCCACTGCCATATTTCTGTCTCTCCATTCCTTCGTACAAGCCATTCATTTTTTTAGCCGAGTTCCGCTTGGCAACTTTTGATGAGTAGCAATCATATTGCAAGTATAAAATATCCAGCGACAAAGCATGTAAAACTTTCTTTATCACTCAAATACTAGATAAAATAACAAGCAATAATATAGTACTCAAATGACCAAAACACTAAAAATACATAGGCAGGTCTCATCATTAGGATCCCATTACAGTATTCAGCTTATCTCCACTGTTTGAGATTGATCAACAAAGCACAATGGTTTAAATAAAACTATTATAACAAGATATCAAACTCAACTCGCTGTACTTACTGAAATAATTACAATTTAACTACTACCATTATGTCCAATATAAGTCACACTGCAAAAATTAAACTCGTTGTAGATTATTAAAAAAAATGCAAAAATAAAGAAATGGGAATCGTTTGCGAAACAATTAGCATGTTAATTTTTGAGACCTGCAACAATCGGACCAATGTGCCTAACTTACCTCACCCGTGGTGCGTTCTGATAGGCAGTACCTGCTTCATGCTTTGGAGCAAGTGAGGATCGACGGTGCAATGGCTGCTGGCCATGTCTGCGAGTTGTGTGACGAGCAGAACGATTTCTAGGCTCTGCTGGCTTTTCATTGGTTGACTCAATCAGTTCTAAAGTCTCTACAACTTCTTTCATTGATGGACGGTTCTTAGGTTCAGGAGCAAGACATTTTAAAGCAAGCTGGCCTATTCGGAATGCAGCCTTGGAAGGATATTTGCCATCCAATCCACGGTCCATTATGTTCTTCAATTTTCTTCTCTCAGATAAATATGGCTTCACCCAGTCCACCAGATTATGTTGCCCACTTGGGCGGTTCGGATCAAGTGCTCGCAAGCCTGTTAGTATTTCAACTAAAACAACACCAAAACCGTACACATCGCTCTTTACATATAAATGTCCTGTTTAATCAGCAAAGTATCCAAAGTCATGAGAAGTGCAAAGTGGATTTTGCTCAATTATCTTAAAAATGCAATGGTACGGTGCAAAGCAAGGACATCACTTATAAGCACCCAAAATTTGAAAGGATTCAGAGGATTACCTGTAGCAACATATTCTGGAGCTGCATAACCATATGTACCCATGACCCTTGTTGTTACATGTGATCGGCTAGCAGAAGGACCCAACTTGGCCAACCCAAAATCTGATATCTTGGCTGTATAGGACTGCAATGGAACCAATAGCCAAACCAAATTAAATTTATGTTTCCTTTCTATGTTTTCAAGGAGAATGTTCGATGTCATCATTTATTTAAGCCTTTAGTCCCAAAGAATTATTTAATTATTTATAATACCATCCCTTAAAGAACTCCCCGTGGTATAATTCATGAGTTTTATGGAAAGTTACCCCATCAAGCAGTATATTTGAGGCTTTGAAATCTCTGTAAATTACTTGCTTGTCTGATGTATGCAAGAAAGACAGGCCCTTTGCTGCTCCTATTGCAATTTTAAGCCGTACATTCCATTCAAGTGATTGAACAGTAGAACCCCCTGCATAAAAAAAACCATGTAGAGTGTGATGGACAAAGTTAACTCGCTAGAAATAGGAGATGGAAAGTGTGCACAAATAAATATATGCTCACGTGAGTAATCAGAGATAAAAACAAATAATTTTTAAGCTCTTACTTCCAAATAGATGGTTTTCCAAGCTGCCCTTCTGCATAAACTCATAAACAAGAAGAAGCTCTTGATCCTCCCAACAGTATCCCAGCAGCCTTACAAGGTTAGGATGAGACACCCTTCCTAAGAAATTTACCTCTGACTGCACCAATAAATGAAGAAGCAAAAGCCTTAACAACCAGGAATTTTTTCATTTTAAAATTCAAAGAAAATCAGTAAAACAAGCACTAAACAATTCCCAGAATGCAGGTGTGGATATGTCAGCTGTGGATGTACATCACAGAGAGAGACTTTGAAGTTCATTAACAATTAAAAGCACCAATTCAAGATGACATGGAACAATATATTATGATGTTATATGATATATCACATTTGTAAAACTCTTCAAGCTACAAATTTTCTTTGGAAGCTTCAGTAGGGCACCATACTGGTTATCTCACCATTTCAAACCCAGAAAACATTCCTAATCATGTCTCTGGCCATTCACACACAGATAAGAGGAACAAAATCCACAATGTAACTCTTACAATCTTACTTTTTATAATATTAAAATAGATATCTTTCAGTCTTCAAACATTGTTCCAAAAATAGCAATGTAAAGAATAATAATATGACTTTGCATTCAAAAGTTATTCACTTTTCAGCCCTCTTTCATTTGCAGAAATGAGCTCTGAACTCTCAGGACTTCATTTGTTTTGCAATTAGAAGAATACTTTTTCATTTGGTTCTTTTAATCGGGTAACAATTGACTCTTAGATAAGTAAAAGTTTTACTTGAGGCATATGTGCTCATGAGAAGCTGATGTCTTATATCTGCATGAACATTTTATGTTTAGAAAAAACCCATAGAAATAATTAAAGAAGAAAAATCAAGTGAGAACTTCTCAAACCAACATTTAACTTTCTCAATAAGTTAATTCTTTCTCAAGATTAATGAAATCACCTGCCATTCCTCAAATCCTTGCAAGCTCTCAGAGTTCAGTTTTTTAACAGCAATGAGGGTTCCACTTCCACTCTTCCCTGGTGCCTTCTCATCAAGCCAACCTTTGAAGACTTTACCGAAACCTCCCTCTCCAAGCACCATGTCAGGCCTAAAATTCTTAGTTGCAGACTTCAGTTCTGCAAAACTGAAGATCTTTAGATTAGGGGTGGGCAAGATCTGCCCATTTGAAAAAGACATATCCCCACTTGAAGCTGAGAACCCGCTGTTCTGGGAGATGTTACTGCCCCTAGAAGTTGCAGAGTTGCTGGTTGTCTGAGATATCACTATTGCAATCACAGAATTGAAATGTGCTTAACAAAAGTTGATTGTGAATTTGTCAACAATATGGATTCTGATACTAGTAATACAGAAAATGAAATACAACAGTATATAATGATAAAAAAAAAAACCACAAAACCATACAAGAAATTCAACAGGATAACCATATGTCAAAAGTACACAAGTAAGTGGTCAAAATATCAAACCAGCACCAAGAACTGGGTTTTTGGTCATGAATAGAAATAAGTTAAGGATTGTTTTAAATAAATTTCAACTAATAATGAAAACTGAAAAATTAGGCAATCTAATTGCAAAACTCGGAAACAATCTTTGTTTTTCAAAAAAGAAAAAAAGAGATTAATATGGTTTGAAGGGTACCTGAACTGAGATGACCAGTGGTGCTTGGTGTTGGATTATCAGCTGGAGAACCCCAGCAAATTCCCATCTTGAAATATCTATTTTTCCTTTTTCCCTTCCCTTTATCCACTTGTTGAAGCATAAACAGACACAGAAATCAGCAAATTTTTTTGCAGAACACAGAATATCCGAACAAAAAAGAAATATCTATTAATAAGTTGATGATCAAAAACTTCAACTTTCTTGGCTTGATCAACCAATCTTTTTCTCAATTCAACCACAAAAAAAAAGGGTTACTATTGTTTTTCTTTGCTTTTTTGTTTTCAATTGACTTGAATTCTGTGTTTCTGTTTCCACTAACTGGCCAAGTCCCAGACTTGGGTTTTTGTAATTCAAGCAAATTCAGCAACTAAACTTGACAACAATGGAAATAATAATAAAAAATCTGCCAAAAGAAATCAAAGTGCATGTGCTATGGCAAACTGTACCACCAATTACTAAATAAAATAAGACTGAGTCTTTGGATTTTGGCAAAAAGAAATAGTGAAGGGAGATTGATTCTTCGCGGGTATTATAGACTGGGACGTTATCTTGAGTCAACTGCCGTGTCCTCCACAAAAGTCAGTCAAACAAAAAAGTCAATTCAAACCAAAAATATAAAACGAAAAAGAAAGGGTTAAATTTATTACTAACCAAATTTCAAGGACTTCCTTCTTTAAAAATAATTAATGACTTCACATTTATTTATTCTATGCTTTGTCAATGGTAGATTTAATAATTTAATAATTTATTTTTATTTAATATTTAATATATAAAATATGAAATAATATATATAAAATATAAAAATTATTATATTACAATTTATGTTAATATATTAAATATGTATTTTTTGTTTTTATTAAATTTATATATAATTTTTAATTAAACTTTTAAATTATATTGTATTTATATTTTTTAAAATTATTTTTATATTATATTTTCATTTCGTGTTTAACATTACATTTAAAATTATTAAAATTTTCAAATATAATAAAAAAAATCTAAGATCAAAATAATAAATTTTAAGTATACTAATTAATAAGTAATTTAAAAAAAAGTGTTACGTGGTTATCACTGCCTTAAATAAAATTGAATAAAAAAACATTAAAATTATTTAAAATTTGTTCATGGGCTCGTTTTACACGAGGTAATAAAATGGAGAATGATGTCACAAACTTTAGATATGATGAAATTATATCTCATGAGATATTGACATTCCTTTTTAGCATATTTTTTACTCATTTTTTTTTAACAATTTATTTTGCTCGTTCATAAAATGTGGTTTTTTTTTTTTTGTCTTTTTTTACTTTTTAAAAATAATATAAATTTTTTTTTCAATAGTATTCATTGTTTTTGTTTTTAATGTGAGCCCTTTTTTATTTTTTAAATATTTCATAAATTTTTTAAACATGTGATCCAATTTTTTACTTTTTCTAAGGGACCTATCTTTTTCTCTGTTGTTCCTAAACTTGTTTTCGGATTACATGTCTTTTTTTTATTTTTATTTTTAATATTTAATCTACTTAATATTAAAGTTAAGCTTAAGAGTTTAATTGATTGAGTTTGAGCTGATATAAAATTATATTTGAAATTTAATTTAAATTTAATCAAATTTTTTTAATTCGAGTTCGATTCAAAATAAAAATTGAGTTATTCGAATTTGATGAACTAGACTCAATTAACATGTAAAAATAAGTTTGATTTTTATATAATAAATAAAAATTTAATTATTTATGTTTGAGCTCAAGTTTAAGATATTTTATTAATTAAAATATAAAAAATCGATTAAGCTCATGAACTATTTGAGTCGAATACAAAAATATTTGAACTTAACTTGATTGATAAATCGAGCTACTCGAACTCAACTTGAGAATAATTAAATTAAATTTGAGTTTTATTTAAGTCAAACTCAAATAACTTGTAGATATTAATATATCATTTACATCACTAATTGTGTCACATTTTTTTTTCAATTTTTAAAGTTTAATTTTTGTTTTTTTTATATATTTAATAAATAATTTTATATTATTGTCTTAGTGATTCGTTTAATATCAAGGATACGCTATATGTCAACTTATTTTATTCTTTTTGCTTTTACTTTTTAATTTTTTTCCTGTTAAAAATTTTTCCTTTTTATTTAATAAAAATTTTAAATTTTTTAAAATTTTTTTCATTTGATATTATTATTAAACATATAATTTTTTTGTTACAACCCTTAGACGCTTAAGGCTACAGCCGTGGATTACGCTCGTGAGATCCCTCTATTTGACTAACATACCCCTCTTTTGACCTCCCCAATGTCACATTCGTACTTGATTTTTTCTTTTTCTTTTAAGGTTTTTTTTTTAAATTCCATGGTATAAATTTTCAAAAAAAAAAATATCATTCATGATGTTACATGCTAACTCTTTTTTTTTTTTTTTTTGTTTTGCTTTTCATCATTTATTTTTTTAAGTTGTTCTCTTCCTTTCTTTCTTTTTCTTTTTATATTTAATAAATATTTTTAATATTTTATTTTTTTGTTATGGATGGGGCAATTTTATATTATTGGTTAAATTCTTTTTACCTTTTAATGTAATTAGATAATTTTGTTAAAAACATATTAATGGAGTTATCAATTGGTTTGATTTTTTTTTATTAATTTTATGTTATCAAAAAAATGTATTAAAAATAATATTTTTAATCAATAATATCAAATTGGCCTAACAAAAAAATTACAATATAAACAAAAAATATTATGTATAAAAAAGGAAAAAAGAAAAACAAATAAAAATAAAAAATATATGATATAAATTTTTTGATGAATACTCATCTTTACCGATGTCACATGATAACTCAATTTTTTCTCTCTTTTTGGCCTTTTTCATCATTTTCTTATTTTTTTTAAATAGTTTTTCTTCTTTTTTAATTAGATAATTAAAAAAAGCCAACATGTGTACGTATGATATCTTATTTTTTATCTTTTAATTTTTTTAATTAGATAATTAACAACAAATGTAATTGATAAATTAATTTTTTTAAAAAAATTATTAATGGAGATATGGACAATAAAAAAAGTATTTGATGGATTTCAATTTGTCAAGATTTGATAGTTGTGTTCTTTTTTTATTTAGTCGAGTTTTCTTCACCAAAAAATCTAAATCAAGTTGAAGGCATGTTTATAGTGTTTCATCTTGGCTTAACTATATACATTATATTATATTTTAAATTATTTATGTAATTTTATTTATATATATGTATTATATAAATATAGTTATTATTTAATATCTTAATTTAATAAAAATATTTTATTTATATATAATTAAGATGTAATATATCCATCTATCTATTATATAAATTTGATTTATTTTAACTTTTGTTTAACCTTTATTCGAAGTCTCTATCTACTATCTTATGTTTTCTTTTTAGCTTTCCTTTAATTTTTTTTTTAAATTTTGATAAATAATGTGAAAAAACAATATCGGTGCCTATGTGATACCCTAATTAGCCTTTTTTTAAAAAAAATTAGATAAATTTTGTAACAAAAAAAGCCAATTGATAAGAATAACAAAACAATTTGTATCCGATGGATCCCTACTTAATTGGGATGTCCATATAGTATTCCAACGAGCTTTTTTTTTAATATTTTTCTCTTTTTATTTGTTTTTTTTCCTTTTTATTAAAAGTAATTTTGTAAGAAAAATATGAATGTGTCCACATGGCACCCTATTTAGGTTTTTTTTAAGTTTTTTTTATTTTTTAAATAGATAAATTTTGTAATGAAAGATACCAATATCTTTAAATAATTTGATCTTATGAATTTTAATTCATCTCAATCTAATAAGGGACAATTTTTTTTTAAATAGGGATTAAGTTATAGCATGTTGAGCTTTTTAAAGAAAACAAAATTAGGTCAAAAGCCTATTTATGATGTTTTGTTACGACCCATTTCGAGGGGTATATAAAGTATATATTTTATTATTTATTTAGATGTATATATGTATGTATGTATTATATTAATAAAGTAATTTTTTTACTTTAGTTTAAGAAATTTATATTTTAAACTTAATACGAGATGTCAATCCACACTCTCTCTTAGCTTTTTTTTTTTTCCTTTTTTACTCATTTTTATTTTTTTTATTTTTTTTCGTTTACCTTTTTTCTATTTTTTTTATTTTTTGTATTTATTTTTATATTAAATTTATGAGAAAATGAAGCCAATTAAAAAATCAACATTTCATTCATGTTTGTTTTTCTTTCCTTTCATTTTTTTAATTTGATAATTTTAAAAAAATAGTAAATAGACATGGCAAAACAAAAAAAAAATTTACATGCAACTAGACTAAGAAATTTAAAACATGACACGATTACATGATCTAAAAATAATACAAAAAAGTCGTGAAAGTGATATAGGTTAAAAGTTTTATAAAAACTATGTACGAGTTTAACAAAAATAAAAAAATATATTTCGTCTTACTATAAATTGTGATATAATTTTTGTATAAAATATATTATATAAACACTACAAGAAAATGGCATTTTAGTTGCAGATTTGTAACGGCCATTCACTTACAAATGACGCTAGTTTTCGTACTTTTATAAAATTTAAGGCATTTATTATCAAAATGTCACTAAATATTCAAATAGCAGCATTGTTACTTATAAATGTCACCCAAAACTTGTTATCAACGGCATTTCTCAACTAAAACACCTTGAATAATCTTGCCTTAAAAAATTTATTGAATACTAAAAGCATGTTTTTGGCAAACAATACCTTCAATAATCACTTAAAAAATTGTATGAGATTATTAAAGGCATTTTCTACAATAAACGCCTTTAATAATTGGACCAATATTTTCCACAGGCTTATTGAAGTCATTTTTGTTCAAAAACCCCTTTAATAAATATCATATCAAAATGTTTGGATCGTATGGATGTTAACTATAAGGTTATAGGTTTGATCTCTCCCTTTAGCTTTTTTTAAAATTTTGCAGAGATTATCTATAATTGATTATTGTTGGCATTTTCTTCAAAAAAAATGCCTTCACCAATTGTTTTAAAAATTTTTGCACAGATTATTGAATGTGTTTTTCATAGAGAAACGCCCTTAATAATCCATAGAAAAAATATGAGCCAATTTTTGAAAGCCGTTTTTAGCCGAACTTGCCTTCTATACTCCAATTAATAAATTTTTGTTGTGATTATTAAAGGCGATTTTGGTAAAAAATGTCATTAATAATCCATAAACAACAGTTTGAACGGATGGTTGAAGGTATTTTTTGGAGAAAAATGCCTTTAATATTTCAAACGATAAATTTTAATGGTCGAATTATTAAAGACGCTATATCCAAAAACGCTTTCAATAACATTTTGTTATGGATTATTCAAGGCGTTGCCCATAGGAAAACGCCATTTATAATTCATTCAATTAATTTTTAGTTGGTATTATTGAAGGCGTGTTTTTACCCAAAATACCTTTAATATTCCACTCAAATTTTGGTCGGATTATTGAAGGCGATTTTGGTAAAAAATCGCCATCAATATTTCAGACGATAAATTTTAATGGTTAGATTATTAAAGGCGATTATATCTATAAACACCTTTAATAATATTTTGTTAAGATTTATTCAAGGCGTTACCCGTAGGAATACGCCATTCATAATCCATACTTGTAATTTTTAGTTGAAATTATTGAAGGTATTTTTTTTAAATGCCTTCAATAATCCATACAGAAAATGCACGACGGATTCTTGAAGGTATTTTTTTTCCCAAAACGCCTTTAATATTCTACACAAATAATTTTTGGGGTAATTATTGAAGGTAGTTTTGGTTAAATACGCCTTTAAAATTTTATGTTATGGGTGATTCAAGGCATTTTCTTGATAAAAATGCCTTCATTAATCTCATCAAAAAAACATGTTTGATATTGTATATATCAAATCAGTTATAGGTTTATGCCCAGAAAACGTTTGCTATCAGTTGTATATTAATGCCCACAAAATATTTGATTTTTATATATGATACTACAAATTATATTTTAGAATTTACATAATGAACATTGTTGTTTTCAATAAATTGATACACATCCAAAATTAAAACTGATAACGTTGCCTTATTAATATACTTTTATAAAATATTCGTACTTAATAATTTATTAAGTACACATAGTGTATTCATATTAAGTATAACAATAATATTAAACCAATACCCCAATGTACAAACTTAAAGTTTCCATTCAACATGGCATAAGCAAAATATTATAACAATTCATTCTTTATATATTTACATTTAACCATCAATGTCTAACCTGAAGGTTTATCAACATTGATAAATGATAATACATAATCATATCATTCTTTACGGACTTCGTTCAATTCCTCTTCCATGAAGCTTTGTTTACTCTCTTACTAAAAAAAATTAGTAGTAAATGCTAAGAAATGAGAACATAATGTACCTTTTTATTGTTTTGAAGATATAACAAGTTTATGAAATTTATACTAACCTTGAATGGTGTGGTCATAAAATCATGTAACACTATCTCTCGCATAAAATAAATGACATAATATCCACATTCAGTATACCGGGTTGACAAGGTACCTGAAAAATAATACTTGAGTGAGTTTTGAAAATATTTATCTACATAAACTCAGTATAAAAGAATATATTTCACATTTACCGATAATGATACCCATTTTAGTTTTTTTATCTTCTTATTGAATGCATATATTACCTTAAATTGAAAAGAAAAAAAATTACTTAATACATAAATAAAATTACTTATGAAAAAACAGAAGATATATAATATAATAAAGTGTAATACCTCTTTATAAAAGTTTCAATATCGGTGTTATGCATCACTGTTGGATTAACTGAATTAAGATAGTATGACGTTAAGGATTTGGTATCAATCACAATAAGCACTCAATGATGATTGTAAAATAATAATAATGATATACTCAGATCACGCATCAGATCAGATTTGGATAAGGTTGGAGTAGTTAAGTTTGGAATATAGCTTACTGCACATTATACGGGAGCAAATAATAATCAGTTAATGTTTTCATGCATAGGATTATATGATTAGCACGATAAGCGACCGTCTTACTCTACTCACTTATGAAGTTAGGGTCAATGAATCAAAATCTATTGGTCAATTGTCTCCCTTTGAACTCTTTATATAAGAAGCTACACGATAACAATCAACACTGCTAGTTAGTATTACACCCTAATATAGATTATTACATATTGAATATGCATATTTGTATTAAAAAGCTAACCTCATATAAGCAATGATCTCAACAACTGATAATTCATACAAAATTTTTTAACTTTCTCCACACTAATGAAAAAAAAAATGATGGTTTATCAAATAACCATTCATCAAACTCAATGGTTATGAAGTTTTCTAAAAAAAAATGCTTCAACGAATATTTAGATAACTCATCCATGAAAGTTTGAGCTAGGGTCATCTATGAGTTTGAGCATCCTGTTACAATATTTAATGAAATATAAGTATTAAAACTAAATCAATCAATATAATAAATAAATTAATATTAAAATTATAAACAATATCATACTTCTTAGGTGGTAGCGGAGGATGAGTTCACTTCCTTACTTGCAACGAAAGTTTCTCGTACGGGGACGATGCTGTCAGACTAGTGAACTGGCATGTTATGCTGCATCGTTGCCAACATAGACTCCAAAGCAACAAGTCTTTGCTATTGGTCATTAAGGCATTGCTCTTGGTCATCAATTCATTGCTGTTGTTGCTCAATGATTGTTTCATATTATGCATTTCTCATTCGTAAGATTTTTTGTTGATTACCCAAAAACTTGGATGGTAAGATAAATTTATCAACCCCACGAACCCGATCAGGCCTTTCTTTAATGCCTAATGCTAAAGACAAAAGATCTTCGCCATATTGGGTTACCAGTTCACCTAATTAGACTTTGGCAGCATAATTATCCTGAAAGATAATAATAACATGGGCTATAATAACAAATCTATACAAGCTAGTATACACTCATACATACAATCATTATATCAATCATACATTATATTAAAAAAATAATTATATATACAATCTTTTTTACCATTTTCTTAGTTGCATCATTTGCAAAGGATCCATCCTTCCGTAGATGTTCTTGTTTTCAGACATTCCATCTGAAAACTTTTGTGCTAGGGCTTGCTGATTCCTATTAAATTACTGTAATAAAAGAATCAGAATGTATGAAATGATTGTTCATAAATATTCATTAATGAGTATAAAACAAGTGTACGAATACATACAAGCTCATACTTCACATTTGCATATAATTTCTCGATGTTCGATTGTGATATTGTTATTTGGCTCGAATGTCTTGTTGTTGTTTTTTGATTTTTTATAAAATCAAGAAATTACATCAATCACATATGAATATCAAAGGCTATACTGCATAAAGACTTATAAATAATTTTTTTGGTAATGGGTTTATGTACTGAGAAATCTTTTGAAAGTCAATATTGAACAAAATTTATCCAATCTTCAATAGTTATCACATCTGCATATGTCACAGGTGGAATAGCCAATACATCACCTTCACCTGCCAGTGATAAAATATATTGGGTCCTCAATTTGGTTTTAAAGTCCTTGAATGTTTTCCCAACAGATTGCAATGCAATCTTTTTACAATCATTTGAAACGTCGAACCATTCTTAAATAAGTTAACACAATTAATATGAACACATTGAATTTCAATGTTATGATCATTTAACAAATTTTATGAAACAGTTGAATAAACATACCACAATCGACTGTCATATATCATCTTTTAGCTCATCAAGAACTCATCGCCAATCAGTGTACGTAATAAAAACTCTATGACGAACGATGGTTCCAATATGAGTAGCCATCTTGGCAGTTCTTTCGACACAGGCTGCCCACTTTGATTGAAGTCAACATGACTTGTTGTGTCACTCACTTTTATTTATTTATTTGAGCCCTTTTCCTTTCTTTTTTGGCCTACAGCAGTGTCTTATGCATGTTCATTAGAAGGAGAATGATGTTATTCAGAGTCCATGATACCTGCAATGTTGATTATAATTATACGAGTTACACAATATGATCGACTAAATTTAACATCGTATTTTATTAAATACAACCAATACCATACTACGTACAAAAACACCATTCATCATACCAATCAGCAATGTGATCAGATACACCATTCAGCATACGATTCAGCCCCCTAATATCATACAAAATCATTCAACAAAATAATATCAAACAACAAGGTTCAGCAAACCATTCAGCATATGATTCAGCCCCTCAATATCATACAATACCATTCAATAATACAATATCATACAATAAGGTTTAGCAAACCATTCAGCATACGATTCAACCTCCCAATATCATATAATACCATTCAGCAAAAAAATATCAGACAACAAAGTTCAGCAAACCATAATATTTAAGGCGTACTACATAGAAATAGCATACATGCAATGAAAATTGCTTCGACGACTATGCTTACGGTGAAGTTAATGAAAATATATAAACGCATATGTAAATATTAAGGAACCAAAAAAAAAAAATTCTCTATCGAATATTATAAATAATATAGTAGACTAAAAAAAATAAAAAAAAACTTACTGATAAAAAGAGAGGTGTGCACCGTTGATTTGTTGAAGGTCGCTAGTGACGATAGGGGTAAAAAAACCAATGGTCTGACAGAAATGTGTTTAAGGGTTTGGTTTGGATGAATAATATAGCTTTTAATCGTTCTATGTACTAGCAGTTTGTGATACCGAAGTTCAAGGCGGGGAAATGAATATATAAATTATTATTAAAGGTATTTTTCTGGAAACAACATTCTCAATAAGCCTTTTAAAATTTTATTAGAGATTATTGTAGGTATTTTTTACAAAAAATGCCTTTAGTAATCAAAAAATTAATTGTCCAATGAAACTATTCAAGGCGTTTATATTCATAAAACACCTTTGATAATTCTTAAAAATTATTGAAAGTGTTTTAAGTAGAAAACCACATTCACTGATATGCCCGTGATAAGGATGAAGAAAATTATTGATGGCGTATTAAATAGAAAATGCCTTCCATAATTATGAACTTTAAAAGTTCTTAACAAATTATTGAAGCCGTTTTATAATAAAAGACGTATTTAATAACTACAAAAAATTTTATTGAAGGCATTTTATTGTAGAAAACACCTTTAATAATCCCAACAAATTCTACAAGGAAATTATTGAATGTGTTTATAATCAAGAAAAAACCTTTAATTTTTATGAAGATTTTTTAAAAAAAATTATTGAAAGTGTTTGTCAGTAAAAGATGCTGTTAATAATTCAAAAATATTTTTAGAGGAAAATTATTAAAGGCATGTGTTATTAACAAACACCTTCTGAATTAAGTAATAAATTTAAATGAATTAGTAAAGACATTTTTCTGAAATAAATGCCTTCAATATTTATGTAAATAATTTAAATGAAATTATTGAAGGCCTTTGTCAGTAGAAAATGCTTTTAGTACTACCAAAATTTCTTAGAAAGAAATCAGTGAAGGCGGTGTTATGGAATAAACGCCTTCACTAATCGTTACAAATTTTAAGTTCTTGATTATTGAAGGTGTTTTTTGCTAGAAGACACCATTATTAACACCAATAATTTTAATTGAAAATTGTTCAATGCGTTTGTAATTAAAATAAAATAAAAGCTTCTAGTAATGGTATTTTTCTATAATAAACGCTTTCACTATTTTGAGCAGTGGAATATTGAAGGCGTTTTACAATAGAAAAACCCTTCAATAAATTGATTCCAAAATTTTTTATGAATTAGTCAATGTATTTTTATGAAATAAAAGCCTTCAATAGAAAGACATTATTGAAGGCGTTTAACAGTCGAAGATGACTTTACAAATCCTAACAAATTTTACAAAGAAATTATTGAAGGCGTTTATAATCAAGAAACGCTTTCAATTTTTATGAAGATTTCTTAAAAGGAATTATTGAAGGTGTTTGTCAGTAGAAGACACCTTTAATAATTTCAAAATATTTTTTAGAGTGAAATTATTGAAGGCATGTGTTATTAACAAATGCCTTCAGTAATTAAGTACAAGTTTAAATGAATTATTAAAGATATTTTTTTAGAATAAACGCCTTCTATATTGATGATATTTTTAGTAAAAGATGCCATTAATAATCTCAAAATTTATAGAAGGCATTTATTTTCAAAAAACACCTTCAATATTTATGTTGATAATTTAAATAGAATTATTGAATGCCTTTGTTAATAGGGAAATTTAGAGGAAAATTATTGAAGGCAGTTTTCTGGAATAAAAACCTTCACTAACCATTACAAATTTTAAGTTCTTAATTATTGAAGGTGTTTTTGGCTAGAAGACGCCTTTAATAATCCTAAATAATTTTTAAAAGAAAATTATTGAAGGCATTTTTTTGTAGAAAATCACCTTCACTGATATTGTAAGAAAAAAATTAATGAGTTATTGAAGGCATATTAAGTAAAAACTGCCTTCACTAAATATTTAAAAAAATTAGGTGAAATTAATGACGACGTTTTTTATGGAGTAAATGCCTTTAATAATCCCAAACAATTCTACTACGTCTCTGTTGAAGGCACTTATAATATATTCAAAAAATACTTATGATGAAATTATTGTAGGCGTGTTGGTTAGTAAACGCCTTTCATAATCCTGTCTAATAAAAATATTTCCAAATTTAATGTATCCAATTACCAACTTCAAGCTTCATCTTTATTATTATATTATTTCTCTTTCCAAATCAAGTATAATTTACTTTTCTTTTCCTTTAGCTTTTAGTATTTGAGCATTGTCTTTTAGAACCATATTTTCACTATCATTAGTTATTTAATTTAGCTTTTACTTTAATCGACTATTCCTTTAGCTTTTGTAATTCATGATTTTTTTTGTGTAAATAATTTTCTTCAAAAACCATCTTATTTCTCTTTATTTCAACCCCAACTACAAATACTCTTGGGTACTGTCTACATTAACAGCAGAGTTTTAACATTCATAATATCTGATAGCTGATAAATTACTTCACAACAAGGAGTTTTCATTTTGTGTAAGTACTGGTCTTGTTATTATCTTTTGTTTAAAACATAGTAAACTTAAGTATTGTACATTATCGTTTTCATATAAATTATTTATATACATTTGTTCTAATAATGTAGCAAGTTTTAAATGGATAAGAGTTGGATGCAAAAGTCAAGATTAAGTCAAGAGTATAAAGATGGAGTGAAAATTTTTTTAATTTTGCATTTGAGAATACAAGTGAAAATAATATGATATTATGCCTCTGTGTGAAGTGTGCTAATATCGAGTGACAAATACGTCAAGTTATTTTTGAACATTTAATTGTATTAGATTTCTTTCAGGATATGTTAATTGATATTTTCATAGAGAGTCTGTACTGTCAAGGTCTTCCACTAGAGTTTCTTCAACTTCAAGGGCTTCCAAACACCAACATGATCTTTTTATAGCATATGACATTAAAGGCATGTTGCGAGATGCTTTTAACATTCATAACCAACATTTTCATAATCTTTCTCCTTAAAATGAAGGATTTAATCAGTCTAACGTTGAAATGTATGAATTTGATGAACTTAGGATAGGTGTATGTGACCAACAACCTAGAGAAGAAGCATTAAAGTTTTATAAGTTGCTTGGTGATAAGAATGAAGAACTTTTTGAAGGATTAAAGCATTCAAGGTTATCTTTCTGTGTTCGTCTCTTTCACTTGAAATGCTTATATGAATGGATGGAAAACTTTCTGACTTTATTATTAGAGTTTATGAAAAAAAATGTTTTCTTTTACAAAAATCCTAGAATCTTGTAAGAAATCAAAGAAAATGATAAAGGATTTAGGTCTCAGATATGAGAAAATTTATAGTTGTCCTAATGATTGCATGTTATATTGAGGAGATAGAAAAAATCAAGAATCTTGTCATTTATGTGATATTTCTCGTTAGGTGGACAAAAACTCTGATGAAAGGTTAAACGAGGATAGTGATGAGGTATGTGTTAAAAAAAAACCTGTTAAGATTTAATGCTATTTCTATTAATACCAAGACTTTAATGACTCTTCGTGTCTTCCAAAACTGTAAATTTAATAAGGTGGCATCATGAGAAATAGATGAATGATGGATCATTGAGGCATCTTGTAGATTCATTACCATGGAAATCATTTCATTTTAGGTTTTCAGACTTTGTATCTGATCCTCAAAATGTTATGCTTGGACTAACATTTGATGGATTCAACCAATTCAAAATGATGAATACTTTTTATAGTACTTGGCCAGTTGTATTGATTCCTTACAATTTGCCACCATAGTTTGCTATGAAAAAATAATCATTTATATTGTCTATGATAATTTTTAGAGAAAAAAATCCAGGTAATGATATAGACATCTACTTACAACCTCTTATTAAAGAGTTAAAGTAATTATGAGAATGAGTTGACACCTATGATGCATCAAAAAAAAAAACTTCAATATACGTGCTACTTTATTATGGACTATCAATGATTTTTCTACTTATGTGAATTTATTTGGATGGAGTACAAAAAGTCGTTATGCTTGTCCATGTTATGCTACACAGACATGTTTGACGTGGTTACCTAATGGTAAGAAGTTCTGTTATATGGGACATCATCGATGGTTAGATGATAATCATCGATTTAGACTTCAAAAATATCTTTTTGATGGAACTAAAGAGTTGAGGAGATCGTCTTTACCCATTAGTGGGTCTAATATCTTGTCAAAGTTAAAATATATCAATTTTACTTATGAAAAACTAACTCCACAAAAGAAAAGAGTGAGAGACATTTTTAAAGGTGTATGCCTCGTATTATGTAAGTTGGTGATACTTATACTCAAGTTGATGATCTTGATATTCAAAGTGATAAAGAAAAGGATAAAGCAGATGACCCCAATGAGTCTGAGTTATGAAAAAAAAAGAAGTATCTTTTTTAAGTTACCTTATTGAGAATACAATTTATTATGTCATAACCTTGATTTAATGCACATAGAGAAGAATATTTACGAAAATTTTATTGGGACAATTCTTAATGTGAATAAAAAATTCAAGGATAACTTAAAGAGTCAGCTTGACCTAGTTGATATAGGGATTCACCCAGACCTTCATCTGAAATTACTTTCTAATGATAAATATCGATTGTCTGCTGCTTGTTTTGAGATTTCTAAAGCTGAAAAAGATGTGTTTTGCAAGGTTTTAAAAAATATCAAAGTTTCGGATAACTATGCGTCAAATATATCGAGATGTGTGAATCTAAATGAGTGAAAATTTTCTTCATTGAAGTTACATGATTATCACATTTTGATGTAAGACTTATTTTTTATTGCTTTATGTTCATCAATGTCAAACCAAGTCACTTTTGTGGTAATTGAATCGAGTAATATATTTAAATCTCTATGTCAGAAATGTATGAATATGGAAAAGCTTGACAAACTTTAAGATCGAGTTGCAATTATTTTATGCCATTTAGAGAAGATTTTCCCTCCAAACTTTTTTATTATCATGATGTATTTGGTTATCCACCTTTCATATGAAGCAAAAGTTAGTGGATCGATTTATTATCGATGGATGTATCCTATTGAAAGGTATTATTTGTTAATAGGTTGATTACATTTTTTTATTGATGATCAAGCCACTCTACTTAAAATAACATATGACTAATGTTTTATGCTATAGGTTTTTAGGCAGGTTAAAGTCTTATTGTCGCAATAAATGCTATCCGAAAGGTTCTATTGTTGAAAGATATTTAGCAGAAGAGTGTATGACATTTCGTTCTTGTTATTTGAAAGATGTTGAAATGAGATTTAATATACCATCAAGAAATGTTGGTATGCAGCATACAAACTCTACCTATAATTATCTTTTTCAAAGTTTTGGACAACCAATAGGCAAAGCTGAATTGGTGGAGTTAGATGATAAATCTTGGACACAAGCACATCGATATGTTCTATTTCATCATGACTCAATTGAATAATTTCACATGTAAGTTTTTTAGGACGAAAATTATTCATTACATTAAGCATAATTTATTATCTTTTTTTTAATACTTTATCATTGTGCTTTATAGTGAGTATAAAAATAATTTGAGAAATCCTGCACATTATCGATGATCAAACCCTCAAGAGCTTGATAAGTTGTTCGTTGAAAACTGTTATGAATGGTTAGGAGCAACTGTAAGTAATGTCATACTTTCCATTATGAGAAATCTACATAGAATGCTTATTGTATAAATAACATTAATAACATATATATATTTATTCCATTTTTATAGGTTTGGAGTGAAAGACTTGTTAGTGAAACGGTAAAATGCCTTTCACATGGTCTGAATCAAATTGTGAAATGATACAAAGGTTTCATCATCAATGAATTTAGATTTCACACTAAATCTCATGAGAGATTTAGAAGTACACAAAATTCATGCATTGTTGTGACTTCATCAACTACTAGCTATGCTAGTGCTAGGGACATAAACCTTTTAAAGGAAAATGTTGATATTATGGCATGATTAATGACATTATTAAGTTAGATTATTATGGCAAGTGAAAATTTATCTTATTTCGATGTGATTGGGTTGATGTGAATAGTACAAGAGATATTAAGAAAGATTAGTATGGATTTACACTTGTAAATTTTTCTCGATTAATTTGCACTGGACAATAACTCATCAATGAATCTTATGCTTTTTAATCTCAAGTCAAACAAGTATTTTACTCTGAAGATCTCAAAGAATTGGGTTAGTTTGTTGTTCTTTGAAACACACCTAGAGACTTATTTGATATGGGGTTGATACCAGAGATGATGTTGAATATGGAACTAAATGTTATCCTTTTGTTGAACAAAACCTAGATGAAAATATCTCTTGTACTTTTACTCAGTAGGTTCGTAAAGATGTTAATGAAGATGTTTATGAACCATGAAATGATGCATCTATAATTTTTAATTCAAGTGTTTAAGATATAATGTAGCAAATTATTGTATGTAATTAATGTCACATTCGCTATTGTATAATTATTGTATTCTAAATCATACATTATCTTTTGATTTAATTAAATTGATATGTTCCTTATATATCATAGGTTTTGGTTTCTTAACTTCTCAATGGCTTTATATATAGTCTAAACTAATATCTTTTTCATATTCGCTTTTATGATATAGGTAAGCTACAATGCGAAGGAGTAGGTTGAAAGAAAAACATATAAGAGATATTAGTTCAGAACCGTTTGTGGTACCTGTAGATATTGACAATGGACTGAATCCTTTGGAAGAAAATGAACGTACTGTCGGATCTAACTCCGTTACTTCCAACCCTTCAACTGATATTGGATCTGACAATACGGAAGGTCCAGGTTTAGATAGTACCCCATCAATTGATTATGCTTTAAATTTGAATACAGGTATGATAAACTCCAATTTTAGAATTCGAGCATAATGATAAAAGTATTACGATTTTATAAATTTATTTTTTATTTGTTGCAGTTGATAACAATGGTCAACGAAGGACCAGAGGCTAGACAACTTTGAAGGAATTGTTTGCACTACCTCTTAATGAGCGTATTGTAGTGTCTGCAAACTCTGATAGGTAACCAATTGGTGAAGAAGCTTAACTGGTGGCTGGATTTCTAGGCATGCTAGCTCGTAATAGAATGAAATTACCTATTCATTATGAAACATGGTATAAAGTTTCAGAAGAAATTAAAGCCGATGCTTTAAACTTTATTGAGGTATTAGTATAATTAATTAGAAATAAAATTTTTTTTATTTAACATTTTGTTTACTTATTCTAACTTTTCTTATTGTATTATTACAGTCAAGATTTGTACTTGAAATACCAACTTCATTTGTGTTTAAGTCATTAGGAAAGAAGTGAAAAGATTATAAGTGTAGTTTGAAGAATAATTATTTCGATCGAAATACTTCGGTAGAGGCGATGATGGGAAAATCTACCCCGTAATGTGATTAGGTGACAATATAAACAATTAGTTAGATTTTGGTTCTTAAGAAAATGAGAGGTACTAATTTATAACTTTGTATAGTAGAATGAAATAATGAAAGTGTTTTATGGTTTAACTTGGTAATATTTATATTTCTATCATATATGTAATTATTTTTTATAACAGGAAAGAAAACAGATTAAGATTGATAGTAGAAAGCAATAGAAATATAGCCACACAAGTGGATGAAAAAGTTTTGCAAGAAAGCAAAAAGAAATAGTAAGTTTATGATAATAAACTTTTTCCAATGAATGAACTTTTTCTGTCGTTAAAAGGTAAATATGAAAATTAACAGTTATTGTTCTATTTTAATGGTTTTGATAGTTTCAATACATGATATTAAACTTATCTAAAGTTTTGAACTTAGTTGACATGGATGATATGTATGAAAAAGTTATTGTTTACATGTATTTAGGTAAAACTATAAATTTGTTGTTATTGTTGTATTTTAACAGTTTGAATCGCTTCAATACTTGATATTAAACTTGTCTGATTGATTGAACTTGGTTTCTATAGTTGATATGGGAGAAAAAGTTGTCGTTTATGTCTATTTAGGACTATTTTCGCATGTAAAAGGCAAATATACAAAATAAACTTTTGGGTGACGTTTAACATATTGAATAGCTTCAATCCTTGTTATTAAATAGGGAGAAAATAATTGAATATGGTTTCTATGATCGATATGTGTGAAAGCCCAAAATGCTATTATTGTTTGCGTATGTTTAAGATTATTGTGTTGTTACGAGGCTAAAATATAAATACATGAAATTAAAATTATTCGAAATATTAATACTTAATTGATAGGCTTGATATGCATGAATAAGTTATGGTTGATATGTATCCTATCAAATAATATATGTTTTTGTATAGGAGAATGAGATGGGCGATACAATTGGACGTGTGAAACTTTTTTGCATAACACACAAAAAAAGATAGATCTTATGTAAATGTTGAAACACAAAAAATTATGATAATTTTTATCATCTATTTTAACAGAAAGTAAATATTTACTTTTTTTAACGTATTATCAATTAAGTACAAAAAATTGATAGTTATATATGACAAATTCATAGGAGAAAGCGAAAGAAAAAATGGCTATTGAGATTGAAGTAACATTTGATGGTTCTCTCAACATGCAAGAAATGAAAAATTGGATATTCATAGAAGTTGTTGTAAAAAAAAGGCATGGACGAGTCCGATGCCTTGGATTGGGTCCAACACCATCTGCCTATATAGACATAGCTCTCAGCAATTTACATCCTCAGTAAGTCAGTCTTTGTGAGACATTTCAATATTGAGAGGGGAGTTGCAAACTATGCAACAACGTTTTTAGGATATGGAAGCAGAAAAAGAACAGGAGCGTACAAAAATTGAGGAAAAACATGCTAGAATGAAGCAAGAGCGTGTAAAATTTCAGTAGTTGTATGATCGATTCGATCATTTTATAAATTTTATGCAACAATAATTTTCAAAAAATGATCTTGGTGCTCCACCAACTCAGGTATTATATTTAGTACATATTTATATTTTTAAATATAAAAAAAAAGCTTACAATGAAGTATTAAAAATTGTATGGTATTATTCAATAAGTTCTTAAGCACGTTAGTGACCAAGGTGAAAATTTTTCTTCATCAATTAACAGCCAGCAAAATATATGCAGTCATCTGTTTCATACATTTTAATTTTTATTTTCTTAATGTATTAAAAATATTTGAATGTTATTATACTAATTATTAAACTTTGTATTAATTATATGCATATTTAAACGTGAATTAAGTTTATATTAATTCAGTTTCTAAATTTAAGCTCTTTAATGAAATTAAAAGTTATTAACAGAAATTAAAAAACAATTACATTTTTACATAATGACGGTGTTTGTGTTTAACAATTTCGCTAAATGAATAATTTAGTGGCATTTGTATCATAAAACGCCACTAAAAATAACAGCACTCTTACCAACAAATGTCATTAGTAAGTGACATTTTTTTATACAAACGCCACCAAAGCAATGGCATTTTTCTCAAAAAACGCCACTAAATTAGATATGTCTGAAAGATACAAATATCGCTAATATAAAGGTATTTTCATATACAAATGCCTTTAAAATAGCGACAATTTCAGTTACAAATGCCACCAAAACAATGACTTTTTTTACATAAAAATGCCACTAAATTAGAGATGTTTGAAAGATACAAACGCCGCTAATATAGAGACATTTCATATACAAATGCCTATAAAGTAGTGCGGTTTCAGTTATAAACGCCACCAAAGGAATGACATTTTTCTCATAAAAACGTCACTAAATTAATAATGTCTGAAACATACAAACGCAGCTAATATAGAGGCGTTTTCAGATACAAATACCTCTAAAGTAGTGGTATTTTCAGTATCAAAATGCCACCAAAGCAATTGCATTTTTTTCATAAAAACGTAATTAATTTAGCTACGTTTGAAAGATAGAAACACTGCTAAAATGATGGCATTTTTTCAAAAACATCGTTATTTTTTACGATGCGTGTATAACCAACACTCTGAGTGACGTTTTTCACAAATACTATAAATTTTTTAGTGATGCTTATAAATACTGCTAAACGTTAAAAAAAAAAACGTTACTAAAAACTTAAATTCATGTAGTGAAATATATGAATTTTTATTATTTTATACGTATTAATATACAAATTATTAGATTTATCAGTGATAATGTGCAAAATACTTCTTTAATAATTATAAAATTTGTTTTAATCCCATATATATATATATAATAGTAGTTTTTTTTTGTAATTCCTTGACAAATCATGGTTTGGTCCATGTTCATGGAATCTGATGTAAGAAAAACATCATAGCATAAGTCACTTTCATTTTGACTTTTAATTAGTTTTCCCCTCAAGGTTCAACTGAATTTGCTGGTCCAACCACGCCTCTGAACCATCAAGGAAATAGTCCGGCAGTTTCTTCTTCATATCACATTTATTTTCCCCTTCATAAAAGAAATTATTAGAACTTCACCCCTTTTGGTTTAATTTTGTTTTTTTTTTTTTTTGAAAAGAGATTATAATTTAAGAATAGAAAAATAATTATAGATAGAGGTACATTAGAGTAAAATCAAATTGATATACTATCAATTTTGAGTTAAACTTAATTTAAAAATTCAAAATTCGAAACTCAACTCAACTCAAGTTTTATTTTTTATATTCAAGTTAGGCTCATAATTAATTCAATCTCTCAAATTTAGTTTATAAATTCAATTGAGTCTGATAAAATTATAAATATTGATATTAAATATTATTATAATTTTGTTATTTACTTATATGTATTAAATATGTATATTTTTTAAAAAAGTTGAATTGGGCTCGTGAACCTTTGAAACTTGATTTGATTAATTATTTGAGTAATTCAAGTTCGGGTCAATAATAAACAAGTTTAGTTTAAAATTTTTCAAGTTGATATCGAATAACTTACAAGTAATTTGATTCATTTATATTTTTAGTTATAAATATTAAAATTTAAATATCAAACGTACTAAATATTATATTTTAAAATAATTATATAAACCAACATACTTTAATTTAAATTCAAACTTTTATTAATTTTTTCTTCATTTCAATAAATTGAAATTTAAAACAATAAAAAAGTTTCATTTTAGAGTTGAATCTTGTAACGTTGCATGACACTCTTTATTTGCGTTTTCCCATCTCTATTTGGTCAACTTTATACTACTTTTTTTCCCTATAGCAGCACGAAAGTCCACTTTATGCAAAATCTATTGTTTACAAAATATTATTTACTATCACTCTTTATTTTATTTTAATTTTTACAAATGAAATCTTTTATTATTACTTGCTTTGAACTTAAATTTAGAAAAAATTTCAAGACTTCACGTACTTGTTTTCAAGTAAAATGGTCAAATAAAAAGATAAATTTTCTAATACATTTTATTAATTTGTTGGCTACTTATTTACCATATTCTCTTGCTATTATCGGTAAAAAAAAAAAAAAAAATCCTCTTGCTCTTTTGTTCTCTCCATGCCATATCGTTTTGTGGCATGTCCATTGTCATATACAGCCTGTTTCCCATTTTAGGAGAACTAGGGGCTATTCTTAACCAAGCCCCCTATTATCAATTAAAGGCAAAGCTCATTTTTTTTTTCTTACAATTCCTGGGGCCGGATGGCTTTAAGTTTAAAGGATATATTATAATCTTCTTTATATTAATAAAGGAAAGTAAATGAAAAATTTTTTTTAAAGAAATAAAATGATGTGTATATATATATTTTTATAATTAAAATTAATAAAAAATCTTAATAATTATTGTTTGAATAAGGAATAAAAAATATTCATTATAATATTTTTTAATTATAATGTTTTTAATAAAACACCATATAATATAAAAATAAACCCTTCAACCTATTTTGTTGGACTAATAATAATAAGGATTCAACTGTACTTTTTTCAATTCTTAATACACTTTTAACCTCCCAACCATTATCCGCTTAACCTATATTAAAAGAATGTTACACGTTTACGCATAAAAACGTGTAACATTATACTTCAATTTGACTAAACTGCCACTCCAACATAAAACCTATAAAATGTAAAAAGTTTAAAATAAAAAGGTTGCACTGGTGAATTAACGCAAATTAAACAACATGTAATTTGAGGTTGTACGCCAGTGTCTCAGTGGGTATGGATCAATCATACAGGATTTTTGTATAATATTTTATATTTATTTGTATTCTTTAAAATAAGATATTTGAATACATAAATTTTTAAACATATTTTAAATTGATATATTTCATCAAAACATAAATAATAATAATAATTGCCAAAGACCAAAAAGTTGATTTAGTTTTTCTGCCAACCTAAACTGTCAGGGAAAGGTAATACATTCCTAGTCCAAGGATATTTTATTGCTCATTCTAACTCATTATACTGTTTACTTAGGCTCCGTTTGTTTGGCAAAAATGATTTTCAAAAAATAGTTTTTAGATTTTCAGATATTTATTTAATAGAAAATTGATTGATCAATAAAAAATAATTTACTGGTCAATAAAAAATAAAATCATTTTTTTGAAAATTAACTTACAAATTAAAAAAAAGATATTTTTAAAAAAAAAACTGTTTATGAGTATAACTATTTATTAATACTTTTAACCATAATTTTAATTATAAATAATAATATTATATTACAATATATTAATAAAAATATTATTAAATAATATTATGCTATATATTAATAAATATTATAATATTATTATTTATAAAATAATAGTAATAATATATAATTAATAAAATTTTATTAATAATAATATTTTAATATATTAATAAATAATATAAAGAATAATAATTATTTTATTTTAATATTTAAATATTAAATATTATTATTAAAATATAATTATTTTTTAATATTAATAATTATAAGAATAAATAATTTCAATATATTTTAATAATAAATACTTTTTAATATTTTAATAGGTATATTAATATTATTTAAAAAAATAAAATTTTCATAAAACAACTAAATAAGAAAAATATTTTTCATTAACTCATCTAAATAACAAAAAATCTATTTCAATTCACAAAATCTACATATTTTTAAAAAATTATTTTTTAAAAATCATTTTTTGCAAACAAATGGAGCCTCAATTATCTTTAGACTCAGTTTGCATGATTGTAATTGTGATTGGATTAGATTTTTAGCGTTAATAAAAATCTGGATGTGATAGTTTTTTCAAAAAAAAAAGTTAATTTTTTTTAAATTGAGGTATTAAAAAAATTTGAATTTACAAAAAAAATAAAAAATTATTGAATTTTCACCTTTATTTTTTTAAATTAAAAATTTATTCAAATAAAGGGATGATTTTTTATTTTTATTATTTTTTTTATTTTTTACCCTCCTTCGATCCAAACACGTTATTAAAGAAAAATACTTTTATATAAAATTTAAAATTCAAAAAGTTAATTCATATAATTATTTTTAAAAAATATCATTCATTTAATAAATTTAAAATTAAATTTTCAACAAATATAACATCTTTTGAAATTTAATTTTTAATGTATGTAATTTTTCTTATTCTCAATTTACGATATCATTTGTACTAAAAAAAAATCACTTTTAAATAAAATTCCTTCTTTAGCCCAAAAGAAGAATATAAGGAGTTACAGAAACAATTGTCAGTGGCTAGACTGCATTTCACATCAAAGAACTACTCCATGCAATCAAAAAAACAAATTTATATGTTCCCCACCACTTGGAATGAAAGATCAAATCTAAAGATTGTTAAAAGAATTTAACGGTCGAAAAAGCAATGGCGCATCGGTTCCACAAGCAAAGGGGTATTAGGAAGCCACCAAGAAGCTCAAATATTCCTTCCATTTACTGCAAAGTGGAATTGCAATTCAAAGATTTTACTCCAATTTTGCTCAACATGTTTGAAGTTCGAATATCTCGGTATATTGCAGTAAACTGGCAATTGCAATCAGTTAGATCTTTTTTTTTTTTTGATATCTGTCTGTCATACGATAATCCAAACTCAAAATGTCTCAACATTACATACAGAAATATACAATCTGGAATGTATTGTATTGTAAATCTACTTTTATGAAACTTCATAACAAATTTAAATTTAGAGTACACATCTTCATCTAGAAATGAATTAAGGCTACATCATACACTGATCTATACATCAATAACCTATTCGTTTACAAGTAAAGTGCGGTTTCATTCGCTCCTAGTTAACAGGACCTGCTCGATCACCTTACTAGGAGCAGTAATTCTGAAACTCACCATTCTATGTTTAACTTAATTGAAAGTGAAAAAATAATGATACCAATTATGCTCAGAGCTGCAATGCCAAATCCGGTTGAGCTGAATCAACTCGACTAGAACTAGGTGACCCGGGAGACTGAAATTTGATACTTAGGTCAGGTGAAATTGAGTCTGGCTTCTGTTGTGGTGACAACCTTGAGTCCGGTTTTTGTTTTGGTGACAACCTAGAGTCTGGTTTCTGATGTGATGATAATCCTTGCCACGACGGTCGTGGATGAAGCCCTGATCTTGGGGCAGCCACTGGCTCACATCCTGAATTTGGTAATGGATAGCCGGGGTTCTTTGTACATGAATTTTCTGAAAATTTAGGGTCATCAGAGTTTGAGTTTGTGGTTGCCGGGTGGACAAAATTAGTGGCAGTCCTTGAGACAGTGTCAATATTATGAGATGACTGGAAACTGAACCCAGAAGGCCTGGCAGCCCCAATTATTTTCGCCATCTGAGGTGGGAGCTTAAACCCATAAGCACCATTATATCCATTCATGCCAGGATGAATTAGAGGACCTTGATGAATCTGGTAGGGAGGCCTTGGCCTGACTGCTCCTGCACTGCTGTTTCTCATGTTAAAACAAGTTGCAGAAGATCCTTCACTGATTTCTGTCTTTTCATTCCAGGATTCAGGAGATCTTTTAGTAGCCAAAAGGGATGAAGAGGAAGTGCCAGATGCAGGTATAGGCTTAATAAAATGGCCTCCTGAGATAGAGTGAACTGAAGGAACATGTTTCTCAGACAAATTATCTGCTTCTGGCTTGTCAGATTGTTTATCTCCTCTGATTCCCAGGACATAAGATGACCTAGCAGAACATGAATTTTGACGAACAGAGCAGGGCTGTGATAATGTCTGCTGGCCTGGTGGAAGCGAGAGTGAAGGTAGTAGCAGCAGTTTCCGTGCTGGAACATCATTTTCCCCAACCCATCCAGGACCAAAATTTATTCCACCTGGTAAACACCTTTCTATCTTTTTAGAAGCAATTTTCCAGGCAACAGGACCAACATTTGCAGCATATCGAGCTAGGCTTCGTGTGTAAGCATGCTCTAAGTATACCCCCACCTGCTTCACCTGAAGACCAAGTAATTAATCAAAGACAGGTCAAACCTAAGATTCCCCACACAAGCTGGTCTACCAGAAAGGATAGAGCAGCATATGCTACGGGCAGTTGTGAACAGTGTAAATACAGTTTCCCAAACCCCAGTGGAAAATTCCAACCTAAACAATTGATGTAATTGAAAAGTGCTAATCATACAGTCCACAGCTTTACCTCTTTCATTATTATTGTTTAGGATTCCGTCAGACCCCAACAAACACAAAAAAACCTATTGCAGTGAGGAAAATAACGTATTGCAGTGCCAACAAACAAACATTTTCCGCTACCTAGGAAGGAAAATAAGTAACATATCCATATTACCATGCAATTCTGAAATTATACGGCCTAGACATATTCTAAAGTTTTATTTCATCATTGATGTTTCAAAATTGAACCACCTCCAATGGTTGTGGACATAACTTATTGTAGTGAGGAGCTTCAGTATTCTCCTCAATAGAATTTAAAAGATCATCATACATCATCTATATGATACGTACAGCCAATAGCTGCTTACTCTCTCCATCAAAAGTAGTCAACACAGACGTCTCCTGTGCAGTAGCTGATGGATGAAACAGATTATAAGTGTTACGTCTGTTCTCATCCAACAAAAATTGCCTTTTTCCGTGCTTCATCAAATGACCTTTTAACATAGAACCTGCAAGAAAAGACAAATGCTTCACTGCCTTCTCATAAAATGGTGGACAACTAAGACGGTGAGAACTAATGAGAACTATAGGAGAAGCAACATGAAAAGGAGAAAGTTCTACAGTATTTGACCTGTACCTTCATCACTTCTATCAGATTTGATTTCAGTAAACCAGCCAGTAACATCATTGCAAGAACCATAAAATTTTCCAGATGAATCTGCAAAATTAGACTTGTCAGAAGCAAGAGGTCCTTTCCTCATGTCATGATTGGACCATATGGTGTTCTCTGCCCCAGTAGCAGGGGTGGCATCCGAGCAAAATTCTGATGCAGCACGCTCCAAGGAAGGCCTGCCTAGTGGCTTCCTGAAATTTTTGGTTGGAGGTCTTCCTCTCCTGATCACCTTTGGTTCTGCTTCATTATCATCACTATCATGCCTTAGATTTTCAAAGTTCTTTTTTGCTAGCTCTTGTATGGATCGTGCCTGGTAACAAATTAAAGTTTTCAGACAAAATATAAAGTTGACCTCCAATATAAATTAGCAGTTGATACCTGACCATACCTGTCGAAAATATATAGTATCGGGTGCATTATACTGCATTGCATTCGAACATATGAGGAAAACATCTTTCTGCATGATAACAAAAGGAAACAATCTATTCACATATGCCAACATTTTAGCTTCTTGTAGAAATAAATCAAAGCATCAAGCAGAGATGGCTTTTGACCAGATTACACCTCTAATTTTTTTTCATTTAATAATTTGTGGTGGGAAGAGAATAACTTAAGTGCCTCATCTCTTCATCCAGAATACAGATGAAGGTATGTTTCAAATCTCAAATATAAGGAAATTACATTCTTAAATTTGCTTTAACAGCAGTTTGAATTTGGTGCAATGAAACAAATTGAATAACTGCATGACATTTTTCTTTTTCTTTCTTTTCTCAACTGTGTAAGCTTCATACATAATCTCTAAACATCACCAGAACCTACACCACCAACGGATGTGCACTAACAAGAAAACTAAATAAAAACATGTTTTGCCTTTCATCCTTTTCCTTATTCCCACTCCATGCATCTCATTATTCAGAGAACAAAGAAATGATACTGAAAGTGGAGCAGACAAGTTGAAGACCATGACTACTAACAACAAAAAAACACACGCAAGTTTCTTGCATTTATGTAAGCATGCTTTGTTATCTACGAAAGGAAGCCAAAATTGTAGCATACGCTGTAAATTCAAGGTTTGCTTTCCCAATAGTACCAAGTGACACTTAAAAACATGGCAATAACAAAATTTTGTTCAATAGCCCTACATTCAAGTTCATTCCACAATAGCGCTATCAACCATCAAAAGGATTATTTGAAGTTGGATCACTTTAAAGCAGACCTTTATGCTCCTAGAAATTGAAATAAAGACATAGAAGTAGAAATCACATATGGCAATAAAAATAATTAGGCAGGCTAAAATGCACCTATCACCTGAAAAGGAATTCACTACCAATGAATGCAACTAAACAAATAATTGCCACAAGGCACAGAGACAAAGAAACATGATGGCAGTTTAGGAAAAGGAGCTAAAACCATGATTCTTCAAACCACATATGTATCATAGATATAAAACAGGATTCATATTATGTTCAGCGGTTATGCTAATTGCTTCACAACTTTTGGAATCAATGAATCCAGCAGGATGCAAAGCCAGGATTACAAGACCAACATAGCACTTATGCTAGTGGCTGGAATCATTGTTCCTACAGATCACAGGCAATCTAAAGCTTCCATGGAAGCAATCCAAGTAAAAGGCCATTAATGAACCAAGGCACTCATTTTGCAGTATTTCAATTGAAATATTACTTAGTTGAGATCAACATCCACCACCTGGCAACAAATAAATCTCTAAGTTTTAAGAATAACGACTATTATGGAATCATGAAACAAACAAGAAGCGGAATAGAGAGAGAAATGTAACAACATCCATTCTAACTGCCCTGTCTGCCAAGTCCAAACTAAAAAGCCAGTTCAGAATCACCTCTAGGTGGTTTTAGCAGAATTAAACGGGAAGTTGAAAATCCAGCTAAGCAGAAAAGAACACAATCAATGGAATGCTAAAATAATAAAAAATGATAGATGAGAGGAGGCAAAAATAAATTGACAAACATATAAACCAACCTCAAACTGTTCTAAGTTGGCATAAGCACCACTAGAAAGTTTATGCCTAATAGTTCCGAAATCCATCGGATGCTCAATAACTTCATGGTAGTCTGGTAGCTGCATGAAAACAGAAATCAAATAAGAAAAAGAAGGTTTAATAACAACAATAAGTACATGTTCCATTATTTGTGGATCATACCTCTTTAGGGTCCACTGGTTCAGAAAACACGCCATGTGTGTCCTTCCTGAAATTATTAATTTCAAAAGGAACAGAATTGAGAGAACTGATCACCAAAAGCCACATGTAAGAAATCAAACTAAATATCATGGGAGCTTATTGAAATACTTTTGAAGCTTGTCTAGGATGAATAGTAACAGCTTTTTGTCTGGTAAAGCTGATGAGGGCCCCGAATCCAATTGACTACCTACACATTTTGACAATGATCATAAACAAAATTCCCTAAAAAAATCTGTTTTTTGAGTTAATGGATATTGGATCATAAGCAAACCTTGGCTGTTGCTTGTGGGGTTTAAGAAAGAAACATACTTCTCTTCCTGAAATAAATAACAAAAAAGGAAAATAATAATAACAATTAGTAAATGAACAAACAACAGGCTTTATTTCCTTAAGTGGGTGAGGAACCACCAACACCAAGCAAAGTAGCTGTGAAAAAGCAAAGTAGCGTAGCATTCAAAGTCCTGAAAAAGGCAAAACACAGTCACAAACTGTGAAAAAGAACTACAATAACGAAAAAAGAAAGGACAAAATTGAACTTTTCATCAACTATCACGGTCAAAATTATTATTATTATTATTATTATTATTATTATTATTATTTGAACTTTTCATCAACTATCACGATCAAAATTATTATTATTATTATTATTATTATTATTATTATCTCTGGGAGAGTAATTAAAGACCCCAACTAACAAAATAAATAAATTCAAAAAGTTTTTTTTTTTTTTTTGTAAAAAACAAAAATAAAAAAGGAATCACTAAAATTTTCAAACAGAAATTCCAAAAAAAAAACTGGGAATAAGTAAAAGGCCCCCATTATTTACTTAAAATAGTAGAAACCGCCCCACCAACTCTCCGGCCCGAAATTCAAGGAATCTTCAATTTCGTCAAAGGAAGAAAAATACTTGGCGCTTTTTTTTTTTTTTTTCAAAAACCAGTTAAAATACTCAAATCTAAACCCATAAAATAACACACTCTAAAAATTGGAACTTTATCTTTTTTCAAAAAACCTTAAATTTTGCAAACCTTTTTGGTATCAGCAATTCCAGATCCATCCCCGATCGAATTGACTTTCCTCTTCTTGTGACTTGAACCGGCGTTGCTCTCCTCGAGATTCGAATCGGAGCCGCGGGATTCTGACGTAACCGGCGATCGTTTCTGCGAGAAAGGCAATTTGAGAACCAGCTTCAACTTCTTCTCGCGTCGCTTTTTCCCGGTCAATTCTTTCCCTTCGTCGTCTTCGTTATCGTTATCGCCTGACGAATGATTGGGATTCTGGCGGGTGGATCGACGAAGAGGATTGGCAGTGGCAGAGTCGTAATTAGGAGTAATTTGAGGGGCAGAAACATTTCTCTTGTTGTTTTGTTGATTTTGCTGTTGTTCTTTAAGGCTGCGTTTTTGAAGATCTAAAAGAGAAGGTCTTCCTTTCTTCTTCCTCTTCTTCTCCACTATCTTACCCATAGCTCTCTCTCTCTGTTTCTTTCTCTTCTCCTTACAAGAGAAACAAACATGGTCCAACTTTTTTTAATTTAATTTTTGAAAAATAATTATTTTGTTTTTACCCATTTTTTGAAAGATGTTTAATTTTATTTTTATCAACGACTTTTAGGACATTGGCACGTGATGGTCACGTAAGAAGATTGAGGTTGACACGTGTTGGTAAAGACCTTTCAGATTTGAGTGGAGTCGTTTCTAAGGGAAGAACATGCTCAACAACAACAACGATGACAAACAAGCGTGTCTTTTTTCTATCTTTCGCCTTTGGCGTTTGAATACAAGCATTTCACTTATTATTTTTTATTTTAATTTTATAATTTAATTTATATAATAAAAATTTATATAAAAATTCATCACTCGTAGATATAAATTTTATATAAAATTCCAATAAAATTTAAATAGTTTTAATTGATTAACTATACTGTTACACTAAGTGATATGCTTCGAGTGGCAGTTGCTGAAGGCCAGGAACTTTTTCAACTACTTTTGACCGCGTGTGGTTAACATCCCAAATCTAACCGTAGAATGACGTGGCAGGACTGGGTCAAAGTCTTCAGTGGAAAAGTCAAACAAAAGGATAGCCTGACAAATGATGACGTGGAGGATCCACTGTGCGCGGTTCTATCTATCTTGGCAGCAGTACCAGTAGAGAAAACTGCCAATTGCATAAGATTTTTGGAGCAGAAAAAAAACACCCCAAAGCCATCAAAATCTGGTGGGTTTGATTTTTGTAGGAAGATTTCAACTTTGATGAAAGATCATGTGCATAGCGGTGTTTATGTGGGAAACCCACCCACTTTACCCTTTCCTTTTATTTCTGAACAGAGACGAGTATCACAGCCGGTAAATATGCCTTCTTTATGTTTTCTGTTTGTTTTTATTTTTCATTTAATGGAGTCCTAAGAATCTGTGGTCATTTTTGTTTCTTGGAATCGTGGGTGTTTTAAGGCCGACAAAGCCATTAGGATGGTGGGAGGGTGGAGAGATTCTAGGAGGCAGAGATGTGCAGGCTGGTGGGACATGGTTGGCTTCTTCGAGGGATGGAAGGTTGACTTTTATCACCAATTTTAGGGAACTCCATTCTAGACCTCATACTAAGACTAGAGGACACCTCTCTGTTCGTTTCTTGCAGGTAAAATCGTTTTCTTATTGATTCAATTTCTGCACGTTTCTTTTCATATTTCTATGATTGATTTTGAAGAACCCTATTTGTTTCTAGTATTTATTTGATCAATCATGAGCCCGTTCCTGCATTTGTTGTGACCTTGGTTTCTATTGCCTTTTGTCTTTGCATGTCGATGATTTGAACAATCAGTAATTACTGAATTTTTGTTGGGACAATTGTAGCTTGATCTTTTGTAGACTTTTGGAAAGGTAAGTTACTTTTTGGGTCATTGTTCATCCAGTAGTCGGTTGTTCCTAGGTGGTTGTCTGATTATTTATGAAGGAGTGATCTCCATTTTACTACTATGTTAAATCTCACTTCGCGTAATAAAGCTTCATTTAAGAAAGTAGGATACCATAAATTAATGTTAATGAAGAAAACAGTTATTGTGGATTAATCCGACCTTGGACAGCAGTAGGCTATTCTTTGGGGATTAATCCTTGACACTGCTTTGCTTTAGACTACATTTATTACCTTCCTTTTCCACCGATTTCTGTTTATGAGAATCAGATAAGCACAAACCAATGTTAGGTACTCCAAGATTGGAAAACTAAGCTTGTTTCCAGTTTCTTTAATTGCCATAGCCAATATTAGATAGGTTCTTTTCTTGGGGAAGTGCTGGAAGTTGGAAGAAACTTAAACATTTGGAATTTGTTAAATAAAAATGCTTTAACGGCCTAATGTTGAGTCTCATTTTTGCCATATGATGGGTCATCAGCAACATTGTTAACAGCGACCTGGAGCCACTTTCTATCCTACTTCCCTTAATGCTATTTGAATTATGAAAATTACCATTATGTTAATTTGTAATTTGCTAATCTGAGATCCTTTTGTTCTAGTGTTGTTGGGTGCATGACCCTAACCAACAATATCTGAACACTTCTGATAACCAATTTGCTTAGTGCTTGTCATTACTTGTTTGATCTTGGTATTTGAACGAATACATTCTATGGTACTTGTCATTACATGTTTGATCTTGGTATTTGAATGAATACATTCTATAGTATTTTTCAATTGGACTTATTCCTTTTGCTGGGGATGAATTTTTAGTGGTGGGTTCATTTTTTTGGGGTTTCACTTATAATATATATTAAAAATTATAACGAATTTATTAATAATTTATTAATTTTATCCATGAAGATGATGTTGCAGGAAAAAATTTTGGGAGTGTCCAGGGAAAATTTTTTCTTTAAATTTTCTTGTTCTTTAATCTTTGAGGATGTCCATGGACATCCTAATTCTCCATTTGGATCCACCTCTTTGAATTTTATTAAGAAAGCCTCAATTCATTGTGGGTTTTCATAATTTCAGAGCAAGAAGAAGCCCATTGAATTTGCCAAAGAAGTGGTGAAGGAGGCAGATCAGTATAATGGGTTCAATCTGATATTGGTTGATCTCTGCTCAAAATCCATGGTTTATCTGGCAAACAGACCGAAGGAAAATGGCAACTTTGTCACAGAGGTTTCATCTGGGATTCATGTGCTATCACACGCAAACCTAGATTCACTGTGGCTTAAGGTAAGGAGGTATGTTATACTTTTTCGACTAAATAACTGAATCTGTTAAAAAAGTTTTAGTTTCTATTCCTTGCCTGCCAATACTTTTATCTGGCGTTTGCTGTTACATAATAAATAGTTAAATACATCCTAATTGCCCTTAAATAAATCCGAATTGCACTTTTAAATAGATCTAGCAATGCTAAATATGATATGATACGAAAAAAGTGATAATTTAAAATTTTAATAAAAATTATATATAAAAAAATATTTGTGTTTTGCATTTCAATTGAGATATTTTTTATATTTTAAAAAAATACGACACAAACATGATTCTTTTAGAAACACATACTAATAGATACATTTTACGTAGGTTTGACACAAAAGAATAGATTTTTTATATTTTATGTAAGTTTGACACATAATAATAGATACATTTGCCTGACGATTCACGTGTAGTGGATATTCTTAAAGTCTAATAAAATGCATTTCTTGCTTGCAAAGTGGTCACTTGTTGAGCTCACAATATATCAGTTCGTTCTGTTTTCCTTATAGCTGGTTGACAAGGTTAATTTTTCTGAAGTTAAAGATTTTTCCTGTCCTATTCACTTTGATGATCTTGCCAATATTGGTCAAAGAAATTAGCTATTGACATTATATCACTGCTGCTTAGTTTGTTTCGTGTTTGTATTTCTGCTATGTTTTATAGGCCTTTCTCTTGGCTATCAGCAATCTTGATATTGCTCATTCTACTTTGTCTTTTGCAAGCTCAACGATTAGATTATAATTTCAAGTAGGTCTTGGTCAGATATGGTAAAGATGAACTTCCCCTTAAAGAGAATTTTGCAGAACTAATGATGGACACGAGCAAAGATGATTTAAGCATTTTACCTGGCATATATAGTCCTGAGTTTGAATATCATTTGAGTGCCATATATGTAGATATAACTGGTCCCCAGGTAGTCTAATATTTTCCTTCATCAAATAGGAAAGTTCACAACCAAAGTCAGTCCTTGAGTTTGTTTTCCGTTGTGCAGGGCCTACATGGCACCAAATGGGGAGATGTACTTTTATGAAAGATATTTGGACGAGGATCTCTGGAAAGAGCATACAGTAACTTACCAAATAGAGATGCCAAAGTAGATCATTGGATTTAACTGACCCACTTATTTAGTGAGAAAACATACTCAGAGATCATAAATACATGCAAACCAAGTTTTTCAACTAAAAGGCCATTATTCTCATACATTGCTGACAGTTACAACATACTTCTCTTGCAACAGAGCAAGAGAAAGTCCCTACATTACAGAACTAAACGGTCATTATTCTCATGCATGACGAAACAACATATTGGACAAACTTGCTCAAGCTTACAACATTGAAAACCGGTCATGCTCAAGAGGCACATGTGACGCAGGTGCAACCCGTCCCACACTTGCAAAACAGCTTTCCGGTCCCGGCGATTTCAGTCTTGGTGCATGTGCATGGATTGCAGCCACAGAGCTCCCTGCACGAGCACCGCTTGTGGTCTGTCCCACTCGTAGTCTTGCTGGCTGTGCATCTGTTTGATTATTTCCATAATATCATGATCATCACAACGTAATCACTCTTTGAATTGGACTAAAACTTAGGTATGTAGGAATTAGGTGCCAGAAGAGTTAAAATTTCAGGTTTAATTTATAAAGGTGTGTCTGAACCATCTTTTTGTCAATTAATGGGGTGGTCGATGTAAATAATGACAGACAGCCAAGTTGGTCATGGATTGTATCACCATAACAATTGGGAGAACAATCAAAGAGAGGGCGTCTCGTAGGGCACGACAGTTGGGCAGACGCAAGACTCACAACTGTCTATATGGACAGCTTGTCAGAGCAAAATATCTACCAAGATACTGCACACATTCGGCTGGCACGAATGGCATGTTAGAGCAAGATTTATACTTTCCCTATCTGCCGGCTAGATATTGCATGTTTAAATGGCCCGAAAGTCCCAATTATACGTATCAATACACACGACAACCTCTCTAACTTCAGACCTGGCATCCGTCATTTTTCTGTCTTGTTGTATTCTTTTTGCAGTTTGTTTTGTGAATTGTGAAGCTGTGACCTGTGTATTGCATTTAACTGGTGTTCTGAAAATCTTGCATGTAAACCAAGTGGGGCAAAAGAATTATGGAGAACTAACACATGGCGATACGTGTCAAACGAGGTTCATGAAGAGTTCATGAAGCTGTGCCGCTGCAAACACGTGTGCTAGAATCCTCATTGGTCCAGGATTAAGATTTTGGTTGAATTTTGCTTGTAAAAAGTGCTGGCTTTGCTGGGATTTCACCATTTGTGATATGTGACAATCTCAACAATATAACTGCAAACACCAAAGAATTTCACTGAAATTTTTCTCTAAACAACAGTAAAGCCCATGGGATTGGAACAGGGTGGGGGCAGGGATTAATACAGATGATGATATATAATATATAACACAATTTTAATTCAATTGGAATTAATTGTATTGAGAATAATTAAACGTTTCAAGTTGTATATTTTCAATTTTTTTCCAGCCATGTGCCAAATAACGATGCTTAATGTTTTAAACATTTCAAGTTCTGAATCAAGTTCGACTAACTTCTCAAGATCAATTTGGTACGTGATGAATTTGTTTAGCTTCATATCAATTTTTCAGTGCCTTGTCGTCATACAAGTAAATGAAGCCATTCTCGACGACTTTCTTCAATTGCTTAAGCATATAAAGCATGTTTTACATGGAAATGAAGGAGTCTGCAAATGTAAAATTTTATCGTCAGGTAGGACACTAGATTCTTCAAGTGTAAACCACCACATACAGGCTCAGGTCATTTTCATATCTTTTGTGGAAAAGAAAAGAAAATTCTCAAAAAAAAAAAAAAAAACCTTCAAGTCTCAGACAGATTAAAGTCACATGTACAATTCACAAAGTTAGCACTCTTTTTGAGCTTTTCCATATCCGTAATGCTCACTCATTTATGTTAATTACATGATAGACATGACCAAAAGTAAGTAGCAGTCAGTAGTATAAAACAACAGAAAAAAGCAACAACTGCAGATGGATAGATCAAGAGGCACAATTAGGGCAAGTACAACCCTTCCCACACTTGCAAAAAGCCTTGCCAAATGCCAATGCCAGTCCCAGCGACAGCATTGGCGCATGAGCATGGGTTGAAGCTGCAGTGCTGGCCACATGAACACTGCCTATAATAACCATCCCCTTCCGATGTGTCCCCCGACGCTCACCTGCATCACCAATAATTTGAATTGGCTATGCTCAATTGAATCACTCAAAAATCTCCTTAAAAATCCATTCAAGAAACAAATGCTAGTGTATACTGAATGTTATATTTCTAGGTTTTATATACATCTTGGAAGTATATAGTCACAAGTTCTATTAGATCAGTAATTGTGCTATGAGCTAAGGAACAAAACATAAATTATAATCAAGTCAAGTCATATTGTCAATCGAATTAAAGTTTGGACAGACTCACTTTTTGTTCAGGAGTAGTACTTTTTACATAGGGTAAGGTGTTTTTTCCCTTGATCTTTTTCATCTCAGGTTATCAATAAAGTTATGTTATTCATAGATTTGGCAAGGTGAAAAAGGACAATCCTCAAGGCAAAACAGAAAGCTAGACGAACTACGCTACATTATTCTGCAGAGACAATACGGAAGATACTTATTTGGGTCCTTATTATGCTGTATGAATGGATCCAATGAGATGAAGAATAAATTCACAAGAACTTTACCCTAAGTAGGCCCTGAAATATGGTACCACAGAACCCGGTATGTATGGACCAACACAATAATGCATGACATTTTGCTATAGTCGATTATGTGTCCCAAGGCAAAATATCTGTCCCTAGGACGACTTACCTAGTCCTTTACAAGATAATTATCAATATGTATATTCTTAAGACAAAAAGTAAAAATAAAAAAATACAGAGAAAAAGGGAGAGTACTGACTTGCAAGCCACACCACTGGGACATGGATAGGGCAAGCAACACCACTTCCTTTTGGCCTTCAATGTTGTTTGCACTGAGTTTTGATCTTAAGATATTCTTAAAAAAATTTAAAAAAAAAAGATAATTAAAGGTAAAGGCAATGAATGCTAACTGTGTTTGTACTTGAAGTGTAAGTCAAAATGAGTGAAGTCGAAAAGAGAGTAATAAGGAGAATTAGAAATAGATTGGACTTGCCTTAATGGTGCCTGGATACTCATATTTATAGATAAGCGATAGAGGACAATAAAGATGTGGTCAAGTTGACGTGACATTGAGTATATTAGACCGACATGATATGTCAAGTCAGCATAAATGTCAGAATTACCTCTGGCTATCTACTGAAGCCTTTTAACATGGAGAAAGATCACTATATCCTTTTGACCACTAAATGTCCTCAACATTTTGTTCCCCTATCAAGCAGTATCAAACTGCTGGGTGTGCGATCGACACATTTTGTGCAAGGCAAATAGGTAAAAGAAGATGACGTGAAATTTGATTCTTTCCAGTTGACGTCATAGAGGAGATCAGCATTGGGAAACAATTAGCCTTAAGTCATGGTCCGACTTTATGAGGGTTGATTTTGTGCGTATGTCTTAGGTTGAGTGCATAACTGGTTTGAAGGTCGTCGGTGTGTTAATTGTTTGGGATGATCTAAGATTAGTATTGAGTTCATCTTATCGACATGAGACTTGTGTTTTATTTTAAAAGTTTGGATTCAAGTCTCTACTTTGAACTCTGATGATAATCTGAGCATTCGGTCTGTCTCAAAGAGTCATTGTTCTAGCTAATTTGACCTAGGATCCGTCTGGTTTGGTTGATCTCAGGTGGCAATAAATGAAGAGATGGTTAGTTTGAATGGGAAAATTTAAAAAGAGAAGACAAAAAGATGTCTTCTCATTTTTCTCTGACACATGGTATAGTCTGTGCTGTTTATCTTATCTGAGGGGCGACTATATAAAGAGCTGTTGGGGCTTTAATTTCTTACATTTACTACTTTCTTTGCTTTTCATCCGATCTAAATTTTTTATTTTAAAAGCTTTTTTGCCTTAGGGTTGTTCTTATTATCGCTTGTTTTTTTGCTTTATTCGATACATACTTTCAATTATATCTTTTAGTTTTAGTTTTGTAGAGGCTGAAAGTTTTAGGATAGAACCTAAGGGGGGTAAGTTCAAGTAGGATGACAACACCTGATTTCACCAATCATTGGAGGTCATGATTGTCAGATGGCGGCCTTCTAGTTTAACTCGATGTCTAAAGAAAGGCAATAACAAAATGAGGACCACACTCGGATAAGAACAGAACGGCCTTGAGCATAGAGAAACTATGTGCTTAAATAGATTTTGACTTACACAATCCACCTCTTTTCTCCATCTTTCAAGTCGAATCATCTTCTATGGCTGATCTTCTTTTATTATCAGTTGTTCCTTCTTCTAGAGTTCAATCTCATCAATTTTCTTTTATTTCTACTCTTTCACTTATAGATGCTCCCATTGTCACTTTTATTCCTCATCAGTTAGTTCATATTAAGATCATTTCCTCTCTTAAAAGGTCTTCACATCGTCTTTCTTCCCTTAAGGCTGTGTTACTTTTAGCCATGGTTCAACTTTGGAATCTTACTCCTATTCAAGAGTCAAAGTCTTCTGATGGTAAAGATTTTGATAATGAGAAGGGTTTCGAGGAGAAACAAAGGGAAAAAAGTACCTCAACTAGAGAAAATAATGGTGAGAAAGGAAATTTTGAAGAGCATAATGAGTTGATCGAGGTTTTGTATATACTTTTTGTGATCCCGATATGATCTCGAAAAATGTGATAAATGAACTAAAGGGCAGGGCTAATCTTGAAGATTACTTAACATGTGTTCACCTCATCATGTCTGTGCTCTGGTGATGACTTTTTTTTTCTTTTCAGAAAAAGGTATATCATATTAATGTCAAACTTCTTAGATTGAGTCATTGATGAACTGCAGTCATAGTAGCTTTATGTATATTAGGATTCATTTATGGTTAGTCTAAGGTTTCCACTTTATTATCTGTTTGTTTCAATTTTAATTCTTATAATTTGACTATCACTCAGCTCACTCTTAATTCTATATAGTATATAGTAGGCTTTATCATTCTTTATCAACATCTAAACATTCTTCCCACTCTCCCTCTATTTAAGAAATTTTTTTCATTAAAAAGCACCCTAGTGATAAGAGGCGATATTACGTAACAATTTAGCTCAATAGAAAATTATTTGTCGATTGCCTAAGCTCTATAAAAAAATTGAAAGCTGCTCTTCCTTTGCCTTCAAAAGCAAAAAATAAATAAAAATTATGAGATTGAGGTTGGGGCCATTGTCAAGGTTGAGGCATGAGAGATAATAAATAAGCTTAGCATTTTTATAGATGTACTAGTAGCTTTCTTTGTCTTAAATCTATTAAATTGAGATAAAATAATAAAGTACACATATAAGGGAGGGTTCATCATTGATGCCCATAGGCTAACCTTTCTCGAAGTAATAAATGAGACAAAGTACTGGAGTAAGTGTTAGGTAACCTCGTAGAATTTTATTTTAACTTAATTTTTTTCTAACTGTTAGCCTAATTTTGTAGAGATGTCCATTAATAAAGACTTTAACTTCTCCCTGTTTTAACATGCATATAGGCCCAAAAAAGCCTAAAGCAAAAAGTTCAACTTAGGGCCTCTCTCATGAAAAAGACAAGGTCATTAATCTCTCGACCTAGCACTCCCCTATTGTTCAAAAAATAAAGTTTATAACTCGTCGAAAGCTCTTTGCAGCATCTTTTCTTGCTAAAAAACCCAAAGGTCGAAGCCTCCTTTTCTACCTTGAAAAATTGAGGCAAAGGGGCTAAAGCCTAACTCGAAAATGATTTACACAAGGTTGGAGTATACTCCTGTTGAGAACCCCACTGAGAACCTCAACATGATGAGAAAGTTTTGCAAAGTCATTATTCCTCTCATTAGTAAGTACTATTTAACTCCAGCTTGATTTTTTTTTTATTTTACTAAGTCTAAGTTTATTCTATGCAGTCTAACAGAAGCTCCTACCTCAACTCTTGGACAACACTAGCTAAGTCCTTCACCACATTTACCTTGCTATGGCCTATTTGCTCAAGTTCAAAAATGATGTAGCTACCCTAGCTGAGGAGCATAGAAAAAGCTCAAACGCTCTAAGCAATGTCAGATCCAACTTTAGTGCATCCTATAAAAAAGAGGTTGACTAGTGAAAAAGGAATGGTGAATTGACAACGAAGCTGTAGGCCATCCTGGTTGATAAAAGCCTTAACTAAATCTATAAAGAAGTAGCCTGAGCTTAAGCTTAATGATGTTTAGGGCGAGATAGTAAGGCTGAAGTTTAAGTTAGAGGCTAAGAAGAGGGAGAAAAAATATTTAAAGAAAAAAAACTGTTAAGAACTTCAAGGCTTCCTCTGAATTCCTCTAGCTCTAAATAAAGTTATCTAAGGTTAAAATGCTCGATGCCTTTGATTTAGCCAAGAATAGGGTATAATTTAAATTTTTTAACCTCAACCTTAATATCTTTAAATAATATCATCTCAAAACCTCTTCTATTTCAACTTGAAGGGGAAGAAAAAGAAGAGGACGATGATATGGCCATGGATGCTGAGCTTGAGGTAGATATATAGGCCTAGAATAAGGTGGACGATATTGATAAGGCTGAGGTCATTATTGTTGCTCTTACTCATAAGGGTGTTATTACTACCGTTACTATTGCTAATACATAATTCATTTTTCTTTTTTAGCTTTTTCTAAAATTTTTTGCTTTAAAAAGCTAATGTATGAGGTCGATTTTTATGGTGACCTAAAATAAGAATCTTTTGTTGATAAGTTTTTTGTTGACAACATTTGTACCAGTCATACCACTAGAAAATCAAATATATATTTTATTCAGTTTAGTTTAAGTTTCAATTCGATTATGCTATTATAATTTTTTTTTATTCGTACAAGTTTAAACTCGGTTAATCATGATAACATGAGTTCTATGGATTTATGGTAACAAGTTTAAGCTTGATTTTTTATTTGGCTTAAGTTAATCCGATCAAGCCCAATTAAGTGGATTGAGGATTTACCCAGTCACTTAGGAATATCTCAAATTAAATTAAATTGAGAATCTATTTAAGCCTCATATCAAAATTTTGTTAGATCGGTTGGGGTATGAGCTCGATGTAAAAGTAAGCGTCATTGGGTAAGTGTAATATAAGTACAAAATACAAGTGTGAGCTCAGTTTAGTCCTAGCTATTGGTAATAGACTTTTAAGTTATTCGCATTCCATGCCCTTATGATGGTGTTACCATTTATATCATGTAGCTTGTAAGTCAAATCTAAGGGTGTAATCGATCGAGTTCGAGTCAATACAATATTAGCTCGAGCTCGAGCTCGATTTGAAATTTGAAGCTTAAAATTTGGCTCGAACTCGATTGAGTTTTTTTTTTTAGCTCGAACTCGACTTGAAATAGAAATTCAGCTACTTGAGCTTACTCGATTAAGCTCAATTAACATGTAAAAATAAGTTTGATTCTTATATTCGACAAAAGCTTAATTATTTGTGCTCAAGCTCAAGCTCGAGTTTGAGATATTTTATTAATTAAAATAATAAAAATATATTTAAATATAAAAATTCGATTAGGCTCACGAGCTACTCGAGTCAGATATAAGAATACTCGAACTCGACTTGATCAATAAGTTGAGCTACTCGAGCTCGAGCTTGACTCGATAATAATTAAGCCGAATTCAAATTTTATTCAAATCAAACTTGAGTAGTTTATGAATACTAATATATCATTTACACCCCTAGTCGCATCATGGACGATCTCTTTAACTTCATATAGTCCTTCCCAAGTTAAGGCTAATTTGTCACCTCAATCATCTACTCTTAAAGTTTTAATTTTTTATGCTCCAGATTACCTTTCTTAATGTGCTTACATAAAACCTTTTTGCTATAATAACTAGACACTTTTTATTGATAAGTTACTATCTGTGTTAAGGCTACATTTTTTTATTCTTCAACAAAGTCTAGGTCAACTCTTAAAGCTTTCTCATTTAGTTCTTTTAACCTTAATTCAACCTTTAAGGTTAATGTAAGCATAAGTGTCATCGGGTGAACGTAATTTGATTTCTATATTCAAGTACAAAATACAAGTATAAGCTCGGTTTAGTCTGAGCTATTAGTAATAAACTTTTAAGTTATTTGCATTCCATGTCCTTGGGATGGTATAACGTTCTTATCCTATAGCTTGTAGGTCACATCATGGACAATCTCCTTAAATATATATGTTTTTTCCTAGGTTAGGGACAAATTTTCAATTCGATCATCTACTCTAAAGTTTTAACTTTTTTAAGCTCTAGATCTTCTTTCCCAATGTGCTTACATCGAATTCTTTTCTTATAATAGTTTGACACTTTTATTGATAAGTTACTATCTGTGTTAGGGCTACATTTTTTTGTTCTTTAATGAGGTCCAGGTCAACTCTTAGAGCTTTTTCATTTTTTTTACCTTAATTCAACCTTTAAGCTCAAAAGGTTGATCTTGACATGTACCACGGCCTCTGTTCCAAATACCAGGTGGAACGAAGTTTTGCCTATTAGTACCTTAGTAGTCATCCTCAGGGCCTATAGTACCCTTGTAGTTCGTCGGTCCATTTCCACTTTGCTTTGTTTAGTTTTATTTCAAGGCTTCTAATATTGTCTTGTTTGCCATTTCGAAATGTCCATTGGATTGAAGGTGAGCCACTGACGTGAATCTTAGGTCTATGTGAAAGTTTGAACATTATTCCTTAAACCTCGAGTTTTTTAATTTTTTTTCTATTATATATTTTATGGATCAAGGTAGGTTGAATCTATAAACTATATTCTTTTATACAAATTTTTCAACTTGGACATTTGTCGTAGTGGCTAAGCCCTCAACTTTGAGCCATTTTGTGAAGTAGTCTACTATTATTAAGATAAATTTCTTCTGACCTATGGACGAGATGAACGGTTTAAGAACATCTATTTCTCATTGCATAAAAGGTCACAGACTGATAATAGAAGTGACTTTGATCAAGGAAAGATGTTGCATATGAGCATACCTCTTACATTTATCACATTTTTTGACTAGTTCAGTCACATCCCTTCTAATGGTAACCCAATAGTAACCCTACCTAAGCATTTTGTAGGCTAATGGTCAAGGTTTGAGATGGTTTTCACATATTTTTTATGGATTTCTCGCAGGATGTAGTCTGCTTCTTCCTCATTAATACATCTTACGTAAGGTAGGCTAAAAGATCTTCTGTATAATTTTTTTTTATCATCATGTATCGAGAAGCCTTCTCATCAATTCTTTAGCTCAGATCCTATTTTCAAGTAGTGTTCTCATTGTTAGATATATTTTGATCGATGTCATCCAAGTATCTTTTTTCGTGATCTAACCTACAAACTCTTACTCGATGCTTTTGTACGCCAATTCTTCTACCAAGGCTTGGCTAACTTAGATAAAGAATCCGTCAGTAAATTTTTGGACTTCAGTATCTTTTTTACCTTGGCCACACTAAAACCAGAAACCAGAACCAGTGCTTTATCTGGATATTTTTGAATTCCTTCTTCTTGAGTTCTGAACTCCCCATTTATTTGATCGACCATTAATTATGAGTCACTAAACATGGTTATTTATTGAACATTCAGCTCAATTACCAATCCTAAACCAGCTATCAATGCCTTAATTTTACCTCATTGTTAGATGCCCTGGACTTAAATCTTAAGGCCTATAAATATTGTAGTCCTTCTAAGCTTATTAAAATGAAATGAGCTCTTTCACTGTGGTTCATAGTTGATCCATCAACATAAAGCTTCTAATTGTTTAGGTCTGGGGTTTCTTCTTTTTTCTCAAGTTATCTTTTAAATATGGATCGAGGTAAGCTTTACAATGAAGTTTGCTAGCACTTGAGATTTTAAAGTCGACTTGGGTAATACGTATAGGTTAAACTTGTTAAACTCTACTGCTCACATGATTAGCCTTTTTAACATTTTTAACTTTTGTAAGATTTGTCTTAATAATTAGTCGATCAATATGTAGATCACATGAGCTTGAAAATATGGCATGAGTTTTTTTACTAAAGTGATAACTACAGAAGCTAATTTTTCTATACCATTGTAGTTAATTTCTGGCCTTGTTAATACTTACTCACAAAATAGACTGATTTTTTCTTTCTCCTCTTTTTCTCAAACCAAGATCAAGTTAATGGCCTAGTTTGTGATGGCCATGTATAATTACAAAATTTCATCGAGTTTTGGCTTAGACAAGATAGGTGAAGAGGATAAGAACTTTTTGAGTTTTTCAAAAGCTTATTAGTACTAAAGGTTCCACCTAAAGTCAAAAATATTTTTGAAAATTTTAAAGAATGATAGACATCATTCTGTCGACTTGGACATGAATCGGCTTAAAACCATTATTCTTTTTAGTTAGCCTTTGTATTTCTTTAATTAAGGTTGATGCCTTCATGTTTAAAATTGCTTGAACCTTTTTGGGTTCACCACTATCCCCCTTTTATTAATTATGTAACTAAAGAACTTATCCGACATGACCTTAAAAGCACATTTACTCAAGTTAAACCTCAAATTATACTTTTTCAAAGTGTTAAAGGTCTCTCTAAGGTCTTTCAAGTGCTCGATCAAGTTTTTGCTTTTAACTATTATGTCATCCCCATATACTTTTATGTTATGATCAATTTGATTTTAAACACCTTGTTGACCAGCCTTTGGTAGGTTGCTCATGCGTTCTTCAATCCAATAGCATCAACTTGTAATGATAAAGGTCTTTCTCGATAATAAAAATTATCAATCCAAATAGCATCAACTTGTAATGATAAAGGTCTTTCTTGATAATAAAAATTATCTTTTTCTCATCATCCTTTAGCATTTTGATTTGATTATAACCAGAGTAGGCATCTATAAAGCTAAGAAGGTTATGTTCGGCACTATCATCTATTAAATGATCTATACTAAAGAAGGAACAGCTATCTTTTGGGCATATTTTGTTCAAGCCAATAAAGTCAACACACATCTTTCATTTTTTGATGTACTTTTTGATCATGACCATGTTGGCTATCTATTCAGGGCAATAGACCTCTTTGATAAAGCCTGCTTATAGTAATTTGTCAACCTTCTCCTTGATAACCTTTTATTTTTCTAGGGCAAAAGTTTTCTTTTTTTGTCAAATTGATTTTACCTCGAGATTAGTATGCAGTATATGGATCATCACCTTGATATCAATTCTAGGCATATCAAATGATGTCCAGACGAATAGGTCGACATTATTTTTCAAAAGTTGAATTAACTAATCTTTGTGCTGAAGTTTGGTTTTGATCTGTATGTATTTTTTAGAGACGTTATCCTATAATAGTATAGTTATAAGATCTTCGACCAACCCAAGTCAATTTTTGTTAAACTTATTTCTTATAAAGACAAATCTTGACTTTATAATTAGTATGTTATTGGTGACTTGCTAAAATGCATGGTTAAATTAGTACATATTTTCATTTCAAGCTATATTTTGACTAACATATTAGTTCAGTCCAAATGACATGTAGTTGTTTACATCAACTTAAAAGCTCGATTGTCCTTAGAGTTGCTTCAACAATTTAAAAAATGGAGCAAAAAATGTCTTTTTGTTAGAGCTTAAGAGCTCGGAGTGGCTTAAAAGTGCACTTCCCTCATATCAATTTACATTGGATGTTTTTTCTCATGGTTTTTTGCTTATTCTCTGTTTTTACTATCTACCTTTTTTCAGCATTCTCAGCTTCAACCTAACTGTTAGTCTGCTTCCTAGTCTTTCCTTTCATTATTGAGACATAACACTGTCATGCCATGGACTAGTCTCCCCTAACCTCTCTAACTCGTTGGGTGTTGAGAATTTTACTTTCAGATAAAAAGCTAAGCTTATAAGTCACATAACAGATTGGTTAGGTCGACCTAATATCATATTATAGGCGGATGAAACATACACAACCATAAATTTTATGACCAAGGTGATAGTTTTTGGTTTTATCCCTCAAAGAGATCAGTAGCTTAATTATTCTTTTCACTGGTACTTGTTTATTCTTAAATCCCATTAATGTTATGGTGATCAGTTGCAATAGGTCTTTACTAATTCTTATTTTTTTCATGGTGCTATAGTGCATGATTTCAGTTGAGCTCATATTGTCTAACATGATTCTTTTGACTACATAATTGTATACTACAGCTGTGATTACTATAACGTCATCATATAGGTGCTAAATTCTTTCAAATCTTCAAGACTAAATGACATTGATTCATCTTTTCAATCTTTTTTTGTATTTATCGAGGTGTTTACGAAATGATCATGCCTGAATTGAACTTTTTTATGGTCAAAATTGAGTTGCCTCTAGTGATCACATTAGTCACTTTAGCGATCGACCTACTATTATCAATTTAGACTTCTTCTTGTCTTGGCTTATCTCCTTAAACTTCTTTTCTTTCATTTTCTAGCCTTTTTTCCCCACTTCGGGTGATTTCTCTTCAATCTTGTTTGTAGTTCATTCTGGGTTGACTTTTTCTTTATTGCTATACAAATTTCTTTAACTAACCTATTTTTATCAAAGATTAGATATCATTTTTTAGGTCAACGCAGTCTTCAGTATTATGGCTTATGTCCTTATGAAAGGCACATTTTTTAGTTAGATCTTTTTTTGTGTTCTATCTCAATGGTTTTAACTATCTGAGGTTGGGATTTCTCTTAATTTGCATCAAAATATTTTCTCGAAAAGTATTTAATGTAGTGTAGTTCTTTTCTCTATTAAGCTTCTGGCCCTATATGATCTTTTTTTCGAGGGAGGATCATAAAAATCTTTACCTTTTTTACCACTGATAAGGGGGATGAGCCTCTCTCACCTCGGTTATATCTCATTGTAGCTTTAGTATTTATATATTTTTCAACTACAAATAGAATGTTGGTTAGAGTTTTAAGTGGTTCTAGTGACAAGGTCAATTTTAGATGGACTATTTATTATTGTATCCACTTGTTAAAGTAACCATAGCAACCATTTGTTCCAAGTCTTTTACCTATAGAGCTTTAATGTCAAAGCGCATGACAACTCTTCAAAGATTCATTACGGCCTTGGTTGATCGACATCAAACTCAAAGTTGTTTTCTTCGTTCCTCGGTTACTTACAAATCGAGACAAAAAAAAGTAGTTAAGTTCTTTTAACATTATAATTGACCTCAATTCCAAGTTGTTGTACCAAGATTGAGCTACACCTTTTAGAGTGGTAGCAATGCCCTTACACACCAAAGCTTCGTCTACACTCTGCATTATCATATTAGTCTTATAAAGTTCTAAATGATTGAAAAGGTCAGAAGTACCGTCGTAGGTTTCTAAAGTTGGTATTTTAAACCTTTAGGAGGCATGGTTTGTCAATCTCTTCGATAAAGGGTGAAGTATTAAAAAATTTTAGCTTATCCTCGAATGCCATTGCCTTTGTTTTCATGTCTTTCTCGATAGCTTACATCTGACCTTTCAGGTTCTTATTTGGTTGGAGTTCAAGGTTTGTCTATTTAGAATTTTTGGTCATAGCATGTGTCGAATTGTGATTGGGATAGTGGTGGACTGGGGTATTGTGTTCCTTTTCTTTGGATGTTGATGAAACTTCCACCTTTTCATAACTTGGCTATCTTATTATGGCTCCTTGACTAAGGGTGATTATGTCAAGTACTTTCAAAATTTGTGGTGAGATTATAGTTTGTAGCATTTGTTTGAAGGCCTATATCTGTTTGGTCAAAGTTTGGAATTGTTCCATGGTTGGGTCAGTTTGTAATGGGGCAAGTCGATCTAATTGTTGGCCATTGTGCATTTTCATCCTGGTCGGGATGTCGGTCTCTTTTTCCTCTAAAGTTCTTTTCCTAGGTAGCATTGTTTCGTACTCTATTAATAAGTGAAAAAGGTTCCCTATCTAACACATCAAATGTTAATGTCGAGCTCTAATATCAGGGATTCTTGAAAAGATAGAAGAGAAGGACAGTTAGAGGTAAAGACATGAAATTTTTCTTATGTTTGTATTCATATACACAAATCATAAAAGTAAGGTCGAAAAGAGAGTAATAAAAAAATTAGAAATTTATTGACTTGCCTTAATGGTACTTGAACACTCATATTCATAAATAATCGATAAAGGATCATTAGAGGACAATAAAAATATGGTTGAGTTGATATAATATTAAATATATTAGACCAACCTAATATATTAAATCGATATAAATGTTAGAATTACCATTGACTATTTGTTAAAAGCTTATAATATAAAAAAAAATTACTATATTCTTTTGACTACTAAATATCCTTTAACAAATACATTCACTTTTCTCTTCAAATCTTTCAAATCCATTCCGATGTTCAAAAACTAGGAGTCTTAAAATTTCTTTTAACTTTTGGAAAATGAGTACGAAGTCTATCCTATTAAAATGCAGCCCAAAAGTTCATTTCATTTCCAAAAAATCAGCCCAAAGTAATTCGCTAACCTTAAGAAATGCTCCCTTTGCATAATCTTATTTGCACGAAAAACAGATAGCTCCTTAGACCTTAGCTGTTTGGCCTAGTAGCTAAGAAACTCTTAAAGGAGGGCATAAAAATTTTTATTTTGAATCAAGACTTCTTTTCTCTTTCATTATGAATTATGCTTATCATATGTAAAAAAAAAAAAATTAAAGAAAAAGGTGGCATCAACCGTTGTAAAGGGCTTAACCCAAAAACATGGGCATGTACATGGAATGAACTATTCATTCCTTTTTTATATATATAATTAAAACCATTCATTCTCTAAATTGAAAAAAAAAAAAAAAAACCTACTCGTTTTTTAATGCAAATTAATTAACTATTTTAGTGTTTATATTTATTTCTAGATAATTTAATGGGCCACGCACAAAAAAGCGTGGTTTATTAAAGATTAAGTTTAATTTAATTAAATTGGACTTAATTAAAAGAAGTTAAAAATTTCAGTGATTAAATTAGATAAATTATTGAAAAGTAAAGAAAATAATCAAAATACAAAAAACCTATTATGAATAGGTCTTGAATGAATGCTCCTTATTCCTCCTCTCTCTCCCTTTCACTTATAATCTTATGTGTCGAAAATATCTAGAAACTTAGAAAAGTAATCTCATATACTACTTGCACAGACTTATTCTTTTTTTTTTTTTATGAAGATTCTTTCAGTCTTTAATTGTATGATTTATCATTAGAGACAGAACACTTTGAATAGTTAATTGTTGGTAATAACTTATATTTTTGGTGGATTATTGTTATAGTGATTTTAGAAATCGTTAAATAAATTTTTAAAAAATTAAAATAAAGAGTTATTATTAATATTTTTATTAGATATGATTGATTATTTAAAATTTATTATTTTAATAAAATTTTTAAAATTAATTAAAATATTCTTAAAAAAATAATTGTTGAGTTTGTAAAAATAAAACTGAATTGAAAAGCATGGTTATATGTTGAGAAAGATTAATATTATTACAGCGTTTGTTTAAAAGATGATACAAATTATTTTTTATTTAAACTTTAATTTTGAAAAAAAATTCTTAATTTTGATATTTAAAAAATAATTTCTTTAATTCCTTGTTTTTTTAAAAAATCCTGTTGGTTTTTTTTTTTTTATCTTTTTTGAAAAAAATTAAATAAAAATCTTATATATTGAAAACTTCTTAAAAATATTCTAACAGTTTGATAATATTAAGAGAAATTTTATTACTTAGGGATATTTTAAAAATCATTAATTAAACTTTTAAAAAATCTCATCATCGATGGTTCATACTTATTTTAAAAATTAATATTTATAAAAATATAGTAAAATATGATGCTTGTAATTTGATTTAAATAACATTTTACTTTCTTTATATTCTTTTAGAAGGTTTTTTAAATTTTTTAATACAAAAAGGTAAACATGAATTTTTTTATATTGAAAATTATTTTAAATACTTTAATAGTATTTTAGAAAAAAATTTTAAATAAAGAATTTTTAAGAATTATTACTCAAACTTTCTTAAAATCTCATCATTAAAAATTAGCATTTATTTTCAAGATTAATATACATAGGTAAAAAGAAAATGATGCTCGCAAATTAATCATTTTATCCCACTTAAAAAAATCTCTTTTTTCATAATTAAATAAAAAAATAAATGAATGTCTTTATTTATATTAAATATTCTTTTAAATACCTCAATATTTTGATAATATATTGTAAAATCTTCTCATTTAAAGAGTTGTCGAAAATTATTATTTTGACTTTTCAAAATCTTATCATTGAAAAAATTATTTTTTTAAATATTTAAAAATAAAAAATTCTCATAAAAATATATAATTATCTATAACATTTATTTTTATAAGTATTATCTATATCAAAGTAGGCATGTTTTATAAAATATTATTGATGTAAATAATATACAAACATACAAATAAAAGGTCAAAAACATGAATAGAAATTATATCCAAACAAAACTTCGGTGTTGAAGCCCAAAGTCTTACGTCTCCCGAGCACTTAAAGTTCTACTATTACCAAAAATAGCCCTAGGAAAATTGGGCTACTGAAGCGGGTCGGGTAGCGGTCCCTAGTGGTCGTCCAAGTCAGGTTAGGATCGAGTCAGCGGGTTAACCTGGGTTGGCAGTAGCTTTTCTTCTTTTTTTTACTCTCCTTTCAACGATGCGTTTAACAGCACCTAAATAAAATACCCAAAAAAATTTTTCACTCATTTGTGCTTCTCATCTTCTATCTCAGAAAGCCCTCTCTCTCTCTTTAACTCTCTTAACTCTCTCATAAGCCAGCCGACAGCCACCCTTCTTTACAGATTCCGACGTTGGTGCCGCCAGTTACTGCCGTTCGTCGACGCCAGAACAACCCAAAATAATTCTCCTTACTCCTTTTTCCATCCTTGTTCTGGCGCCAACGAACGGCAAGTGACTACCAGGAAACCGTTGGGTGGGAAACCGTTTCCACGACTTCTCGTTAGTCCTTTTTCCATCCTCTTTCCATTTTTAAAACTAGTTTCTCCAGAATCTACCTAGATTTTGCTAGATCTAAAAGTCAAACCCACGGTTTCCTACCCATTTTCGCCGCTCTCGACCGCCCAAATAGTCCCACCTTTTAAATGTTTTTCTCCTTCACGTGACCTTCCCCCACACCGATTTTGAGCTCCCAAATCTCCTTAAAACACCATAAGTCCGAACCTTAAGAGGAAGGAAGTCTCATTTTTATCTCTATTTTTTTCTTATTTTTCTTTGTTTTGTTCTGTGTATTCTTCTGATGTTCTCCGAAAGGGGATGAGGACTTTTTTTTTTTGTGTTTGGATGGGTCTCGGGCAGATGGGTTAATGGGTAATGGTGGTGGCGGGTTTCGGTTCTTGGAAGGGCTAGGATTTTTCATGGTTGGGGTTAGAGGCTGGGATGGTGCCATTTTTGGGTGATTTTGGTGCAAAAGGTTGTAAGGGATGGGGAACGGGAGCTGTTCTCGGTGCGGTTGGGGTGGTTCAGAGGTGGTTTCGACTCAATTCAGTAAGGTGGAGGGAGATTGGGTTATGGAGGGATTCATGGTGGCTTGTGGAGGCAGAGTTGGTAGGCTGTCGATGGTGGCTTGGGTGTTGCGTTTTTGTTGTTGTGGAAGGCTTGGCTATTCTGTGGGGCAGAGTAGGAGCTTCGGCTTCTTTTGCGTTGTGTTTTTCTTCGTGTGTCCCTCCTTTTTGGCTTGTGAAATCTCTGTTTTGTAGAACCCCGAATGGAACTCTTTGACTTTGTTTGTAGCTAGACTTTGGAGTTTTGCTGCAGCAGTAGTGGCTGCATTTGGGGTCTTGCAATGCTGCATTTCCTGGAAGGAAAAGTGAGAAGTTTTGATCAAATCTTGTTGAAGGTAAATGGAAAAAAGATGAGGAAAAAACAGTCCATAGCTAGAGGTGGAAATGCGTAGTGCTGGACTTGGCCTGAAGAGAAAGCGAGGGTGAAAACTCTGGCAAATTTTAAAAAAAAAAAATTGTAATTTTTCAATTCATAATTTGAGCTGTAAAATTAAAATTTGGACTTCGAGTTTCCTCCAAGTGCATGTAAGATTACCAAAAATTGATTTAGAGCGGATTTGGATCCAAGCAAAATGACCAAAACTGATTCATTCAAAACAAAGTTTGAAGGAATCCAATTTGATAAATTCAATTAAAAAGCTTAAACTAGTCTCAAATTGAAATGTTCAAATTAAACGCAGAAGAAAATAAACTTTAATTGTCTCGGAAAAAAATTAGATGGCTATAATTATTAATTTTGAGAGTTAAAATTTTTTTCAAATACCCCTATATTTAAATATTCTTAACATGATCACTTTATGTCCAACAGGCAACAGCACACCCTTACCGCCAGACTCGAACAAAAGCTATGCCTGAAAATAAGAACGGAATGAAACGTTTGGGATTCAATTTCTTGTATGAATTTATTATTGAAATGTTTGGGATTCAATTTCTTGTATGAATTTATTTCATTACATTTTCGAAATCTCATCTTTTATATGCAAAATTTCAACTTGAACGTTCAAATAAAAAACAAAGCCTGTGCTTGCTTTGAAAACAAACCGATCAGGATAGGGATCATTTATATTTCTCTTGCTTCTATAATACGCTGGTATGGAGTAAGCTGTTGCATTGTTCTGGTCTTCAAAGGGATGTGGGTTAATGGTCATATGAAATTGATCGGATAAGTAATTCTTAAACTAACTAGGAATGCATGCATCTATTTCATTTGGATGGAAAGGAACAATAGGAAGGATGGGGAAAAGGCTCGTGAAGCAGAGGAACCGTTCAACTGTATGGTTGATTTTATAAGGTTTAGATTGCAGGACTTTTGGCAGGCATCAGAGTTGGAGACTTCTTGTTTCTTTATAAATTTTAGTTTACAATGTATATACTTTTTATTTGTATAATGTTGTTAGTGTTGGACAATATTCTTATAGCAGGTTCAATACCTTCTTTCTTAGATAATAAAAATATACCATTTATCAAAAAAAAAAAAAAAAACCATAGTAATTAAGTTCATCTGTGTAAACCTTGTTCTATATCCCATCGGATTCAGCAGTGCATGAGGTAGATAAAATAAAATAGATAAATGATTGCTCTAACTACCGCTATCGCTTGACATCTGTAAGGCGAAAACTCTCTGATATTCTTTCTCCTCTCCAGTCATAATCAGAAGTTGAGTAAAAATTGAAGCAAATTATTATTTGAAAGGAAAAAATTAAGGTGAAAAACAAAAGGAAATGAAAGAAACAATTTTGGAAGTACAATATTGTGAAGACTAGCAGTAGATGGAGTGATATACCGCTGGAGTCTTGGCTATATTTTGTTGAAAGATCACTGTTAATAAAAATAGTAGCAGTTGTGCCCTCCAGAAGAGGTTAGCCCCACAAAGGAAGGGTGAGGAAGTGATGGAGACAAGAAATTTGAGTTCAACTTCTAGTTACCATATGTCTATGCCAAATGTGAAGGCTTTGCTGTCCCATTGAGTTCAACTTCTAGTTACTACATGTCTATGCCAAATATCAACTTTAAGATTTCTCTTTTGACTTGTCACTTCGATTGCTTCATTGAGTGCAGGAAAATCTTGCTATACCTTCCTAACTAATTCTGTTTTTTTGCCCTTTCTGAGAATGGAAGAATATTCTACTAAGAAGGCAACCAGCTAATAGATACATCACAGGGGCTCCTGTTCTGTAATCACAATCAATTTCCTTTAAAATGACTGCAGGAACATAATAATTCACTTGGAGTGGCTTAACCCAAATGGTTAAAAACCAGATGTCTGGAATTGCCTTTTACTAATATTGAACAATAACTTCAGTTTGAGCTGAGAGGCAACTCGGTGCCAAAAAATTTTCCCTCTGGCAATTATCTCTTTGTTTGGGAAGTTTTTGTTTTCTTCGTTACAGTGCATGTGATTCCCCAACTCAATCCATTGGAACAGTATTATTTGTAATTTGCATATTTATGTTGTATTTATTTTATATTAAATAATATAAAATATGAAATTATTATATTAAATTTATATTGATATATCAAATATGAAATATATATTTTTGTTTTTATTAAATTCATATATAATTTTTGTTAAAATTTTAAATTATGGTTTTTTAATCTCTTTTTCGCATCCATATAAAATTCAATGGATATGTTGAGAGAATTTGCCGAAAAACCTAAGATTAGTATGCCACATGAAATATATTCATGGCTTTTATTTTTATCTTTTTGGTTGATGAAGAATCATTAGGAATAATTGGGGGATATCTGCATATAAGCTATCAACGGCAGTTGAGTGTGACCCATTCAAGTAAATAACATTAACTTCAAGAGTGTGAGTTCATGTTCTGCCTTCCAACCACTATATCCATCACCATTGATTATTATGAATTTTGGAGTTATCAAGCCCCAATTTGAATCTCAAACAGCAGAGCTGATACCAAACTCCCTGTAGTATCAACATAGAATATAACAGACCTTTTAACACCCTATATATCTTCTCGTAAACTGCAAAAAGGATTGAATTGCATAGTTTTTATTTTTCCCATTTCACCAAACCCCATAAATCATTTCACTAAACGCTAAATTTCAAATGGATTTATTTTACAGTGAACATCTATCATCATGATCTGGCCAAAACAAAGAGTAAAAAGTAGTAAAAGCATTCCTCGTTGTCCAAACTTGAAGAGATCAAGAGAATCAATCACCTATAATTAAGCACCACTGACCAATAGGAAAAGGGAGAGGTTTCCACGAAATCACCGGCCAGGAGCAGATTTCGCAGAGTTTGGCATTTAACCTTGGACCCTTTGCATGTTATTATTTATTACTGTTCAGTTTTTGCAAACCAAGCAGCTGCAATGCAGAGTAACCAAAGCATAGTAACCCTTCTCAACCGTCCTTCCAATGGGGTCACAGGGATAAGGCAGCGGCTTATGGCATGAACAGAAAAGACCAGGGCAGTGGGTCGTAACTCGAAAGTCCATAATAAAAACTTATACCATGTGCACTTTTATGGGTCCCAGTATTAGCTGTGGATCACAACTAATACTCATTTAAAGTTTGGGGTCTCTACCAACTGCCCACCCACTAGCCTGGAAGAACAAGAATTTGTTTTCCCCTTGTTTCCCTTCATGTTTTGAATTCATGACCGTACAGTTTTCAAGGTATAAAACAGCCCCTTCATATTGGAAATTTTTTATCTTTATTTGATTCTCCTTTTTTATATATTTTTATTACATAGAGCGCAACATAATACGAGATTACATCTCAAATCAAGATCTTTAACATTAATACCTAACAATTAACACAAACTTCATGCATCAGTTCTGTCCTTATATGCGCAGAAACTATATCCAAGTATTTTAAGGTTTTTTTTTTTATTTGAAATTTTTTTGATGTCCAAAAATTATTTTAAATTTCGATTAATAAAAAATTAAATCAGATTAAATCTTATAAGAAATAAATTTTTTTAAATCTATTTTTTAATTTACAGGACTCAAAATAAAATTTTATTTAAAAAAAATTAAACTTCTTATTACTCATATCAACAGCGAGTGGTTAAAGTTTTTCTCTCTAATTTGAGATACAATGACGATGAAATCAGACATGGAGTCCCGTCAGCAGGGACTCTTATGACCCCATTCTGGGTCACTCCCGAGCCCAAAAATGAACGCCTTTGAAAACATGATGAGAATTATCGAAGGCTATATCACTTTTTGACAGCATAACTTAAAGCCAAGAAAGAATAAAATGAATGCACTGTAAAGCTGCAAGATCTAAGTTCAAATTTTCATTGTGAGAAATTTTTTTTAAGTTTGGATTCTGTTGTCAGCAATTTTTTTATGATTAATCTATAAATTTAATGTAAATCTTCTCTAAAACCTAGAGTAACACTTATATAAAGAAAAAAAAAAAAAAAACACGCTGTAAAGCTCAATCTATGCACTGTTCTGCATTATTCACCTGCCAATCACCAATGGAAGATTCATCTTAGACCATTGCTTTAATCAGCTAATAACACTGGTTTTGCTCTTATCAGAACTCAGAAGCACTATTGTTGGTGCAACGAGAAATTGCAGCGGCTTGGTGCAAGACTGAACAATTTTATAGCTTTTGAATTTCTTGAGGGAATTCAGGAACAAGAGGAACACTTCAAACTTCAAAAAAAAAAAAACACACACACACACACATTTTGAAACTAAAGCTGCTAAAAGAAGAACAACAAACTGCAGAACTTATCAAATGAAAATTTCTAATAATATCTAATAAAAATAATGCTATAAAAATATGAATAAATATTACAAAAATAAAATCTAAACACCCCTGCCTTCAGGCTTCTTCACCTTAACCATCCAACTTTTCATACTTCTACAAACTAAATCATACTCTCCATCGCTGTACTCAGTATACATAGCTATCTCCCCCTAAACAAAATTAAAATGACAAAATCAAGATTCCATGGAAAAGAACCTGATTTTAAAAAAATAACAAAATAACAAAATAAACTAAATTAAAATTTAGTCCAAAGCATTTGGACCGGCACAAGCTTTCAACACAGGACTCCAAACCCATTGCACCAAAAATTTCCTTCCTTTGCTCCCATTCATGTTATAAGTTCTTTCTTTCTTATCCCTCATAACTTGACCGATGTATCCTCCTCCTCCACCTGTTCCGTACAACCCTTCACACATATCACCTATCTCGGTTGGCGCAGTCGGGTCCTCGCCGGCATACCATGCGTTCACCAGCGGGTTCGTCGCAAGCTCAGCCAACTCGTGGGCAATCACACTAATCATCCCATCCAAGCCGACGTCTCCGTTCGGTGGAGCCAATGCACCTGGACCACCGCCGCCCATGTAGCCTGGAACGGCGAAGGGGTAAGCGCAGACCTCGGGACATTGTTTCCCTGAGTTCCCGATCCAAGCATAGGGTAAAGTGTAACCCACCATGGATGGGAATGTGAAGTAATGGAAGCCGCAAACGGCACGGCAAAAGTCTTGAACGGTAACGTCATGGGAGGTGAGGATCAAGTAGATTCCATTCTGGTGGTCGACGGGGAAAGGAGCGGTTTTGACGGCGTTGGCAATAACTTGTTGGATAGAAAGGCGCGTGAGGTGAGAACCATGGGAGTAGCGCGAATCGGAGTGTTCTTTCGCTATGACAACCGTTCGGGAAACGTTGGCTCCGGTTTGGTCGGTGTAAAGAGAAACGGTTTTCCACCATTCAGAAACAGAAGGGGAAGGTGAAGCAGATGGTGTGGAGGAAGGGGAGATGGAGGTTAGGAAGTCTTTGATGAGGAGTTTTTGGGAAACGGACCAACGACCGTACCAGATGAGGTAGATGTTGATCGGTGAAGAGGAAAGCACCGGACCCATGTGGTAACGAAGGTCGACCAGGTTCGATGAGCCTTCAAACTTTTTGGATGAAGAAAGAGTACGTGGTGGAAGCTTAGGGTTAAAGAATTCAGCTTCTTGGGTGTTTAAAGTTTGCTCCTTTGGAGCAGCAGCTACTGAAGAAGTAGAAGAGAATGCGAGTACTAGAAAGGGAAATAATAAATGGTGAAGAGACATTCTGAGCGTTGGCCGTGGAGAAAAAATGGATCGGTTGTGGTGGTGGCGCTGAAGGTAGAGAGAAGTGGGGGATTAAGAATAGGATATGAAGAGGGGAATGGGGTTAGGGAGAGGGGAGGGGAGGGAAATGCGCTGGAGGCAGCTGCAATGTGCGAGCATACTCTTTCACTTTCTCTTTCTATCTCTAAACCTCTTTTTGTTTTTTTTTTGTTTTTAATTTTTATGGGATTAAGAATAGTATATAAAGAAGGAATGGGGTTAGAGGGAGGGTCGGGAAGGGGAGGGAAATGGGCTGGAGACAGCTGCAATGTGCAGGCATACCCTTTCACTTTCTCTTTCTATCTCTAAACCTTTTTTTTTTTTTAATTTTTATGGGACCTGAGTTTAAGTGCAGGGTTTCAAATCTTCTCCCTTTCCGGCTCCATCTTTCTTGTTTTTTTTTTTTGAAAGAATACCTAGGCTGCCTCGTCTGCCCATCTTATGACTCATTTCTAAGTTTTTCTTGCCTTGTTTTAGTTCTAAATCATTTCATTCCGTTTTGTTCAGCCAAGTAACTATTTATTGTAACTTGCAAAAGGCTTTGTGAGCTTATGAAGAAAGGTGACTTGGTGGCAAAACTCACAATCTTTTCAACTTTGACTTCAATTGTTTTTTTTTTTTTTTTTTGAGAATAAGTTGTATTTTATTTATCCAAAAAAGCAATAAATTGCTATAATACATTCACTCTATATATATACTCAAATCATATTCTAACAATTATACAATATAGTTTTATTTATATTATAATCATTATACAAATTCTTATTGATTGAGTTAATAGCAATTGAATGCAATCCATATAATTGAACCTTGACAGTTTTCTTAATCCGATCATAATACACTTGTTCTTCTGTTCTTTCTTTATTCTTAAATAATTTATAGTTCTTTTCTCTCTATATATGGTATATGAGCATTCCAAGCAATTTGTAATATTGCTGATATCTGTGCCTTGCCTTTCATCCTTGTCATTGCCCATTTCAATTCTTCAACCCACTCATCAACTTCTCTGTCAATTATATGATTGTAATACCTTTTTCCACACCATTTTTGCATATCCACAACCAAAAAACAAGTAGTCCCTTAGGCAACACCTTTCAGCCACTTCCATTCTCCATTTCCTCAACCTATCTTTTGTTGGAAACTTGTATAGTATAATTATTCATGCAATCATTGAGTGTTTTGGGATGTCATACTAAAACCATATTAGTTTATGCCACTCAACCTTCTTTTGTTTAGATCTTATCTCATTCTAAACCATTGCAACATAGTAGCCATTGTTAAGGACATGCCACATCTCAATACCATTTTCTTGTTTGATGAAGTGGTGTGCAGTAGTTTGGAGTTGAAGTGGTTTCTTCCAACTCCAACTGCTACCCTATTACGGTGCAACTTACCATATGCTTATGCGTTTCAAGACATATGCTTCAATCCAAGCTATTGATAGAGGTCATGCTTTTGAGAAAATAGCCAAATATTTCCACCATGCATGCCTTGTTCAAAGTTAGTGTGTCTTTGATACCTATATCACCTTTAGACTTAGGGTGGCATATGGTTTTCCAACTGATTTTAGCCCCTCTAGTATTCCCCTTTTGGCCTTTTCAAAAAAAACTAGAACATAGTTGATTGATCTTCTTTAACACATGTTTGGGCAATATAAAGTGTCTAAATCAATAATTCTATAAGTTGAAAAATACTAATTGGATTAGCTATCCTCTTCTAGCATAAGAAGTGCTTACTAGCCCATCCTTTAATCTTGGTTATGATCTTCTGAAGTAATGGAGCACAATCTTTTGCAATATGTCTTCTAGTTACTAATGGAACTCCTAAGTATTTGACAGGAGTGACCCTATTTTGAATCCCATGTCCTGTTGAATTGATTAGATCTCTACCCTATCTATTCCCATGGTATACATTTTACTATTTTCATAATTAAGTTACAACCTTTAAAAAAAGTAAAAAGCTTGCATATTTTCTTTAACATCAATGATTGAATCCTTACTTCCCTTTGCAAAATCAACAATCATTTGTAAAACATAAATGTGTCAGCTTGATCTTTTTACATTTAGGATGATAGGCAAACACTGCAAACTTGATAGTTTCATCTAGCATTCTTGATAGCATATTCAATACTAGAGTAAACAGATAAAAAGAGAGTGGATCCCCTTGTCTTATTACTTTAGCTCATTGAAAATAACCTATTAAAGCTTCATTAAATGATATGGAAAACATTAGGGTTGTAATACAACTATTGATCCAGCCTGTGAATTTTGAAAGCAATCTAATGGTTGCCAAAATGTTATGGATAAAATTCCAATGCAATGTATCAAAAGCCTTTTGGAAATCAATCTTTCCTACACACCTTAGGGATAATATGATATACCATACCCTTTTACCATTTTCTATGCCAAAAGCACATTATCTGTAATCTTATTCCCTTTTATAAAAGCACTTTGGATTTTGTTTATGATATTTGGCAAGATCTTTTTAAGTCTATTTGCCAAAATCCTGGTAATGCAGCTATAGATGATAGTACAACATGATATGGGCCTACAATCTCTAATCCTGCTTGGATTTGCACACTTTAGAACTAATGTAATAATGGTTAAGTTAAATGTAAAGAGTATATGCCCAATTTGAAAGAAATGCAATATAGCATTGTTACATGCTCACTACTAATGGACCATGATTGTTTAAAAAAATGAGTTGTGTATCCATCTAGACCAAGAGCTTTATCATTATTCATAAAAAAACATAATAATTTTGATCTCTTCTTTCATCATTGGCTTTATGAGTACATTTTGATCCCTAAAAGATATTGAAGCTTGGAGAAGTTCAATTAAAAATTCCTGTGAATAACCTTTAACTTTCTTGTCTGATGTAAGAATTATTTTTGGGAAGAATGATATTGCTTCCCTGGAAATTTTTGAAAAAAAATTTCCAATTTGTTCCTTTTAACATCATTAAGTACTCTTATCATGATTTTTTTCTGTATGGCTACAACCATCTTGTGAAAGAATCTTGTGTTCTGGTCTCCTTCTTGTATCCAAATTATTTTGGATTTTTGCCTATAATAACTTTACTTAGCTTCCATTAACTTCTTCAATTTTATGGATAATATAGACAGCAATTTTATTTGAAAAAATAATAAAATAAATAAAGTAAAAATAAGTGTTAATCAATCAGATGTTTTGATAAATCTAATTTATTTTTTTTATTATTAATTTTCTTTTACCTTTCTATTTTTCTTTCTTCCCCTAAAGTCATAAGTGCATTTATTACACTGCCTACCAGCTGCTCTGTCCTTGCCTAACGAAAACGCAAAATTTGACCACCAAAAGTCCACTTGTGACTTTGAAAATTTACCACAAACTTTTGAAAATTTGATATCTCAATCATAGAAAAGAGAACTTAGAGAAAAAAAAAACCTAAATAGAGAATAAAGCTCTACCAAAACAAAAAACCAAACCTTTGGTCAAAACCCAAAAAAAAAAAAAAATTCTTTGCCTACTAAAAAAACAAAAAGAAACACGAAAACAAAAAGCCACAACCCTTGGAACGGGGACCCAATGCCAAAAAAAAGCATCAACAAGAAAAAATAATAAAAACGAATTGGTTGAAACTTTTAAAGAGGATTTGGTATTTTAGTGGCCATTTTTGGTGAAGAAAAGGCTAGATCAAGGTAAAAGAGGTTAAGAGGAGCCGTTTGATGTTTTTTAGAAAAAATTTTTGTTACCGATGATGACGATTGATGACAGCACAATGATAACGATGATAATGACCGACCTTTTTGGGTAGAAGTTGAAAGAACTTTTTGGAAGTTTGTATTTTTTTTTTTTGAAATGAAAAGTTTGATTTATATACAAAAAAAAAAAAAGAAAATGACATCGTTTCAAGCCCAAGGAAAATTCATGTGTAACTTGCGACCCAAAATGGGGTCCTCGCACTCGCCCTGGCTCCAACTCTATCAATCAACTCCTAATTGGTCTGACTAAACCGTAGGTAAACCATTCTAGTCTCACCAAACCATAAGAAAAACCATTAGAAATCGAGCTGAATAGCGAAAAATTGCTAGAAAACCATCTCAGACTAGCTAAATTGTGCTTTGACCGCTAATCGGCTGTTTTTGGGGTTTTTTTTTTAGATTTTTATTTTTGTTTTTATTTATATTTTATATATTATTTGAATAATATGCATCTTTAAAATTTGAATTTCTATAACATAAGATATTTATAAAATAAAATTTTAATTAAAATTTATTTACATAACTTTACGTTAAAATTTAACAAACTTTAAGAAAATTTAAAAAATATAATAAAAGAAATAAATAAAATAAAAATAAATATTTTAAAAAATAATAACAATAAATTTTCAAATAGTTACAAATCTGCAATTGATGAAAAAAAACCTTTTAAATTCTACCAAAATAACGGTAAATTTAAAAAAATTCTAAAAATCTTTATTTTGAAACAAAAATAAATAATAAAACAAATAATAAAAAAGGATAAAACCAACAATAAAAAATCTAGAAAATTACAAATGAATAATTTTCTATAGAAGATTATTTTTGAATTTTACCGAAATTATAAAAATTTTAGACAAACAAAAAAATATAAAACAAAACAACAAAGGTCACAAAAAATAATAATAACACAAAAAAATTAAGCATGGGAATAATGAAAATCGCCTAAATCATGGAATTACAAGAAATTACGAAAAAGTGATTTTTAAAGTTCCTAAGTGTGAAAATTTATCCAAATTTTATGAAAATGTTGAAAATTTTGAAGAAAATTTTTACACCAACGATTTACATTTATTCTTAAGTAAATAATAATAATAATAATAATAATAATAATAATAATAATAATAATAATAATAATAAATGTTATAAAATTTCAATAAATCAAAATAAATAAGAATGATTGTTAACGATAATAAGATTCTAAAGAAAATTACAAACGAGTAATTTTCTAGAAAAATAATAATAAAATAAAAATATTTTGATCTAAGTTATTCCAGAATGATAAATAATTTATTATTTAAACCATTTTTAAAATAATAAAAAATCTTTATGAAATTCTAAAGATTACAAATGAGTGATCTTTAAAAGAAAATTTTAAAGAATAAGATATTTCTAAATTTTGCTAGAATGATGAAAAATTTAGAATAAAAAAATTTAATAAAATTATAAAATGATTTTTTTTAAAATTTATAAAAGTTTTTATTAATCCGAGAACGAAGCTTTTTCAAAAAAAAAACGAATGGGTTTTTTTAATATTCTTAAGGTGAAACATTTTTTTTAGAGATTTTATTAGAATGATGGAAAAATCTTACGAAATTTTTTTATATTTAAATAATTAAATTAAATTAAAAAAAAAAACAAAAAGAAAACAAAAGGTCATTTAATTAAAGACCAATTTAGTGCAATATAAAGTTATTTGGTACCATCTTCGAACGGGTGCTGTGGGGGGCATAAATCTTTCCCCATGTGTAAATGTACTCATAAACTTATCACTGCAACGTAGACCAAAACTTATCCTTTTTATAAAGCCTTAATTGAATTTAGGATTTCTTCAAAAAAGGTAATTTTAACTTCGTGGTCAATCGTACCTCAATAAAAAAGATTGGTGGTAACTCTTGATATATTATGTCTAATGATCGAGTCCCCAAATTGATATATTATGATAGCTTGGCAACTCTGCTGAGGACTGCCAAGGGAGTCAAGCCAAAGACTAACTTTGTGTTGCCTTAGGACTTATTAGATGGTCTAATTTGTTAGTATTTTTGTTTTCATTTAATTTTTCAAGTTATCTTATTTTACTAATGTTATTATTTTCTTATAAACTTATATTTGTTGTGGGAAAAATCAAATGTCTAATTTGGTTCACAAAATGATTACATGTTCTTTCACACACATTACATGTGCATATGCACACACAAGCTTTCAACCCGAGCTCAGTCCTTTTTCAAAGGAAGTAGAGTATTTATCGCTTTTGTGAGGTGATAACCTCCACACAAGCTAACAAAATACTTTCACTCAGATTAAACTTTTTCTTTTTGTAACCTATAATGGGTGAGGATCCGGGTGCCTTGTTAGTCCAGCATGGATGACAGTGAAAAACAATCTAAGAGCTTTTTAGCCTACCTAATATCCAAGCCTAGCATATAAAAAACCTAAGGAACTCACCTTAAGATAGGGCCATGCCAACCCATTATGTAGAGCTATGACCCCAATTAGGACAAATGAAGGAACAACCTTTAACAATAATATTTGACATTATGATTTGCATTGTCCTGTTTGATTCATTTCATTTTCATGTATTTGCATCTATTGGTATTCATATTAGGAGGTATTTGCTACATAGTAATTGTTGACAAGGTGATTTCACCTGCATCCATGGAGAGTTTACTACAAGCTAGGATTACGCCCATCAAGTATAAAACTTTTGATAGTTTAAAAGTAAGATCTAAGACACCCAACGCAAAAAAAGAGATTGTTTGTCAAGAAATCACGTGTCCACTCTTCTAGAAAAGATACATCTTGATCTTAGACAAAATGATTTCAACCAAGTTGACCAGTATTTGGGAACGTTAGAGTGAAACAAGATAAAAGGCTTTTCGTAAGAAGTATGAAGATTTGGTATTACTCATTTTAGTGGTTGCCAACAGTAATTTGGTCTTAGCCATAGTACAATTTTAGAATTTTTCATACAAATGCTTTATATTTAATGAAATGGATATAGTACCAATAATTAAGGAGTATTCAGTTTTGCTTCACCCCAGCTATTTAAACCCAGATAAGATCTATTGAAAAAATAAAAAGTCATGCTATTGCAAAAAATTCACCAGTATAATAAAGGTCAATATGCAAGAGGTTAACAAATATGTGAAGTTAAAATATGAAGGTACTTATATACCTTGAGATTTTTTACGAGATCACCTTATTAAGTGTTTGAAAGATGATCGAGGCATGAGCATAATGGCTTTGGCTCTTTATGGGATGGTGATATTTTTTAAATTTTTATGACACATCGATGCCATGATAGTAGATTTCTTTAACCAAGTGGAGCATTAGATAAATGTGGCAATGGTAATTTTAATTGAAACCATTTGGTTTTTGAATCATTGTTAATGAAAAAGTGATGGGCATTTCATCGAACATTTACAGTTATTATATATTTAAATGAGAAGCCACCTTGAATCCAAAAAGGTTAATTTTGTAAGGCATACCTCACTATTTGCATACCTATAAAAGAGTTTTGTGAAAGAAAATGGCCAAAGCCAAAGTCAAAGAATGAGTGGATCTCAACTTTACACAAGTTTACAAGTTAAGATGTTGTTTAGAGAGCACCATGGATGCCATATGACTCAGTTCTATTCAGTTGTGGGAATCAACCTTGGGTCCCTGTTTTAGGTTAGTATGGTGCCATCATTTATGCCCCGATACTTGTGTAAGGCAATCAGGCTATGAATAACTTGTCTTTATGACATATAGGCTCAACCAATAAGAATTTGCAGATACTGATGCAAGTACTCTAAATAAGATATCACAAAGCTTGGATCAAACTATCCAAGTGCATAAAAGGAGACACATAGATGATACCACTCTAGAATATTTCATTTGGCACACTAGGTGAGCCAAAGACATTATGTTTCATTTTAAAAAAAATTTTGATGGTCTAATTGAATCACATTACAAGATTTTTTGCTAGATGTGGAAATTACTAAATAAAAACTTCAAAAAGAGAAAGATGAATTGAAAAGTGAGAATACAAGACTTCGTAAAGAGATAGAGAAATTAAAAATGATTTGAAGAGACAAAATGATGAGATCCAGAAGATTGGTAAAAAATAAAACCGATGAAAAAAATGTTTGAAGATTCAAGCCATACATTTTCATCTACTACTATTAAGCTAAAGTACGTTAAAAAAAAATTAGGCAATCACAAATCGAGATACAAAATTGAAAAAGGGAATGTCACAAAGTTAGAAGAGAGAAATACTTACTCCAGGCTTATATCAATGAATTAGGAGAACAATTGTATTCCTAATAGATGTCGATAAAAAAATTGATTGATAAATGTAGTAGCTTCAGGTATATACTTGGTTTCAGTTTATGGATGAAAGATGGAAATAAGCATTCTTGGCAAAATAAGAGCATTTAAAGCATTTGTTTAAACAAAGCAATAAAGCTATATGCAAAGCAACAGAAATGGAGAAAAGGGTGAAAGAATTGAAATCAAGAATGTATTCGATAGGAGAATAAGGGCAATGTCTATTAAACTTTTTAGATGAGGTGCAAAACTAGTATTGATAGATCAAAGATTTCTTTTGAAAACTAAAAATGTTAAAACTCTTCATGAATCTAATTTCCAGGCTTATGTAAGACAATCTTTAATGGAGAATCCTTTTATTAAACATTTACTATGTAGCAAATATCTCATTATGCATTCATGCAAGCCATTTAGTTTTACAAGCCTGTTTTATCTCTTTTAAAACTTATTCAAAACAATGGGATGATTTTTTTCTTGCACAAAAAACATACATTTATGTATCATTTTTTACCACATAAAAAATAATAATACATTTTAATTTTAAATTATGGTAATAAAGGTTTAAAGATAGCTCAATCTTTAAAAGCTTTAAATCAACTTGTCCACCACTCATATAATACTGGCTCATAAGTTAAAGCCATGGAAGAAGCATAAGTCAATTGGATGGATAAGATCAAAAAAACATAAGATGAGATAAAAAAAAATAGCTTAATATGATGATGGAAATGATGAGAAAGATGAATAAAGAAAAGAAGTGGTTTGAGAAGAAGTTGTTCAAGAAGGCCACTAACAACAAGATAATAAAGATCCTTTGTATCTATCAAGTTTTATTCCATGTCAAGCCTAGACCTTTCAAGGGGCATAACTACAAACAATATTAATTATTAGAGGGTACCCATATGTCTATCCTAGTATACCTATAACAGTTGAACCTACCCAATTTCAAGGGTAAGCTATTCCTACCTCAAGAATGAATTCTTTAGATTCAATTTAGGTGCCAGATCTGAATGATTTTAAAGAGATAGAAAACCTAAGAATGAGAGCACTTGAGATAGTAAAAAACTCAAGTTCCCAACAAAAGATGAAATTACTAAAAGAAAGACTTAAAGTTATAGAATGAATAGATTTTTATAGCTCTATAGATACGATCGAGTTTTGTTTAGTTCTTGACATGATTATCCCACCTAAATTCAAAGTCTCTAAGTTTGAAAAGCATGATGAGACTAAATGCTTGGTGACTTATGTGACGATGTATTACCAAAAATAGCTACACATGCTTATAACAAAAAGCTACTTATACATATATTCTAGGATAACCTTACGGATTCTTTAACTAGATAGCCTATTTAATTAGATTGAACTCGTATCCACTCTTGAAAATAGCTTACAAGGGCATTCTTTACTCAAAGAAGAGAAAAGTATCGCAAAGAAAAGTGGAGCACCTAAAAAGAAAAAAATTGAAGTACAAGTAATGAACTAGATGAGGCAACAAATTAAAGGATTTACTTCATATCTTGCATTCATGTGTCAAACCCATTAACCTCTCATAAATAATGTAACATCCATCCTTCATCCCTATCAGCCAATACAATAATAAACTTATCCATCTCTTTTTTAATCATCATTTTAAACACCTATATATATGTAAAACCATCGTATTCTACCTACTAGACTAGAATGGAAACCCAACTAGGATAGCGGTTTAAGAGCCCCTAGAAATACCAAATAAAAAGTCTCTTTTAACCCTATCATGATGACATACACTAATTTTTTCCCTCAACTTATGAAAAATCATTTGCTACCCCTGTTCTTCATGAACCATTGAAACCTCTGCATGCCCAATGATACGATTCTAATGCACATTATCATTATCATTATGAAAATGTAAGCCATTTTAGAGAGAACTTTAAAATGTTGGTCTAAGAGTTAATTAAGAAATGAATGTTAAACTTTGATACTAGCTAGTAAGGGACTCCAAATGTTAATAAAAATCCTCTACCAAATCATACTTGACCAATAATAAATGATTTAATTGATGACCAGGAATGCTATGTTAAAAAGAAAGATAGATAAAGTCAAAACTCTGATGGCTAAAGTTTTTGAAACTTTAGTTAAGGCTGATATGCTAGAATTAATAAAGCCTTACAATTGCCATGGAATGACTAAATTAACTAAAAGTTGTGACTATCATAAGTGTGTTTTAGGGTATTCTATAGAGAATTGTGATCTGTTTCAAAAAAAGGTACAAAGATTAATGGACATGGGTCAAATAAAATTTTATGAAAACAAAAAAATTTGACAAAAGATGAAGTGTCTAGCCTTGATACAATTGCAAAGTTTATATGTAGATTGGTAACCATTTGTTACAATGAAAAGCCAAGCCCAATACCAAAAAGGCCTATTTTTTGACCAGTAGTAACTATTAAAGTTTCTAGCCCTTTTTCATACCAGAGCAATAAAACAATACCATAAATGTATGAGTGATGTTGTGGTCAACCCAGATACTATAAATATAATAGGTGTAGGAGGTATGACTCAATGTGAGTGATGTTACACTTTGAAAATGCTAAAGAAAGCTAGAAAATATAAAGTCAAAGTTAGAGAGAAAAAAAGTTAGGGTAACCCTATGGTAATCCCTAATAAGGAATACTAAAAGTCAGTCTCTAAAAATAAAGTTTGTAAATTTTTTGAAGCTGATAAAGCATAGTAAGTGTAGTATAGTAAAACAATTGAATAAGATGTCAACTAGAATTTTACTATTGTCATGTTTGCTAATTTCAAAGTCCCACCATAATGCTTTCTTGAAAGTAGTGAATAAGGCAAAAATGTGCTATAATGTATCCGCTAAGTATGTAGAATAGCTTGTTGGTAATCTAGTGGTCTCAAACTATATTTCTTTTAGTGATGAAAAGATTCTTCAAAAAGTCAAAAAAGTACCTAGCCTTTTTATATTATTGTTAAGTGAAAAAGTCATATAGTAGCCAAGGTTCTAATTGACAATGGCTTTTCAATTAATGTCGTGCCTATGACTACGTTAGTAAAACTACTTATTAATGTATCTTACATGAAATCTAATCATATGGTTGTTTGTGCTTTCGACAGAACCAGATGAAAAGGTGCATAGGGACATAGAAATGCCATTACAAATTAGTCCTTACACTTTTAATATGAAATTTTAAATTATGAATATCTCGCTCTCATACAACTGCTTGTTAGGTAGGCCATGGATTCATATAGTAGGTGCTATTTCATTTTCATTGTATAGAATATTAAATCATTCTTGATAAAAGCTTACATGTGTAATAGAAGAAGATTTACTGATAGCTCAACCTATAATACTCTTTATGTGAAACGTGACAGACGAAGCTTTGGATGCTCTTATAAATTCTTTGAGATTACTACTACTACATATGTGGTTAAAAGATCTAAACTATATTCATCGCACTTGTTTATAACTACTAAAATGGTCATCAAGTAGCTTATTGAAATGGGATGGCAACTTGGAGCCAAACTTTGAAAGAATCTATAAGGAATTATGTTGCCACCAGCAATACAAGACAAGAAAGATAGATTTGGCTTAGGGTATAAGCCAACAATAGGGGATAGAATGAAAATGATGAATGAGAGGAAAAAAAAAAAGAATGGCTAGTCTCAATGAATGTGAGCTAAAGTTAAAATCGATGGTTATTCCTTACCTATATGATTATTTTCGATCGAAAGAATGTATCTATCCAGATTCATTTGAAGCCCCAAGTATAGAATAAGTGGAAACTTTTTTTGAGCTAGTCATTTAGATGGTGGATAAGGAAAAAAGAAGAGTCAGGATGAATCTGTTCGTGCACCCTTGCCTATGGATTTTGAGCTAAAAAATTGAAAAGTCATAGAGCTACTTGTTTTCTTTGCAACTCTTGAAAAGTAATGTGTTATGAAACTTTAAATCCCTATTGCTTGTTTTATAAGCATTAAAAGATCTTTTATGTTGTGTTTTAAGTTTATCATCTTAATAAAAGATTTAAAAGATGTATCCACATTTCTTCTATTATTTTCATTTTCATTCATTCCTTAATTTTTATTTTTCTTGCCATGCCAGTGTTGTGTGCCAATATTCTCTTAATTCCACCCATTTACAAGTTCTCAAATAATGAATATAAAAATAATCATGATAATAATCTTGGATTTGATTTTGAAAACCCAATTCATATTGATGAACTTGATAATAAAAAGGATTCAGATGATTACATTTTGTTTCTTGATTTGTTGAAATTAATAGAGCATAAAGATAAGCCAATTGAGCTCCAATAGGAAGTTACTAAATTAGTGGTTTGGGAGATGATGAAAATAAAAGAAAAGTTAAGGTTGGTGTATCCCTTTCAGTAGCTGATAGATAAATGTTAAAAGAATTACTTAAAGAATACGTGGATGTGTTCGCATGGTCTTACCAAGATATACCAAGACTCAACACTGATATTGTAAAGTAAAAATTAACTTCGAAACCTGAATACAAATTGGTATAGCAAAAGTTAAAAAATTTAAAACAAAAATTGTTGCTAAAAATAAAAAAAAAAGTGAAAAAGTAGTTCGATGCTATATTTTTAGATGTGCAAAATATTCTGAATGGATAGCCAACATAGTGCTAGTTTTCAAGAAAGACGAAAAAATGAAAATATGTGTTGATTATTAGAATCTAAATAAGGCAAGTCTGAAGATGATTTTCCCTTGCCCTATATTGATTCCTTAGTAGATAACAATGTTTGAGATTTCACATTTTCTTTTATGGATAGCTTCTCAAGCTATAATCAGATTAAGATGGCTCGAGATGATATAGAGAAGACAAGATTTGTAACTACGTGGGGCATATCTTGCTAAAAGGTCACACCTTTTAAATTAAAAAATGTTGGTACTATTTATCAAAGAGTAATGGTGACTCTCTTTTATGACATAATGCATGAAAAGATAGAAGTATATGTGGATGATATAATTGTAAAGTCTTGTGAATGAGATGATCATTTAGTCAATCTCAAAAAGTTGTTTGATAAGTTGAAAAAATTTCAGTTAAAGTTGAATCATGTCAAGTGTACATTCGATGCTAAACTAAGAAAATTATAGTGCTTTGTGGTCAATGAAGAAGAAATCAAAGTAGATCCAGATAAGATATATGCCATTCAAAACTTATCCCCTTCTTGTACCCAAAAAGAAGTGTGAGGCCTTTTAGGAAGATTAAATTATATTGCTTGATTCATCTCTCAACTCACCTACAAGTGTAATCTCATTTTCAAGCTTCGTAGAAAACATAATCCAAGAGAATAAAATGATGAATGTCAAGAAATATTTAATAAAATGAAAGAGCAATTTTCAAATCTACCTATGTTGGTACCACCAATTTCGAGAAAACCCTTAATTTTGTACTTAACAGTATATGAAAATTCAATGAGATATGTACTAGGGCAAAAAGATGAAACCAACAAGAAGGGACGAGTAATATACTACTTGAGTAAAAAGTTCACTAATTATAAGTCAAAGTATCCACCAATAGAAAAGATATGTTGTGTACTGGCTTAAACATCTCAAAGGCTCAAACAATACATACTTTATCACACTACTTAGCTCATACCAAAGTTGAATCCCATTAAATATATCTTCGAGAAGCCTTCATTAATAAAAAGAATAGTGCGATGGCAAGTTATGCTTTCAAAATATGATATTATTTATGTAACCCAAAAGATTAATAAAAAAAGTGCAATAATCGAGTTCCTTATTGATTATGTGACTGAAAATTATGAATTAATGAAGCTTGATTTTCTCGATGAAGATGTGATACTTATTTCTCAAATTGAAAAAAAAAAGAACCTATTGAAAAATCTTGGAAAAATGTATTCTGATAGAGCTATTAATGCCCTAAATCATGGTATTGGGGCAATTTTAATATATTCTAATGGATACTATTATCCAATCACAACTAGATTGAATTTTAATTGTCTAAATAATGTAACTGAATATAAGGCTTGTTATGAGTTTACAAGTAGTAATTGAAAAAAAGATGAAAGTATTAGATGTATTTAGATATTCAACGCTGGTTATATATTTGTTATGAGAAGAACGGGAAATAAGATATCCAAAGTTGATTCAATATAATAAGTATGTCTCTTAGCAAGTTAAACAATTTTAAAAACTTCAATTCGAGTATCTGCCTAAATATGAAAACTCAATTGCTGACGCATTGACTACTTTAGCTATAATAATCAAAATAGATGTAAATATTAAGATCCAACCCATCAAGTTAGATGTAAAAGATATATCAACACGTTGCTCAAGTATTGAAGAAGAAGTGGATGGGAAGCCATGGTTGTATGATATTCTGTAATACATCAAAAGTCAACAACATGTGAAGTATGTAACAAAAAATGATAAAAAGATTATTAGAAGTCTGGCTATAAGTTTCTTCTTTGATGGAGATAACCTTTATAAAAAAAGCCGAGATCAAGTGCTTCTAAGATGTGTGAATGCAGCTGAAGCAAAGAGGATTCTTGAAGAAATACATGATAGGGTTTGTAGGGCATACACTAATGGTCACATGATGGCTAGACAAATTATAAGGGTTGGCTATTATTAATAGACAATGGAGAATGATTGTATTAATTACGCTAAAAGATATCATAAATGTCAAATTTATGCTGATAAGGTTCATGCTTATCTGTCAACTTTGTATGTTTTGGCACCTTCATAACAATTTTTATTGAAGCATGGATGTCATTGGTCCTATCACCACAAAAGCTTTAAATGGGCATAGATTCATTTTTGTAATAATTGATTATTTCATGAAATAGGTAGAAGCTACATCATATGCTAATGTGACTTGATCGGTGGTATGTAAGTTCATTAAAAAAAATAATACACAAATATAGGCTTTCAGAAAAGATTATTTCTAACAATACCAAAAACTTGAATAGCAAAATGATGAATAAAATGTGCATTCAGTTTAAGATCTATTATCATAATTCAACACCATATCATCGAAAGATGAATAAGGCAATATAAGTTACAAATAAGAATATCAAGAGAATATTAAAAATATGACTGACACTTACAAAATTGACATGAGAAGTTATCTTTTACTTTGCATGCTTATAAAACATCAGTTAAAACATCTACTAAGGCTACCTCATTTTCATTAGTTTATGGAATATAAGTCATGTTGCCAGTTGAAGTGGACATTCCTTCATTGAGAGTTCTAATAGAAGTTAAGCTAAAAAAAGTAGAATGGGTCTGAAATCACTACGAGTAGTTAAATCTCATTGAAAAGAAAAGACTTACAATATTTTACCATGGTCAACTACATTAGAAGAGGATGATGAGAACATGTGATAAAAAAATCCATCCTTATCATTTTCAAGAAAGAGAATTAGTGCTGAAAAAGATCTTTTCAAATCACTATGACAATTAAGAAAAATAGACAGCAAATTAAAAAGGTTCATATGTGGTAAAGAAAGCTTTTTTCAATAAGGTATTGATTTTAGCGAAAATGGATAGAAATGATTTGCCTACTCCAATAAACTCAAATTCTGTGAAAAGATACTTTACTTAAACAAAAAATAAGAAAAAAAAAGAGAAAAAGTTGATATATCTAAGTTGAAAACCTAAAAAGGTAACTTGGATATAAATGAGAGATAGCATCGTAAGATGACCTCACAACACAAAGGCAAATGTGTTTTGATGAGCTATGAATGATCAAGGATGTTATCTGGTTGAGTTTTGAAAAAAGAATCTGAGAATAACTTGTTCATGATTATCTTGTAATTATTCTTTAGGTGTTTTTATCCTACCTAAACATTTTTATTGTTATGCTTTTGTTATTTGTTTAATGAAATGTGTTCCCTCTTTTTTGAAAAATAAAAATAATATATCCATTCCTTTATCTCATGTACCTCATTTGTCCACCCTACAAATGAATAAGAGAAATATATGATGCATTTTATTTATCTTGAACTTAAAATGACGAAAAACTAACCAATAACATGAAAGATCCTAGCATTACTTTTTAAAAGTTGATAAATGTAGATAAAAAAAGATAAAAAAGCATGACATGACATTGGTATTACAGACTTCTAAAAAAAGGAAAGAATATTGTTGAAAAATGCAATGACCAAATGTCAATGACAAGTTGGTCTTATGGCAATTGTTGAAAATTTTGATGACCAAAGCAAAAATGGTGAGATATTTTGATAACCTTTTACCATAATTGAAAGTGAATAATTTGATTGCATTACATGTATTGCATTTAGAGCATTTGGTACATGCATTTATGAAAGGTTAAGATCACAAGTTGTAGTAAGGGCAAAGATTTTTCATTCCTTAATGAAAATAAGATTTTTGGCCTTTGTAAAAAGATAACGAAGATAAAATTTCAATCCTCAAAAGAGAGAAATTTGCTTTTCAAAAATGAGATTTCAGTTTGAAGAAAAAATGAGAATTTTAAAATTGTAGAGCTTCTACTTAGAGGAGTTTTTTTAACTTTTTTAAAGTTGTTAAGCTTTTGCTTAGAGGTGCATTCATTATCAAGATTTGTAAATCCTCTAAATATAATATTTTAAATCTTCAAAAGTTGTAAAGCCTCTACTTAGAGGAGTTTTTTTTTTTTAAGTTGTTGAGCCTCTACTTAGAAGAGCTTTCATTATCTAGATTCGTAAGTCCTCTAGGTAGAATATTTTAATTTTTCAAAGTTGTTGAACCTTTGCTTAAATAAGCCTTTTAAAGTTTTCAAAATTGTTGAGCCTCTATTTAGATGAGCCTTTTAAAGTTTTTAAAATTGTCGAGCTTCTACTCAAATGAGTCTTTTAAATTTTTAAAGTTATTAAGCTTCTGCTTAGAGGAGCTTTTTAAAATTTCAAAGTTCTTGACCTTCCACTTAGAGGAGTCTTTTAAATTTTTCAAAATTATTAAGCCTCTAATTAGATTAGCCTTTTAAAATTTCAAAGTTGTCAAACCTTTGTTTAAAGGAGTTTTTTAATTTTCAAAGTTGTCGAGCCTTTGTATAGAGGAGTTTTTAATTTTAAAAAATTATTCTACTTAAAAGAGACTTTAATTTTTAAAAGTTGTCAAGCCTCCACTAAAATGAGCCTCTTAAATTTTTTTTTTAAAAAAAAAAACCTTCATGTCCAACATTTAATTTTTTCATATCTATTTACTAGAACAAAATTGTTATCCTTTGGTCTTTGCATTATTCTTAATTTTAGTAATATGCAAAGAAGGATAGCTGTGACACCAATTTTTTCTGAAAAATAAAAAATAAAATAAATAAAAATAAGTGTTAATCAATTTATATATTTTGATAAATCTAATTTAAAATTTTTATTATTAATTTGTTTTGCCTTTCCATTTTTTTTCTTCTTGTTTTGCCAGCCTCTTTGCCCTTATTTAACTTGGCAATGTAGAATCCGATCAACAAAAGTCCATCAGTGACTTTAAAAATTTACCATAAACTTTTGAAAAATTGAGATCTCAATCTCAAGAAATTTGGGATTTGAATCCCATAAGCTGTATAAATAGTGCTATTTTCTTGCAAGCAAGGGATAAAAAAAGAACCCAAACAAAAAAAAAAAAAACTAAACAAAAAAAAAAGTTTTGCCAAACAAAAAACCACACCTTTGGTTGAAAAAAAAAAAAAAATTTCTTAGTTTACTAAAAAAACAAAAAAAAAAATCTTCTTAGTCTACTAAAAAAAACAAAAAAAAAAACACACAACAAAATAAAAGCCATTGCCCCTAGAACAAAACCTAATGCCAAAAAAAAAGAAAAAAAAAAAAAAAGGTTTGACTAAAACTTTCAAAGAGGATTTGGGATTTTGGTGGCCATTTTTGGTGAAAAAGAGGCTAGATAGGGGTAAAGGAGGTCAAAGGAAGACATTTGGTGTTTTTTAGGAAATATTTTGGTCATAGGCAATGGCGGCAGTGCAACGACAGTGACCGGCTATTTTATGAGTAAAAGTTGAAAGAGTTTTTTGGGAGTTTGTAGTTTTTTTCCTAAAATGTGTTGAAATGAATCTTAAAAAATAAAGTTTGATTTATATAGCAAAAAAAAAAAACCAAAACGATGTCGTTTCAGGCCCAGAGAAAATCCCTAAGTGACCCGCGACCTGAACCCAAGGTTCATGCACCCAACCTGGCTCCATCTTAATTAATCAGCTCTTGATCGATCTGAATGAATCGTAGGTGATCGCTTCGGTCTGCTCAAACCGCAAGAAAAAACCACCAGAAACTAGGATAAACAGCGAAAAATCACTAGAAAATTGTCTCAGATTGACTGAACCATGCCTAGATTGTTGATTAACTGTTGACCAACTATTTCTGGTTTGTTTTTTAATTTTTATTTAATTTTTATTTTTGTTATATATATTATTTAAATAATATGCATGTTTAAACTTTGAACTTATTATAATATAAGATATTTATAAAATAAAATTTTAATTAAATTTTATTTACATGACTTTACCCTAAAATTTAACAAACTTTAAGAAAATTTAAAAAATATAATAAAAAGAATAAATAAAATAAAAATAAATATTTTTTAAAAATAATAATAATAAATTTTCAAACAGTTGCGAATGTGCAACTGATAAAAGAAAACCTTTAAATTCTACCATAATAATGGTAAATTTAAAAGAAAATTCTAAAAATATTTATTTTGAAACAAAAATAAATAATAAAATAAATAATAAAAATTAAATAAAAATACGATAAAACTAACAATAGAAAAATCTAAAAAATTACCAACAAGCAATTTTTTATAGAAGAATTTTTTTTTAATTCTATTAGAATGATGAAAAATTTTTAAAAATAAAACAACAAAGGTCACGAAAAAAAAAAAACAAAAAATAAAGCTTGGGAATAATGAAAATCCCCTCAATCATGAAGTTACAAGAAATCACGAAAAATTGATTTTTAAAGTTCTTATAAGCGAAAATTTATCGAAATTTTATCAAAAAGTTGAAAATTTTGAAAAAAAAACTTTTACTGATGATTTACATTTATTCCTAAGTAAAATAATAATAATAATAATAAAATAATAATAATAATAATAAATGCTATAAAATTTCAATAAATCAAAATAACTAAGAACGATTGTTAATCGATAATAAGATTCTTTTAAAAAATTACGAACGAATAATTTTTTAAAAATAATAATAAAATAAAAATATTTCGATTTAAATTATTCCAGAACGATGGATAATTTATGATTTAAATCATTTTTAAAATAATAAAAAAATCTTCATGAAATTCTAAAAATTACGAATGAGTAATCCTTAGAAAAACTTTTTAAAGAATAAGATATTTCTAAATTTTGCCATAATTATGGAAAATTTAGAATAAAAATTTTTTAATAAAATTATAAAAAAGTTTTTTTTAATTTATAAAAGTTTTTATGAATCTGATGGAGTCTTTTTAAGAAAATGAATGAATTTCTTAAATACTTTTGAGGTGAGAAAAATTTTCTAGATTTTTTACCAAAATGATGGAAAAATCTTACAAAATTTTTTTATATTTAAATATTTAAATTAAATTAAAAAAAAAAACAAAAACCAAAACAAAACAAAACAAAGTAAATTACCATTTAATTAAAGACCAATTTAGTGCAACACAAAGTTATTTGGTGTTACTTTCGGACGGATGCTATAAGGGTGTTAATCCTTTCCTTACGCGTAACCGTACTCTCGAACTCAGCTCTATAATGTAGACCAAAACTTATCCTTTTTTATGAAGTTTTAAATGAACTTAGGATTTCTTTAAAAAGGATAATTTTAATTTGGTGGCCAATTGCACTTCGACAAAAAAATTTGGTGGTGACTCCTCATATATTACATCTAGCGATCGAATCCCAAGATCGATAAGATATGACAGTGCTTTCCAATTTAATCAGTTCAACACTTGGAGTAGTTGTTAATATTCCTATCTGTATAACCTTCTGCTCATTCTTTTTTGTTTTCACCTTTGCTGTTACATCTCATAGTGCAAGTTATTGTCCATAATGCAAGTTGTTGTCGTTTCTTAGCTCCAGCTTCATTCTCTTTAATTTCTTGTGCAATTTAAACAATGGATTTCCTATCACTGGTAGCTTCCAACAGTTTTCAACTATGTTCTTGAACTCTTGGTTCCTAGTCCAAAAATTAAAGAACTTAAATGGCTTGGGAGGGCAATATCAGGCCATATTAAGTTTTATTAGTGTAACACAATGGTTTATGTTATTGTGATTGTGCAATGAACTTCACCTGTGATTGTGCAAATGTAGTGATTCATAAGTCATTTATTTATACCCTATCCAACTTTCTTGCTATATGGCTTTCTTGCTGATGATTAGTCCACGTGAACAGAGGGCAAGTTGTTACGTGATCAAACAATGCTAGTTAAGTCATATAGTCTTATAGCTCTTTCATCTCTGAACTGGCTATTGAGAATTATTGAAATCTAAACTCTTTGAAGGATATGCTATAACATTGAAATCACCAGCTAAGATCTAGGGACTATTTGAAAGTATTCCTTTTAAAGATAACAAATGTGACCCTAGCCTCATCTCAACTTTATTATTACTCTTATAAATGGCAAAGAAAAAGAATATCTAACTTTCAAAGAACATATTGCAGGTAATACTTTGATCAGTGAGATTCACCATGTCAATCTGCACATATGATCTCCACAAAATCCAAATCCTCCTATTGCATGCTTTTGAGTAGTTATGGTATATATCCCAACCTTGGAAATTACTGTCTAGTATAGCCTGCATCCAATGCTGCTTGACTCTTGTTTCAATTAGACAAATCAAATCAATATTTAATCTTTGTATTCTATCTACTACATCTTTTCTTTTTAGAGGACAGTTAAATCCTTTAGTGTTCCATACTATACAACTCATATTAGAGAATTGGAATTATGATCTATCAAGGCAAAAGTGCCTGCCTTTACTAGTTTTTTTCCCTTGTCAATTGGTCTTTTCTTTTTACTTTTGATAACATTCATCAAATCTGCCACCTTAGCAGCTACAGCTATAGGCTTCTTTAGTGAATGATTCACATCCATTATTCCTTTAAAATCACTAATTTCACACCTTATAGTATGTAATTCCTTTATAGACTCCAATATAGCAAATTTGATCACAGAATTAGCCTTAGTAGAAGGGTTTTATGTTACTACCTTGTCATCATCCTTAGTAGCAGAGAAAGTTTTTGTTACTTTGACTTTCTTCATTTCACTCATTCTTTTACTTGTAGACGGCTCTGTATTTCCCTCATTCTTTTTATTCTCTAGCAATGTAGCATTAGCCTTATCCTTAGTCATCCACACTTTAGTTGTAACTATCACTGGCTTACTTAGACAACTTTTATCAGAATGTCCAAAAATGCAACAAGAAAAGCACTTTTAAGGCATCCATGGTATTTCCATTTTGACTAAAACCAGAGATCCATCTTTCACTACAACATCAATCGTTCTTAGAACTTCTAGTACTGCCCTCATCTTTATACAAACTTCAATTGTATAAAGACCTAATGGGTTTTTTCATAAAACACACATATAATTAGAAATTAACTAAATTTAACCCTGTATAAAATACATAATAATATGATTAAAATAGCGATACTAGAAGATTTGCTAATTAATTAGAACATAACTTACTAATTAATTAGAGAAAATGACAATTTTTTCTTAAATACATGAGTTTTAATGATAAAATATCTAAGGTCCCGTTTAGTGTTGTATTTGGGTTACAATATCTAAGTTTTGAACACAAAAGCAATGATAAACAAACAATGATTTGTGTTAAAAATATTTTTTTTACTATTAAAAGTGAGCTAATTGCAAAAGTTAATTAAGAAGTTGTTGGGATTTACCTTGAATCTCAGAATCCCACATCGAAAATTAAATGAGTTTGAGTTTGTCTTGTATCTCACATCAAGAGTTTAGTAAAAGTATAAGGGGTTTCACCCTTATAAATAAGGTATTTTTTTTTAGTTTAGTAATCCCAGAGAGTTAGACACCAAGAGAATAGCTAAGTGAGTAGGCTATTAAAGGGTGTAATTGGGTTTTGGGTTAAGTTTTGAGTAAAAAGTTTTATAAGATTTTTCTCATTCTAAAACTCTCACTGTTGTAAAGATTTATTTGTTAATGGATTGGGTTTGGAGTAAGCCATTTTAAGTTAGGCCGAACCAAATATATTTGTGTTCTTATTCTTAATTTGAGCTTGCTATTTTGTGTGTGGGTTCTACGTGTGGGTGTTATTTTTTTCAACAAGTGGTATCAGAGCGAGGTTTGAGGTTTGAGGTTTAAGGTTTGTGGGCCCAAAAAATTGTGAAGCAGTGTTTCAAGATGTCTGAATAAGATATGTCTGGTATGACTATGCTTAAGTTTGATATTCTGTTATTTGATGAAAAGAGTAATTTTATGTTATGACAAAGTACGATTCAAGATCTGTTAGTACAACAAGGGTTGGATCAGGCATTAGAGAGTAGTAAGCCTAAGAGAATGTTTGATGCTAATTGGAATAGGATTCAGAAGAAGGCTGTTAGTACTATTTGATTGGTGTTAGCTCCAAAAGTAAAGTACAGTGTGTTGACTAAAAGTACTCCGAAAAGTTTATGGGATAAACTTGAAGGTATTTATGCTTCGAAGTCATTGACTAATAGATTATATTTGAAGATAGATTTATATTTTTTGAAGATGAAAGAAGGTATGAGTCTTCATAATCACCTGAATGAGTTTAATATATTGATTTCTCAATTGCTAGCGATTTCTGTTGATGAGTTAAAAGATGAAGAGAAGGCTTTAATTTTGCTTTCATTTTTGCCCAAGTCTTATAGGCTTTTAGTTCAGATTGTGTGGGTGGGTAGGTCTACTTTGAAGTTGGATGATGTGACTATCCTATTGCGTGAGAATGAAAGGTTTATGGGAACTCAAAACTCATCACCTAGGGGGAGTACACTAACTGAGAGGGTTTTGATTAAGGGAGGACTCAAAAGAGGATTGATGGATCAAGAGGGAGATTCAAGTCAAGAGATAGAGATTACAGTAATATAAAATGTTATTATTTTGGTGAGAAGGGATATATCCAAGTGCGCTGCAGGAAGTTGAGAAGGGATATGGCTGCTTTTAAAAGGGCGAATGATGAGAAAAAATCATATGAAAAAAAGAGTGATACTGCTGCTATCGTGTCTGATGATGATGATATTATTTTGACAACTTGTGTTGATAAGACTCAGATTTTGAAAAGTGATAAAGGTTGGGTTTTAGATTCAGCTGCTACAATTCATGTTTGCAATGATAAGAGTTGCTTTACGGAGTTGGATGAGAATATAAGTATGGGGATATTGTGATTGCTAACAAAGAAAAGGTGCATATTCAAGGCATTGAGAGTGTTCGCCTTAGATCTCACAATGGTGTTAGGACACTTCGTCATGTAAGGTATATACCAAGTTATCACTACAATTTGATTGCTTTAGGTGAGTTAGCTTATCGGGAGTACACATATTATGGTAATAATGATTGGTTGAAAGTATACAAGACTGGTAGTGTGATTCTACAAGAAAATAGGGTCAATAATCATTTGTACATGTTTGATGGAGGCTCGGTTGTTGGGATGTCTGTGATGAAAGAAAAGAAGAAAGGTAAGCGTGTTAGTTTTGCAGATACTATTGAAATGTTTGAAGATTCAAGTCAATGGAGGATTTGTTGGGATTTACCTTGAATCTCAGAATCCCACATCGAAAGTTAAGTGAGTTTGAGTTTGGTAATCTCAGAGATTTAAACACTAAGAGAATAGCTAAGTGAGTAGGTTATTAAATGGTGTAATTAGGTTTTGGGTTAAGTTTTGAGTAAGAAGTTTTATGAGACTTTTCTCATTCTAAAAATCTTACAATTGTAAAGATTTATTTGTTACTGGATTGAGTTTGGAGTATGTCATTTTGAGTTGAGCCTAACCAAATATATTTGTGTTCTTATTTTTTATTTAAGCTTGTTATTTTGTGTGTGGGTTCCCAACAGAAGTATAGTTGTAGTTTAAAATTTATGATTTGAAAACAATATAATTAAATATTCAATTATTTATTTTTGACAAAAATAACATATTTTTCCTTTCATAACATCATGTCTTTTTTAAATATTTTAATTTTTTACAACGATTTTTAACAGTGATACTAAACACTTATAAAATTTAAATCATAATTTTTCACAATAATTTTTTTATAACACTCTTTAAACACACATTGTTCAAGCTGAGCTTTTTCAACGGCAGCAGCAATGTTAAATCAGACTTCACATTAAGTGCAAATGCAATAATGCAAGGTCTGATTTCTGCATTAAGATTTTGGGTTGGAACTGATCAAAGGATAACAGCATTCTCTTTTTTATAAAAGAGATCATAGTCTAAGAATTAAAAAAGAATTATAAATATTAAAATTTAAATTTAAATTTAATTAATATTTTTTAAATATAATTATATGAATCAATTAAATTAAATTTAAAATAATAACACTTTTTATGCATAAAAACAACATTAATCTGCGATGCCAAAAAAATTTAAGATTTAGTCGTAGTTTTACTCACTTCTAGAATCTAGACAACTCGAATTAATCTAAGTCGGATGTGAAGTCTTCAATGACCAAATTGATTACCATGAGTGTCAGGCTGTCAGCTACTTATCTTATCGTTTATTTGCATTGGATTTTACATATATATAAGGACGTAGTAGTATTAAAAGAAAAGATGGTAACTGATGGTATTTGAAATTAGATTTTTTTTAAATGTTATTTTTTAAAAATATATCATTAAATTAAAATTTGAATTTATTTTTATTACAATCTTTTTTTCATGTTTCTTTATCAATTTATTTTTCCGCTAAATGCAAGGACTACATTTTTTTCCTTTTTATAAATAATGGTATAATATATTAATTTTCTTTTGGAATAAACAATTATAATTTTAAATGTTGTTTAATCTTTCAATTATGGTATTTCGAATTAAAACTCCAAAGAATGTGACTAAAAGAAAAGTTTTGCTTTTTTTCTAGATTATACATGTAAAAAAAGCATTAATTTTTTTTTTGTTTGTAATGAGATGCTTAGTAAAATAAATTAGCTTATCTAGTAAAATGAGGACAAAAATATAATTCTTCAATTTAAAGTGATTTTTTTTTTAAACCTGACAATTTGAAACATGACATAGTGATACAATACAAAAACAATAAGAATAAAAAATACAAAGATAACACGACTTAAAATTTAAAAAAAATCATAAATAGATTTAATAAAATCAAAAAATTATTTGTTATATTTTTATATTGACATAAATTGTAACACGCGATTTTCGTGTAAAGCACAGTACGAATATAATATTTTACACGATATGATAATATGAATCGCTAAATCTAGTTTTTTCCTCTTAGTTAATTGATATTTTATATTTGTTCATATACCTTAGTATATTTTATAGGATAAATTCAAATCCATATGAAAAGGGTTATGAAAATGGATCAAAGGAAATTTATAGCTTCATTTTTTAGAAAAGCAAGTAAGAATCAAATAACTATATACTATAATATATACACATAATAAACGCAAAAATTAAAGAAGTCAATATTGCATGTATTAATTCCATATTTACTATAACGCGTGAAGGAAATAAAAGCTATGAATGAAACAAAGACTCCCAGAAATGTGTAAACAACAAACTTATAGAGAAATTCAACTTCTACTTGGAATCCAAGCTCTACTAGCGTCCTACTTGGAATCATGGTTTTCTTTATGATTGTGCATTATTGTACTTGTGAAAGGACTCGAGACTGAGGATCAAAACCGTGAGATAAAAATAGTTTTTCCCCAGTTGAGCCGGAAATATTGTGTTGAAATCAATGTAAAGTGTTTTAAGCTGTGAAGTGTGAACTAGTACAAGTGTCAATCTAGTTTACTTATGAAATGAATTAAAATTCAAGGGCTTTAATGCAAGAGCAGCTGCTCCCACCAACATATAATGTGCTCACATGGCACATGTATGAGATATGAGGCAGGTTGACATTGTTAAATTAATTACACTTAAAATACAAAAAATAGATAACAAAAATGAAAGAAGCTGAACCCTAACACCATTTTGGGGGCAGGCAAATGCCCCATATTTCTGATGAATGTGGGCTTGTATTTGGACTTGGGGAACACGTATTGTTAGGCCCAACAGTGGGGGCCTAGCCCCAATCCCCCTCCTCTCCGCCTCTATCAAAACCATTGTGTTTAGGAAAATAATTCATATCTTAATTATCAATCCCAGCCTTTTTTGGTTGATAAAGGAAAGACTCCTATTCCTGCTTTTTATTATTTTTTAGGTCCCACCTTTAATAACATATGAAAAACTGTTGCTGTCTTTGACTTAAGCAATCATCAATCCTCAAACTCTGTTCCGAAAAGAGTAAGAAATCAATAATTTTCTTTCTAGAATGGTTGCTATTTTTTTTCTTGCTAAAAATAAATCCAACTAACCAAATTCTATTGAACCATATTATTATTATTAAATTAAGTGGATTGCTTATCTTAAAATTTTAATAAGTTAATAGAAAAAGAATCCAATTATTAAAGTCAAATGAATAACAAAACACTTCTAGAAGAAATATTAAATGGAAATAATATTTTCAAGATTAAGAATTTTGATATTATATTAAGTTGGGTATCCGATTATCTCTAAAACTTAAACTAATAGAAAGGGTTAAACTATTATATTTAAGTTTTAACATAACTATAAAATATATATAAAAAAGAGTAAAATTTTGTGTGAGAAATAAAAAAAAATGGAAAATTGAAAAGCAAATTTAGAGCCAAAAGTAGGAAAAAAAAAGGCTCCAGTACACTGGCAGGGGCCTTTTGTGGCTTGAAAACACGTTCCCAATTCCCTCCTAAGTCGAAACATACAAAATGTATAATGGAGACACCATTACCACCAAAGACATCGGCGACAAAGCCAGGCATGCAAAATCATTAGAAGTGCTTAAAAGGAGAACAATATTCACCCCGAGGCCTAGCTTGGCTCTGTTCCCCCTATCATGCAGTGACGGATACAATTTTTTTTTTTAGTGTTTATTTATAATATATATATAAAATATTAACAAATTTATTATTTTTATCAATGAAAAGATATCCCAAAAATAATTAAGCGTTCGGAAAAAAAATTTTATTTAAATTTTCTTTTTTCAAAAATTTTGACTCTATATGTGAATCCGCCACTGCTACTATGTGATGGATCTATTTGCTGGATTACGCAGATACTTATACCTTTGCTTAATGCTCTAAGCTTAACTTTCTGGCAGTGGTTATCTCTAACTGGATCATCTTTCTATATGGCATAAAATTTGGAAACTGGTTATAACATATGATGAATGTATTTGTTTTATAGCAAGGGTGCAACTCGCACCATGCTACACTGCACCCTTAGCTTCCATTGAACCCCCAAGGCTAGTGGTGCAAAACAAAACCTAATAGGGATGTCAATGGAACAGCCACAAAGCAGAGACCATTTTCCATCACAGTCCCCACCCCCCCTTTTTTTACAATATTCCCATCTCCATATTCATACTTGTTTTCAGACAATAAATTATGTTCATTCTCATTCTCGTGGAGATTTAAAGAGTACAGATTTTAAAATAAATTAAATAAACATTAAAATATATTCAATAGTTATTAAAATAAATAAAAATGTACAAACAATGATGCATATTAAAAGTTTAAAACAAATACAATAACACGTTAAAACAAATTTAAACATCAATAATTTAAAATAAGTAAAAATTTATACATATTTATTAACATAATAACAAAAATATATTTATATTTATATATTTATTAAACATACATACAATAAATCCGTACGATATAAGATGGATGCTATGCAATTCGTCCCCATCCCCGCACCTCATGAGTATTTCAAGAACATACCCATCTTTTTTCCTGTCCTCGAAATTTGATACTCAAACTTGTCTTCATTGGGATAAAAAATTAATAGTTCTAACATCTACCACCTAAGAGATGGATGAATGGGGAACAGTTACTAATTATAGCACAACTAATGTCCCACACTAGACTATCAACGATTCACACTTGCGTTGAGGTAAAATATCATGTCTTTTCAACTTTATGATGATTGATGAGGTAATTTCTTACCTAAAGATAATAATTAGATTTTATAAATGAGATACTAAAACAAAGAGCAGTTTATCAAGGAGCAGTTCAGAACTTCACCTTCGTTGTAAACTGTAGGTCTACACCTTAACAGATAAAATCTCCATCAGAGAAGACCAAGTTCCTGAAACTCCAAGAACAAGGCCCAAGACCACAATTCCAACATCCAAAGTCCATCCCTTCCACCCCAGCTCTTCCTTGAACACCAACAAATGAAACAAAGCTGGCAATACAAACCCCAAACCACAGCACACACTGCTTCCAACCAAGGACAAGAAATCAGCGAAATTTGGCACGAACAAAGCCACCAAACTTACAATCAAAACCAGCAGCCATCTTAGCCACAAACAGTAACTCCCTCCCCAAAATCGCCTCTCTACAATCTCATAAACTGGATTCATCATCAATGGGAAAGTGAAAAATAAATTAATGCAAAGACCTAGTTGAACCAAAGTGCTGACCCAGCCTGCCCCCATATTAGCAGTAATAATATCTTTGGTTTCTGCACCAAAAGCAAAATAACCAAGCGCACCAAATGCTCCATATATCAAAGAAATCAAACCCATGCTCAGTGCCAATATTTTTCCAAACTTAGCATTGTCTTTCATCTCAGATTCTATAGGCAAAACCATACCAATCCCTTCAAATGCATAAACAGCCACACCCATGCCATAAAAGAACACAGAGAGACCCCCAAAAGCCATAACCTCGCGCCTTTGCTTCAAGATCAGTGACAAATCCTCAACCAACACCACTCCCATTGCCCCAAGATCCACCACATCAGCGAAAATACTCAATGGGGCTAAATGGGTTAATGTTGCAATTGAATTCAACCCCAACTGAAACGGAAAACATCCCCATATATACATACTCTTAGCTGTAAAACTGGACATCCCCAAACTTAAGCTTGAAATCATGGGTATTTCATTGTTAAAAAGATTGGCTAGAGTGTTAGCAATGAATATAAGATACCCAACACAAAATCCAGCTTGAGAGAGAATAATAAGTATATCGACAACAAACCTGCCAACAGAAATATTAAAAGATTTAGCAACAAGAGGATAAAAAATAATCAAATTAGGATGCTTTCTCATTGGAAAAAGATTAGCCATAAAATTATCAACAAGTATAAGACGCAGCTTTCAATTCAGCCAAAATTTACTGGCTCATTTTTAGTTTCATTGTTGAAAGAGGATCCAAGTTTTAGTAACCAAAACCAATCCTGTTGTACAATAATAACTTTAAAAAGGAACCTGACGTAATAAGTAATCCAATGCAGACTAATGAGCATCTTTTGTGTTTCATAAACCATAAGATTAACCAAATTAGCAGCAATTTCCACAACACACCCAATATAAAACCAGCTCAAGCAACAATAATGATCAGAAAGTCTATTGATCTACCAAAGAACATAATCAATAACAACAAAGATACCCAACAGAAAAACTTAATTTTAATACCTAGCTTTAACCCCAAAATCGTGGATTTTTTTTTTTTTTATCGTTCAAAACAGATATTAAAATGCAATTTAATGGACAATTTCGTGTTTCCATCACAAAAAATATTTCCCCAAAAGCATAAACAATCAAAAGCAGGCAACCCCAAAAAAATCAAATCAAGATAGAATTCAAAACGTAACAAAAACAACAACAAACCTGCCAACGGTGCCACAAACAATGAAACCCAGATCACCAAAAGAAGCGATTTTGGAAAGACCATTGTCAAAAGACTCGAGCTTCCGGCGGGTGTAAACCAAAAGCATCATACAATAGGTGGTCAAGCCAGAAACGGAGAAAAGCATGAGCAGGCCCATGATCCATCCGGTTCTCTTGAAGGCGTAAGGCAAGCCCAAAACGCCAGCACCGACTATGGCTATGAAAACATTTGCAAAGGTCTTGGATTGCGACGACACCGGCTCTGCCTTGCCTAGAAGAGGCGTGTCTTCTTTTGGTAGAGGAGACTTCAAAATTTTTGAAGATAAGGACGAGATCTGTTTCTTCTGAAAAACCATGGTTGATTTTGGATAAAAATTAAAAATTTCGAGTCTGAGAGTTTGTCTGCAGATAGAAATTTTGATTTTTATCAGAAAATTCAAATGCAAAATTTTAATTGGTGTTGTTTATTTTAGAGAAAATAATTAGTGGTTCAGCAGAACGGCGCTGTAAATTTGGAGGCGTGGAGAAGAGACCGTTTCAAAACGATGGTGGTTCCGTGAATGGTCAGCGTTTTGGCTATGCTCAAGTGCTTAAAATAATAGCGGCACACGTGTTAAAATGAGCCATTGTTATTAGTACAAAACCAACGTGTTCAAGTTGCCAATGTCTTTTACCTGAAGTCGGGTAAATCCGCCTGATGGAATTTCTGAATGGGCGGCACGACGTAATTATGGTCGAATCTATCTCCAAGAAGCTGGGAACTGAAATTGAAATTTACATGAGATTTGACCAATGATGTTTGGAAAAAAACCATTGACGTCTCCGGGTAATGGCACCATTTAGCCTGTCCTGACCATGTGGATAGGCTGGAGCTCTTCTAATACTAAGATGAAGACACGATCACCCGGCCACGGCCATGTACTTTCGAGAACAAACTCTGGTTCTAGTAGTAGTATTCGAAACTGTTTTGGACTTGACGATTGAGACTCAACTCCTGTGGTAAGTTTTCATTGTGAAGTTTTCAAATAATTTTTGGCTTTGTTGAAAATTGAAAATAAGTATGGTAAACAGTAAACACCTCGTACTCGGGGGTTTCGTCTTGCCTTGATTTAATAGAACTTTTTTTTTCTTTTGTTTCAAAATGGAGGCGAGTGTAGGGATAGGAATTTAACCCGATTCCGGCGGGTTTCGATTCGACCCGATCCTATGAGGTCGAATTTTTTTTTTTTTAAATTTCGGATTTCGGGTCGAGTCGAGTAATGTTAGGAAATAATCGGGGTCGGGTCGGGTTTTAGGCATACCCGACCTTACTCGATCCGATATATTTTAAAAAACTTATTTTTTATTAATTTTTTAATTATTTCATATATATATTATATAAATAAACTATTTTTAAATATATATATTAACAAATATATTTTTATTAATTTCGGATCGGATCGAATCGAGTACAAATTATATAATATCGAGTTCGGGTCGGGGTCGGGGGTCGGGTTTATTGATGATAAAGTCGGGTAGGATTCGGGGCGAGCAAAACCCGCCCCGAACCCGACCCAATGCCAACCCTAGGCGAGTGACATGAAAATAAAAAAATTAGGTCAGTATAAATTTAGAATATTTTCTCTCAATCAAAATATATATATTTAAAAATATATCATCTATAATTATTTTTATTATAATTTTGTAACTATTTAATTATAATAATAAATTATGTAAAGACCTTTTACTCATAACATTAGATTTCACATAAAATTTTAATGAATTTCGTATTATTTTAAATTATAATTTATTAATTAATTATAATGATTGTCAGTAAAATGTTTTCATAATTTTTATTTTTTAGTTTTGTATTGCTAAATTTATGTATAATATTTTAATAAATTTATTATTAAATACCAATTAGGAAGATTAATTCAATTTTATATAGTCTGAGTTAGTTTTAGGACAGATAAAAAACTATCTTTCCCTATCCTATTTGTCAAATCTAATTGAAAAGTCTCTTTAGAAGAGATTAATTGAATTAGTAAATTGGTGAAACAACTCATGAATAAAATCGGCTAAAATTCATTTTATTTTCGTCGCATTTATTAAAACATAACATGCATTTAGATTTTGATGATAATTAATTATATTATAATCCTTAATTTTATATTTTTTTAATTTATTGATATACATGCTCAGTTCAAAATATTGGGAAAATAAAACAGCTACAAAATAATAAAAATTTTGTAGAAGAAAAAAAACCTCAAAATAAAAGAAAAGAAAGTGAAAGGCGCATGTTAGCGAAGTCTTTGTAAATCGGACTCAACGACCAAGTAAAAACATAACAACATCAAAAACAAAAAGGCCCTCCAAAGTCTAATTCTCTATTCGCTACTGCTGCTTCTTCAATCACTATAATTCAAGAAATGAAGATTGAATAACAAAAATCAAAATCAAATTGGCGAAAAAAAAGAATCAAAATCAAAATCTAGTCAGTCAGCTGAAGAAGAAGTATACTATACCCGGCTAAGGCAAGTTACGATTACCTGATTTTATGTTATATTCATTTATTCGATCAACAAAGTTAATTCTTGTGATTGCATAGCCTTATGCGTCACGGATTTAAAAAAAAATCTTGAATTTTATATTCAATATAATAAAAAGATTATTGAGATATAAAATAGTTCACATAATCTTTTTTTTATAAAATGCTTTTTGTAAGATAAAATTGTAAGATCAAAGGACTAAAGCAGATAATACCTCACAAAAATATGAATCATTGTAAGGAAATTGATTTGAGAAATTAGATAAATAGATGTTCAGGTCCCAAAACTACACGAATTCAAAGCTTAAATCTCGATCCGTGACATATGTACGTTCAATTGTCACGTTTTAACTAATTCTTCATCGAGAAAAAATTCACCTAATACCTCTAATTAAGATATTATTTAGAATTAAATATTTAATTTTTAATTTATCTGGAATGATCAAATATAATTTATGTTTGTTTTAAATTATTAAATGTAGTTGAAAATCATTTACGTAGATTTTTTTTAATATTTTTTAAATTTATTATCATCTGTAAATTGTTTTAATTAAGTTATTTTATTTTATTTCATATATTAAATAAAAAAAAAGTTAAAGTCTAGAAGACTTCAACATTTTCTTTCCATTTTAATTTTTTCACATAATTCATCTTTTCTTTCATCAAATCCTAAACGCTTTATTGGCTCGAAGTCTCATTTGAAATGTATCGGACCCGCAATGACGATATAATTGTTATAAAAAATTAAGCTAACGGCAGTTTCAAACGTTATTGTGATACGTTGAAATTTTCATCAAGTGTTCACTGGACGCAATTTCTTCAATTTTTCTTTTTCATTTTTTTCCTTAAGTTAACAATTTTTAACTTTTCTTTAAATATTTTTTATTTGATTTTTTTATTATTTTTTCTCCAAGTTTTTTATTTAAAAATTATAAAGTATTTTTGTTACTTTAATATAAAAATAAATTTTATTAATATATAATAAATTAATTAAAAAATCATTTAAATTTATTTATTAATAAAACTATTATTTGATTTTAAAATAATTTAATAATAATTTAATAATTTTAAAATATTAAACAATTAAAATTTTTTAATATAATTTTTAGTTAATATATTTAATATTCTTAACAATTATTTTTATTATTATTATTTATCTTATCACAATCATTATTTTTATATTTAAACACATATTTCAACACAAATTTTAATTTTATCACTATAATAATTAATCTTATTTTTATACTGTTCACCGCCCTTCCAAATCAACCAAGTATTGGTGTTGGTGTTCTGATCGTACTTTCTTCAAGTCTAGGTTTCCTCATCCTCAACCACCAACCAGCTTTCGGCCAGAACACTCAAAAATGTTGGGGAACATCATATTTCTGATATCATTTGTTGGAGATCACCATAATTCTGATACCATTTGTTGGGGAACATCACGACTCTGATACCATTTATTGGGCTAAAAGCCTTCAATCCAATCACACTAGTGGAAGTGAAATCAAATAATAAATCAAACACATAAGATACAATAATTTAACGTGGTTCGGTCCAATCAACCTGCGTCCACGGATGATAACAATTGAGAAATCAATTTATTAAACTCATTCAAGTGATTATAAAGACTCATACCTTCTTTTATCTTTAGAGAATACAGATCCATCTTTAAACATAATCTATTAGTCAACGACTTCGAAGCATAAATACCTTCAAGCTTATCCCATAAACTTTTCGGAGTACTCTCAGTCAACACACTGTATTTTACCTATGGAGCTAGCGTCAATCTAATAAAACTAACAGCTTTCTTCTGAATCCTATTCTAATTAACGTCAGACATTCTTTCAGGCTTACTACTCTCTAATGCCTGATCCAACCCTTATTGTACTAATAGATCTTGAATCGTACTTTGCCATTATATAAAATTATTTTTTTTATCAAATAACGGAATCTCAAACTTAGGCATAGGCATACCAAAAATACATTCTTCAGACATCTTCAAACACTGCTTCACGATATCTTAAGTCCACGAACCTTAAACCTCGAACCTTGCTTTGATACCACTTGTTGTACTAACAGATCTTGAATCGAGGTTTAAGGTTTGTGGACCTAAGAGATCATGAAGTAGTGTTTAAAGATGTCTGAAGAAGATATATCTGGTATGCCTATGCCTAAGTTTGAGATTCTGTTATTTGATGGAAATAGTAATTTTATATTATGACAAAGTACGATTCAAGATCTATTAATACAACAAGGGTTGGATCAGGCATTAGAGAATAATAAGCCTGAAGGAATGTCTGACGCTAATTGGAATAAGATTCAGAAGAAAACTGTTAATACTATTAGATTGGCGCTAGCTCCAGAGGTAAAATACAGTGTATTGACTGAGAGTACTCCGAAGAGTTTGTGGGATAAGCTTGAAGGTATTTATGCTTCGAAGTCATTGACTAATAGATTATGTTTGAAGATGGATCTATATTTTTTGAAGATGCAAGAAGGTATGAGTCTTCATAATCACCTGAATGAGTTTAATAGATTGATTTCTCAATTGCTAGCGATTTTACGTTGATGAGTTAAAAGATGAAGAGAAGGCTTTAATTTTGCTATCATCTTTGCCCAAGTCTTATAGGTCTTTAATTCAAACTGTGTTGGTAGGCAGGTCTACTTTGAAGTTGGATGATGTGACTACCTTGTTGTGTGAAAATGAAAGGTTTATGGGAGCTTAGAGCTCATCACCTAGGGGGAGTACACTAGCTGTAGAGGGTTTTGATCGAGGGAGGACTTAAAATAGGATTGATGGATCAAGAGGGAGATCCAAGTCAAGAGACAGAGATTACAGTGATATAAAATGTTATTATTGTGGTGAAAAGAGACATATCCAAGTGCACTGCAGAAAGCTGAGAAAGGATATAGCTGCTTTTAAAAGGGCAAATGATGAGAAAAAATCAGATGAAAAAAATAGTGATACTGCTGCTATCGTGTCTGATGATGACGATGTTGTTTTGACAACTTGTGTTGATGAGACTTAGACTTTGAAAATTGATAAAGGTTGAGTTTTAGATTCAGCTACTACAGTTCATGTTTGCAATGATAGGAGTTACTTTTGTAAAGTTGGATGAGAATGAAAAGTATGGAGATATTATGATTGCTAACAAAGAAAAGGTGCAGATTCAAGGCATTGGGAGTGTTCACCTTAGATCTCACAATGGTGTTATTAGGACACTTCATCATGTAAGGTATGTATCAAGTTGTCACCACAATTTGATTGCTTTGGGTGAGTTAGCTTATCGAGGGTACACATATTATGATAGTAATGATTGATTGAAAGTGTACAAGAATGATAGTGTGATTCTACAAGAGAATAAGTTCAAAAATCACTTGAACATACTTGATAAAGGCTCAATTACTGGGATCCCTATGGTGATAAAAAAGAAAAAAAATAAGTGTGTTAGCTTTATAGATACTGTTGAAATGTTTGAAGATTCAAGTCAATGGATGATTTGTTGAGATTTACCTTGAATCTCATAATCTCACATCGAAAGTTAGTGAGTTTTGAATTTGTCCAGTATCTCACATCGAGAGTTTAGTAAAAGTATAATGGGTTTCACCCTTATAAATAAGGTATTTTATTTTTAATTTGATAATCCTAGAAAGTTAGACACCAAAGAGAATAGCTAAGTGAGTAGGCTATTAAAGGGTGTAATTGAATTTTGGGAGTTTTAGGAGACTTTTCTCATTCTAAAAGTTTCACAGTTGTAAAGATTTATTTGTTAGTGGATTGTGTTTGGAGTAGGCCATTTTGAGTTGGGCCGAACCAAATATATTTGTATGTTCTTATTTTTTATTTAAGCTTACTATTTTATGTGTGGTTGTTGTGTGTGGGTGTTATTATCATTTGTTGAAAAAAAATAACACCCACACGTAGTAATCATACACAAAACAGCAAGCTCAAATTAACAATAAGAACACATAAATATATTTGATTCGACCCAACTCAAAATAACCTACTCCAAATCTAATCTACTATCAAATAAATCTTTACAATTGTGAGACTTTTAGAATAAAAAATGTCTTCTAAAACTCCTTACTCAAAACTTAACCCAAAACTCAATTACACCCTTTTAATAGCCTACTCACTTAGCTATTCTCTTGGTGTTTAACTCTTTGAGATTATCAAACTAAAACCAAAACATCTTATTTATAAGGATGAAACCCCTTATACTTTTACTAAACTTCGATGTGGGATACTGGACAAATTTAAAACTCACTAACTTTCGATGTGGGATTATGAGATTCAAAGCAAATCCCAACAAATTTTATTAGGCTAAAAGCCTCCAATCCAATCACACCAGCGGATACTGGATACTGGACAAATTCAAAACTTACTAACTTTCGATGTAGGATTATGAAATTCAAGGCAAATCCCAACAAATTTTGTTGGGCTAAAAGCCTCCAATCCAATCACACCAGCGGAAGCGAAATCAAACAATAAATCAAACACACAAGAGACAACAATTTAACGTGGTTCGATCTAATCAACTTACGTCCATGGATGAGAAATAAGATCCACTAGTTGTAGAGAATTACAAATATACATCAAATCATCAACCTCACTCAACAATTAATACTCATAAGACACTCTCAATCTCCTCTAGTCCTATGAAGTATTCTCAACCCAAAACAAACACAAACTCAAACCCTTGTGCACCCTTTCAACATAACTAAACACATACTCATATGCTCCCATACATCATACATATATGAACCTTCTCAGTCTCCTCTAGTCCACTCACAAACATATGCACCCATAAGACGTAGAGCCCCAATACTCCTATAGGATGTTTATCTCACAAAACCCTATAACTCTCTTATATCTTTTTCTCATCCGTGGACGTAAGTTGATTGGACCAAATCACGTTAAATTGTTGTCTCTTATGTGTTTGATTTATTGTTTGATTTCGCTGGTGTGATTGAATTGAAAGCTTTTAGCCCAACAAATAATATTAGAGTGGTGATGTTCCCCAACAAATGATATCAGAACTGTGATGACCCTTAACAAAAAAACACCATTAACACTTCTCATCTCCCATTGCAATTGTATTCATTTACGTCCAGGCAGTTAAAAAAAAAAAAAAAACCCTTGTTTCCTTTCCATTTGCTCTTTATTATCGAAATTCAAAATTTTCAAATCTATGTATATGAAATTATATGCTTGTTTCCAAAATTGCTTTCTAAAAAACTTCAGCGTTCTTTTAAAGTTTAAACTCAATAAGGATTATGAAAAGTTTGTCTTTTCCATTCATATCTTGTCTAATTAATAATGGAGAAGTTTTTTAATGATTGTAGTACTGGGGATATTATTATGTTTGAATTTGGCACATGGATGCTAAGCACCATTGTACTAGTGAAGTGCAACTTCTTAGTGATCAAATAAGTATTCAACAAGAACAAATTATGGCTCTGGAAGGTGTAAATTTCCCCCCTTTAATACTTTATACATGCTTCTTTTCCGTATACAAGGTCGAAATTGTTGTTGTTTTTCTTTTTTTATTATATTCAATTCATTCGCTCCGATTGTGTTACAATTTCAGAGGTGAAGACGCGAAAGAAGCAGGAGTGTGCACAACTGAAGGCTCTTGTTCAAGATCGTGAAAGTACTTTCCTATCTGAAACAAACTGTTTATGTCTTGTTGTTTCCTTCTTATTGGATTGTTACTACTATTTTATTTTGCTTGATTGCTATTATACAGTATTTCTTTAGAAGATTCTTCTACTAGGCAGACATTAAGTGATGTTCATGCCGTATGATCCGTTCAAAATTATTATCTATGTAGTTATTATGTACTTCTGTTTATTAGGGCCTTTAATTGCAAATAAATTTCATTACCATTTATAAGGTTGTTATCCATGTCATTGCATCACTCACTCAATGTGGGTCTGTAGCTAGCTCTTGAATGAAGGCTATTATACTCCTTCAGCTATGTAGTTTGGCATTTATTTCCTACTTTTTATCTAATTATTTTTGCTAAGCGTCTTTAAATATTTCTTCTAAAATGTTATTTTTTTTATTTTTGTTTTTTCACGTTTGTTTCTACCAGTCTTTTTTGTATTATTCCTTCAACTAAAGCATTTTCTTTGATTTGGCACTTGGAATCTTTTATAGACACTTAGTATTCTTTCTTTTTGGTTGCTTCAGAGAAAGGCTTTCAAAGAATAACTGGAAAAAACACAGGTTTGTGAGAAATGACTAATGAGCATTCTTATCTCCTCAAATCACCGCTTGTAATAATTGCAACCATCTTAGGGTTGAGTGTTTTAGGTACCAGTGGCAGCGATTGTCATAATGGCATGCAATCGGGCTGATTAAGTGGAAAAGACTATTGCTTCTGTCTTTAAGTATGTTGCTATTGACATGAGTTTGTTTTGATAGTTAGACTGTTTGACCAAATAGTTTGTAATTTTTAGCTGACTTACTTTGGCTTAAATCTCTGCAGGTATCAGAGCTCTGTTGCTTCAAAATATCCCCTTTTTCTATCTCAGGTATTTAGTACTTTATAATCTTATTCTTTATTTGCGATAAAAGGTATGATTTGTCTGACTTGATTGACACCATTATACTTCATGCACAAAGAACGCATAGCTGTTCTTATATAGTCATTAAAAGAAGCAAGGCTTCGAATTGTGATAGTTGCCTCTCAGGATGGATCAGATCCAAATGTTAGAAGCAAGGCTTCTAGTTGTAATTGGCTAACTTATATGTGGGTAAATTGTGTTTTTCTAGATCTCCAACTGTGTTTTTCTCCCCATTGGAAAAGTTGATTTGGATGAATCCTCTTCTTTTTTCCTGCCCCACTCATATGATTTATTATATCCCTATATCAAAACCAATCCAGTCAATGCTTACTTCAGTTTTTTCAGCACTTGGATTATGGTCTGGGGAACTGATCACATACTACAAAATTGCTCGTAAGGATTGTTCTCTTTTTTCTTCATGTTCACATGGCTTCTATAAATTTCAGATCTTAAACATTTGGTTTCTTAAGGTCACTACAAATGGGCATTGGATGAGTTGTTCTACAAGCACAATTGTGATCTGAGTACTCATACTTGAAGCTGATGTTGTCTTCTTTGGGATTTTTGTTTTGAATTTTCTTCTGTATATTTATGGAAAAAAAGAAATTGTACTGACTGAGAATCACTTTTGAAGACAGATGGTATGGAAATTGCCCTGATTTTTTCAATTACTTTGAGGCAGCTTCAGCCCTTCTTGACAAGGATAAGTATGTTACATGAATGAAATCAAGCTCTCTCTCTCTCTCTCTCTCTCTCTGTGGAGACCCACACTTGACTTGCGAGATTTTGTCTGCTTTGACCGGCACCCAAAGCATATCCTTCTTGGTTAAGTATATTGTAATTGGTCTAATTTGCACATTAGACTAATGCATATGATGTAGTTTCATCAATGAATTTTCCTTGACAAAAGATCACTTACTGGGATGACTGGTTGAGATTAAAAGAGAATCACAAAGGTTGACAATTCCTTCACCCTGAAGTATGCAGAACATATAATTTTGGTGAGCATGTATGTATGTCACCTTGCTGTTGAGAAGATTTCTTGTTTAAATGGCTGTGATAACAAATTTGTGAATGTGTTAGCTCTGATGAGAATATTTGCATGGTATACCATCCAATGGTATGCTTGTCTTTGTTGTGCATAGGAACTAGGTAGAACAATGATGCACAAAATGTTTTATGTTGAGAATTTTATGTGCAGTTATTCTGCTGCATTGCTTTTGCAAGAATGTACAATAAACATGGACGAATATAATACCTTAATGGCTTGAGTCATTTTTTTAATTAAAGAATTACCTTCTTCAAGTTTTGGAGGGACTTGTTTTCATGCTTAAATAAAAGATTTCCTCAAATTTAGGTGCATGTTCTCCTCATTAACTCAGCGTAGGCAGCTTCAGTAATTTTAAATTTCCTTCAGAAAGGGTGTTAACATTTTGTGGCTTTTTGGTAGGATCTTTACATCTCCCTTGTACAACTGTGGGTTCATTTCCTGTTTTTCAATCTTTTATTTCATTCAGGGTTCTAGCCTGGGACAGTTTTTCCGACAATATCTTGAGCCTATAAAGATGAATGACGTTAAGGTTGGCATAAAAATTGTCTATAATTCTCGTTAGAATTTAAAATTTCTGTATATTCCTGTCATCATCATCATCATAATGCTGTTGCTTTTCTGTGTGAAAGGTGGACTGGAAGTCATAGGATTTGAGCTACCTAATGGAGGTAAAATCAGTGGAACTGAAAACTGCTTTTCTCTCTGTTCTATTTTTTTTTACATTTTTCATGTATAATTGTGTTTTCTTCTTTCTAGGACAAATATAAGAAATATTTTGCTGACATTGTAAAAGAAGCGAAACCTGTCCCTGCAGCAGATGCTGTTCTCAAGGTATCTAATATAAAACGTGATGTGCGTATTCAGTATAAAGACCAATTAGACTTTGAATGCATTGCACGCCATTTTGGAGTTTTTGAAGAATGGAATGTAAAATATTTATGTGATATGTGGGATATTTTTCTTCTTTATTTGCTGAGAAAATGCTTAGAGTTTTTGGTGATAGTAGTGGCGAAATGCCTGCACTATCATATCTGGTTTCCTTAGTTGATACTTGATTCTTGGCCTTCTAGTACCACTTCAAAAATTTTTGGTGGATATGTGGTTTATTAACTGTTAAGTACCATGTGAACCTATATATTATCAATTGCATATAGTCTTTGCAACAACATTATGAAACACCATACACGACATTTGATACTGTTGAAATAACTTATCTTATTTTCATGTGCTCTATAAGCATGTAGAGCATAATAAGCATACATTCACTTTCACCTGATGCATGATAAATTAACGACCTTTAATTTAAAGAGCATTGCTGCTCTACTTTTGTTGTTGCAATACAAAGAAACCACAAAAATTTTCTCATGTCTATGATTGAATAGTTCCATTCTTCTAAAAAACTTGCATTGCTTCACTATCTAGGATGGTGTACCAAGGACAGCATATAAAGGAGTAGTGTTTTTCTGATACAAGCCACTGAAGTGTGTCTTTCTTGTTGTTCCGGACTCTCTACAGCAGCTCGGGGTTGAAAATGCTTGAAACCTAAAAGGTTAGCAACAATGTCTAGTTTTGTTTATTTCCTTTTATTATATAATCATAGCAGTCACTAAAGTTTGTATAGCACAATTATAGGAGGAATCAGTAACGACACAAAGTTTTTATTTGTTTTAGTTAAGAAGTTTGAAATTTTTACTGATAATGATTTGCATTGTAATCTTTGGTTGTGTGATCAGTGATCCTGACGAAATATTTCCAAATGAAAGGCAGAGAAACACTGGCAGACAAATTTAATTTTGAAGCAGAAGGGATTAAAGTGGGATGGAGATAAAGAGTAGCTGGTCATGCTTCTCGTCGTCCAAAAGTTCTATGGACTTGAGGAAATTTGACTTGAATACATCCGCACTGGCGCAGGCATTCTCACATCGAAATACGCACAAAAATGGCTTTTGATACGATGACTTGCTCTTTTTATCTTTCTTTTTACTTGATTGTTAGGTACTTCTTCCATGTTGGGCGTTCAAATACGAAGAAAGTGAGGAAAATTACACTGCAAAGAAGAAGCAGAGCACTGCAAATACATACGAAGATGATGTTAACGACATGCCCGGTTCAGAATTTGTGCCTTTGCCTGTTTAGTTTTAAATTTTTTTTTTTTAAAAGAATCACAGTTACGAAATCCCCATACCCATTAAATTAAAAAAAAATGAATATAAATTTTTTTCCGGAAATAAACATGATAATAAATATAATATAGAAAAACGGAGACGAAGATTAAAAATGTTATACCGACCCACGCCCATGAGACCCGTGTCATTGGGCTCTGACATCTTAGATCTAACTGTCTTTTAATAATTTAGTCGGTAAAAAGGTTCAATGTCTGTTCCATTACGAGTTGTCGTTATGGAAAGGCTTGTCCTGTTATTGGAATGAGATGGTTTTTAATACTGAACGAAGACAAACCAAGCACAAAATGAATTGCACTACTATAGGAAAGTAGAGTTGAGCCCGCTTCAATTCAACTTAACTGTTTGATGATTTCTTTTTGGTACTTTGTTTAGCCGATTCTTAAACGCAAACAAGGAAGGAGAAAATGAAAACTTAGCGATACTCTCTTCCCTCCCTTAGTAGTAGTAGTATAGGAAGAGAGGGAAGCCAACGAACACGTGAAGTTGGAAGTAGTTATCAGTAGGACAAGCCCCTTCACCACGTTGACTTCCTCTTTCACTCTCCCTCTCTTGTTTTTTCTTTCTATCAATGTGCTTACATTTTTTTCTTTTGACGCTGACATAAAACATTTACCTGCCTGCCTGCCTGCCTGCATCCCATTCACGCTTTTCTTTCTTGGATTTAGCTTCTTCCATGAAATTCCAATGACCCCAAAATTTCAAGGTATGCTTTTAATGTCTCTGCTTTCTGGGTCTTTCCTTATTGTTTCATTTTGGCCAATCTTTTCCTCTCTCTCTCTCTCTCTTTTTTTTTTTTTTGTTGATTTTGCTTTCCCTCTGTTTGTTGAAATTTCCCAATTAATTGCATTTCTCGCTTCTTCTTTTCTTAAGAATTGCGGGATTGTTGGTTACTAAGATTTTTGGGTTTTTTTTTTTTCTCGTTCATTAAAGTTGACTCGCAGGTAGATTTCTGGGGAAAGAAACCGAATTTTAAACCGAAACTCAGCTCTCTGATCCCTTTCATATGATGAGATCGGAAATGATAATTTCTTCTTGTATTTAGACTCAGCTTGAATAGTATATTTCTTGAATATTTTATTGCCTTGTTTCTTTCCTGCCAATGTCTGTTCTGATGTTGAATCTGTCAGTACTGGGATCAGTTCATTCATTTGGTAGATATTTGATAAAATGGTTAACATACTGAAATCGGTGCACTTTTCTAGATCTTGATTAAAATGCCAATCCCATTTGAAAGGTAAAATACCATGGTGTCATGAAATTGCAAACGCTGGCCGTTATCCTGTGTTCAAAATTCATGAAAGGAAATAGGTGTGTGAAAATTTCATGACCAATTTTAGTTCATTGGCTAGATGTTTTGACTTGTGAAAATCTCATCTTTATGTCTGATAACGCTTTCATGGGAGAATTGAAACTTTTCAAGCATATTGTTAGATGTGGTTGTTTTGAATTTATTATTGCAATGTCTGCTAATGAGTTTCATCTTCTTTTTTTTTTTCATTTTTCTTCTTATAAACTTCTATTGATTCTTGGGCACAAATGTGAGTGATTAAATATGTCTCCAGGAATATGTGGCTGCTGCTTTTTGTGTCAACATAGCACTTGTATATTACATGTTAAATATTTATTAACATTTATATATATATATATATGTATATTTTACACTTAAATAGTTAAATATTATTAGTTTGAAACTTCTCTTATTACGTTACATGTTAACTAGATATCTGCACCAATCCTAGTTACCGGTTATCATCCGGATGCAGTTAAGGCTAGATGCCAAACTTTACTTCATGCTCATACCAGCAATCTCTCTAAAAGAAAATTTTGATGTGCTGCAACAATCTGTTAACCAATATTTTCATGATTGGCCTTTGCAAATACTGCAGCTCCTAAACTTTTTTTTGTGTGTCAATAGGTAAGTCATTTCTATCCCCTTTGCCATTTGTGGGTTCAATATTTTGGGTGAGATTTCAGGTAAAGTCTGCTTGAAATGCTGCTGTTCACACATGATTTTGGTAGATTAAGAAACTCTTTTCATGGTCATGACAATCTTTTTTTATCCGATATTTTGGACCATTTTCAATGTGTCATCCATGCCTAAGAAGTCAGTGAATCATACTGATAGAATCGAGCAATCACTGTGAGGTTTTCACTTAAAATATCACTAATAAAGCAAATTGAGCATGTATTCCTTCTTAACTAATGTCTACTTAACATTTAGCTTTGGGAAGTTGATGTGATGGTACTTTATCCTGCATTTTTAACATTTGCATGATTTTTTTCCATCCAGGCTTCGCTAATATCTTGAAGGCCTGGAACAGCAATGAAGAAACTGCTGTCTTGTTATGAAATGCTTCCTAATAGGGATTGAAAAACCAAGCTGTTGGATAGTTGATTTGTTTGAAGACAGTTGACAATAAAGATTCCTTTATAAGAGAAAGTGAATTATGAATTGGATGAAATTCCCAAAACGATACTTAATTGTCATTTTAACCTTTGTCAGCACATGTGTTTGTTATATAGAACGTGTGGGCTTCTCCATAGCATACACAGTTGCAGCTGATGCGGCTGGGATTAACCAATCAAGCAAAGGCACTATACTTTCTACATTCTATTATGGCTATGCTTGTTCTCAGGTGCCTGGAGGATGGGCTGCTCAAAAGATTGGGGGAAGGAAGGTTCTTCTTCTCTCATTTGTATTATGGTCATCAACTTGTTTTTTGGTTCCACTAGATCCATATAGAGTCACAAGCTTGGTTGTTACACGCTTGCTTGTTGGTGTGGCACAAGGTTTCATCTTCCCTTCCATCCACACTGTCCTAGCACAGTGGGTTCCACCACATGAGAGATCAAGATCTGTTTCACTTACAACTTCTGGGATGTACCTTGGTGCAGCTATGGCAATGCTTGTCCTTCCAAGCCTGGTGAAGTTCAAAGGTCCTCAATCTGTATTTCTTACAGAAGCAGCATTAGGTGTCATGTGGTCTTTGCTCTGGTTTGAATATGCTACTGAACCCCCTCGATCCGAGCATCAGAAAGCCACTGCTGCTGGTTTTGGAGAATCATTGTTACCTAACAAAGCAAGTCAGAAGATAAAAGTGGAGAATGGAGTAAGTACTGTCAGGACTTCCAAAATCCCATGGAAGAGAATTTTAGTTAGCATGCCAGTTTGGGCAATTGTGGTAAATAATTTCACATTCCACTATGCTCTTTATGTATTGATGAACTGGCTTCCAACGTACTTTGAGCTGGGCCTCCAGCTCAGTCTTCAGGAGATGGGTTCTTCTAAAATGATGCCCTATTTCAATATGTTCATATTCTCAAATATTGGTGGGGTTCTTGCTGACCACTTGATCACCAAAAGAATAATGTCTGTGACTAAAACTAGGAAGTTCTTGAACACAGTAGGATTTATAGTTGCTTCTCTTGCATTGATGGCACTTCCAATCTTCAGAACTTCTGGTGGAGCTATTTTCTGTTCTTCCGTGGCTCTTGGTTTCTTGGCACTGGGTAGGGCTGGATTTGCAGTGAATCATATGGATATTGCACCCAGATATGCAGGAATTGTAATGGGTGTCTCTAATACAGCTGGTACACTAGCTGGGATTATTGGGGTTGATATGACTGGAAAGCTTCTTGAAACTGCTAAAGCTGAATATTCAGATCTTTCTAGTCCAGAAAGCTGGAGAGCGGTCTTTTTCATTCCTGGGTTGCTGTGCATTTTTAGTTCTTTCATATTCTTGCTATTCTCAACAGGGGAGAGGATTTTTGACTGAAGTAAGCCATGCACACTTCTATTTTTAATTGCTACAGCCCTCTGGTCAGGGGTTTCATTTGCAAATCTGTCATTGTGATTGGTGAGCTATCTGATATTAATGAATGGTACGGATATATTAAAATTCAGAAGACCATAGAAGGTCAAAAGAAATCAACACAGATCAGTAGCGATTAGAAACCATTTTTTGATTGTTAATGTGATTTAGTTGGAGCTCATGTGCTCATTTTTGTTTGCACATGGAAGGATGAAACTTTTATTACAAGCATATAGAGATGGATTTGTAATGAGGTAGTTGCTCTGAGATGGTAAAAACTTATGGTAGTATTATTGTGTAACTAGAAAAGTTTTAATTTTGCACTAATGAAATTGAATAATTATTTCTCTTTAAATATTATTATTATTATCAAAGTTTTAAAGAAAAATTATTTGGTAGGATTAGGATTGCTTTAACCTAATTATTAGGTTTCATTCAATTTAAAATCGGTAAGGGAGAATTTAATTGTCCAATGAAAAATATAATGCATATCAGAACTCAAGTCATGCAAGTCTTTAAAACTATAGTAGTAATTGTTTGATGAAAGCAGTGAATATCATGCTTCTGAGAATTAGGAATATGTATGTTGTTAGCCAAATTTTAAGTTTCTACTGTACTCTTGAATCAATTTGATGTATAGTTATTAAGGAAATACAGATTTACAACATTCGATTGTATGTATTTTTTTGGTTGAAAGGAGGTTGTAGCTAGGGAAAACATTGTGATTTGAATATTTAATTTATTAGATATCATTTTTTAAAATAATTATATAAATAAATTGAATTAATTTTTTATTTCAAACTATTAGATTGCGAGAGCATTAGACGCGAAAATTTTGATGGACTGGCTGCTAGTGGTGTTTCTACAAATTTGCTGTCAATGTTAGTGGAACACCGTCCGCCTGTCAATGTTATGCTGCGCACTTCAAAACTTCAAATCTCATTTTTCTAGCAGTATCCATGGTAGGATTTCTTTTACACAACTTGGAGGGACATTATGAAATTATTGCTTGGATGCCAACGAAACTGAACCGAAATATCTTCTTGCCAGGATAAAGTCTAAGTACCTTGCTATCCGATCAAATTTTCTTTTTCTGTATTCACGTTAAATCCAAACCACAGATCATCTGAATTACCTGTTAGTGCATGTCGGAACAAAATCTCAACTCTAATCCTGAAGCGGAAGACTGCTGAAATCCTAAAGCAATGTGGGCCAAACACACTGAAACCGTGAGTGGTTTCCATCCATTTCAATCAGCTAAAGCCACCGAGGAATTGAATAGAAGGCCCTACCATTATAATAATGAACATATGCTCCAAAATAATACTGACAAAATGAAAAATCATAAAGCCAAAAGCATTAATAGTCCCTGCTTAATTGTACCGCTTTCCAGAATTCTAAGCATTCTTCATGTTTCTGTTCCTTTCTCTCATCCGTGTCAAAAGTTGAATGATCCGTCTCAAGCAAGTTGCTTTGTTCTTTTCACGAAACAGAAAATCAAGATTGACATCGATACGAAAAGAAGAAAAAAAACCTAAATCATTACTCTCATCCATGAATCATGATCAATTAAAATAAAAAGTTTAGAACCAAAATCCCCATTATCACTTATAGCTTGGAAATCCAATTGACAGTGGCTTCCATTTAAGATCACCATCACAGTTTTACAGCCACTAACATTGTTTTCAATTCCTATGTGGTCAGTCACCATATCTCGGATGGTACATATGCTTTCCTTGAAAAAGTCTTTCTCCTAGTAAACTATGTAAATTATTAAAGACTTTTGTTGCTGAAAAGAGACTGAGAACGGAAAGGGAAACAGCGAGAGTCGCCGGAACCCAACAACATAAAAGCTAAGTTGCTCCTTTTTCTCTATCTTATAGTATTTGGATTGGACTATTGGTATAAATAACACTAAAATATATAAGGGAAAATTGCTTTTTTTCTTCTTGAGAAATTTTAAATGCACCTCAAGTTTTGATATTTACATTTCAAGAAAATTAAGTAAAATTATTTAATTATTTTTTTGACAAAATTTTTTATATTAATGGCCAGTAAATTTGCTAACTGTTGAAAAGTTTTTAAAAAATTATAAAAAAATTTTATTAGAAATTTTTATAAATTAGTATAATGAAAAAATTATTATTAAAAAAATTATAAATTTTAAAATTAATAAAAAATAAGATGATTTTATTATTTTGATTTAAAAAAATAAATTTTTTTTAAAATCTTAATTAAATATTTTATTTTTGGATATTACAGAGATGATAAAAAATTTATTAGGTTTGATCAACATTTAAAACTTAAAACTCTTAAAAATTATATAAATAATATTATTTAATATTTATAATTTTAACAAAATTTAATATTTTAATTGAAAAAATTCATTATGATTAGTAGATAAAAAGATTTTTTTAAAGAGTAATTTAATTAAAGTTATTATAAAATTTTAATAATTAATATAAAAAAATATTTATTAAAAAATAAATTTTAAATATATAAAAAAATTATATTTATTATTTTATTTTTAGTTTAATTATGATTTCATAAAATTTTATTTTTTAAAATTAAAATAATAAAATTAATTTTTTTATTAATTTTAAAATTTATAACTTTTTTTAATAATAATTTGTTTTTACACGAATTAAAAGGATAAGAAGAAAGAAAAAGAGTGTTCGTAAAAGCACACTTTTTTTTTCCTGTAGCACCCGAAAGCTTTTTTACTTGACAGTTTTCTCTTGCTCGTTTGCTGCTCTATTGATTGTTTCCATTGACGTGTTCTTTTTGAGCTCTTTGTGGTATGGTTCTTGCCTTCCTTTCATGCACTTCTTCTGAATTTGATCTCCTTGTCTTTCCTTTGAGCTTGTGGTGAGTGTTTGTTCCCTCGTGAAAATTCAGAAACCACCTCAACTTTTACATTTGCAACTTTGCTTGCTGTTGATGGGGTATTTGTTGCTTTATCCAGTTTGCTATCTTCAAGTTTCGTGCTTTCTTTGCTGTGCTTGTTGCTTTTTGTATTTTTTTTAATCAATAAAGCGTTATGCTGTTGGTTAATTAATTGTTCATTAGTTCTCCATGCCAAGAATTGAAATGGATTTGTCTTATTCTTATGTTTGACTTACTTTTTTTGGCCAATTTTATGCGACTGACTAGTAAACTAAATTTCTTTAAAATGTTTTTTGGTCTCTTTGCCTTTTGGGTTTGTTAATGTTGCTACTTGCTTGAAACTGAATGACTCTCTTTCTTTCTGTGGATAAAACGGGTTTCTGGTTAATTTTGGGTTAGCACTGTTAGTCTGCTTATCTGATTCTAATATTCGTTCAGTGTGAATTTGAGAATTCAGTTTATTCATTTTCCGTTTGTTGCATGAAGATAGAGGATCAGTGGTCAAATATGTCATTCGTTATCACCATGAACCTGGTTTTGTTGCTGTCAACTTTCATTCTCTTTATTGGAGTGTTTTCAGAAGAGACTTTGAAGCCTGATGTTGTGAATGTTGGAGCTATTTTCTCATTTAAAACTATTAATGGGAAAGTTGCAAAGGTTGCAATGAAGGCTGCTGAGAATGATATCAACTCTGATCCAAGTATTCTTGGTGGAAGGATATTGTCTATAACAATGCATGATTCTAACTTCAGCTCATTTCTTGGCGTTATTGGAGGTATATTCTTCGCTAGTCTCTTCAATCTCCCCTATTCCTAACTTTTAATTCTATATGCCCCCTTATTCCTAACTTTTAATTCTATATGCCCCCTTATTCCTAACTTTTAATTCTATATGCTTGGTTAATTTCATTCATATCCCATCACGAGACCTATGATCAATCATTACAGATATTTTCATTGGGAAATAACAATACTCATGATTTGAATTCTTTGCTATTCACAGCATTACGGTTTATGGAGACTGATAAAGTAGCAATAATTGGTCCACAACATGCTGTGATGGCCCACGTTCTATCACATCTTGTAAATGAACTCCATGTTCCACTATTGTCATTCACGGCCCTAGATCCCAGCCTATCACCTCTCCAGTACCCTTTCTTTGTTCAAACAGCACCTAGTGATGAATTCCAGATGATTGCCATTGCTGAGATAGTTAGTTATTTTGGTTGGGCTGAAATAATTGCAGTTTTTAGTGATGATGATCAGAGTCGAAATGGTATAATTACCTTGGGGGATAAACTTGCACAGAGACATTGCAGAATTTCTTATAAAGCTGCACTTCCGCCAGACCAAAAAGCAAAAAGAAGTGATGTTTTGAGAGAATTAGTTAGGGTTCAAATGATGGAATCTAGAGTAATTGTTCTGCATACTTTCTCAAAAACAGGTCTCTTGGTCTTTGAAGTGGCCAAGAGCCTAGGAATGACGGAGAAAGGATATGTGTGGATAGCTTCCACTTGGCTGTCCACTGTTCTAGATTCATTGTCCCCTCTTAAATCAGAGACAGCAAACACAATCCGAGGAGCACTTACACTTCGCCCTCATACACCTGATTCAAAAAGGAAAAGGGATTTTCTGTCACGTTGGAACCGGCTCAGTAATGGTTCCATTGGGTTTAACCCTTATGGTCTATATGCCTATGATACTGTTTGGATGGTTGCTCATGCAGTAAAGTTGTTATTAGATCAGGGCGGCACCATTACATTTTCCAACGATACAAGATTAAATGGTCTTGAAGGGAGGACTCTAAATCTTTCTGCTTTAAATGTATTTGATGGAGGGAAGCAGTTGCTTAAGAACATACTGGAGACAAATATGACTGGTCTGACAGGCCCTGTTCAGTTTAATCAAGACAGATCCCTAATAAATCCTTCGTATGACATTATTAATGTGGTTGAAACAGGGTATCGACAGATTGGATACTGGTCTAACTACTCCAGTCTTTCCATAGTGCAACCAGAGACGCTTTATAGTAAGAAGGCTAATCGTTCTAGTTCAAATCAACAATTAGACAGTGTGGTATGGCCTGGAGGAGAAACAACAAAGCCTCGAGGATGGGTTTTTCCAAACAATGGGAGAGAATTAAGAATTGGAGTTCCAAGGCGTGTTAGTTACAGAGATTTTGTCTTTCTAGTCAATGGCACGGTACAAGGATATTGCATAGATGTATTTCTTGCTGCAATTAGATTTCTGCCATATGCTGTTCCATACAGGTTCATTCCATTTGGAGATGGCCGTAGCAACCCAAGCTATCATGAGCTTGTCAGTCAAATCAATTCTGGTGTGAGTAGACTACAATGAAAAGTGCTACTGGTTCCTTAAATGATAAAATGATAGATAAAAGATAATTATTTTTCATATCCGTTCTGATATTGTGTTTCTGTAGGTCTTTGATGGCGTGGTAGGTGACATTAACATTGTGACAGACCGAACAAAAATAGTAGATTTCACTCTGCCGTATATAGAATCAGGGCTGGTTGTGGTAGCTCCAGTAAAAAAGATAAGTTCGAGTGCCTGGTCCTTCTCACGGCCATTTACTCCATTAATGTGGTCTGTCACGACAACATTTTTCCTCATTGTGGGAGCAGTTGTGTGGATCCTTGAGCATAGAATAAATGATGAATTCCGGGGCCCTCCTAAGCAGCAAATTGTCACAATTTTGTGGTGAGTACATAATCATCTGAAATTCATATTTGCATGGATGCATTAGCATATGATGTTCATAAATGAGGACAAAGCATAAAATTTAACATTTTCTCATTGCTGATCGTTATAAAATCCAATTTGTTTGAAAGTCTTCAAAACCCGAAATCTAACTACAGATGAGTAGATTCAAGTTTGACAGAGGGCCCTTCTTAATGTTAGAAGGAAATCAAGCATGATTAGAGCAGTTGCTATTAAGTTCTTATGAATCTGTATATAGTCACCATTTCATCTGTACAAGAATCATACCATATAACCATCTCTGCCTCCTCCCTTGTAATTACAAACACCAGTACCTCTTTACTTACATACCTATCCTCTGTCTAAAGGAAGAGGCTCTCCTTGAAGAGATTCCTTGTCTTTTTAATGTTTTCTTTAGCTGGAGCAATGAAAACACCTAACTAGCACAATATTACCTGATAAAATATGTCAGCTTATCTCCTTCCGTCTTGCCTTTGCCCTCTTATTATCATGATATGTTCTATTTCTTGTGAATACTTTCATCACCTCTGAATTTCGGATGTTCTTTTTACTACACTCAACATTGAGCAACAGGTACCATATATCTAAGCATTCATCCTGATTGTGAGAAATCATATGTGCAAATTTGAAATATAGACAGTTTAAAAACAACTCTGTTTTGGCTTTCTTTCCATTTGACCCACAACTTATTCATTGTCTTTCTGACTCCTCACCCGCCTCGCTCTATTTTTTCCCTTTGCAGGTTCAGCTTCTCTACAATGTTTTTTGCCCACCGTAAGTTCTTTCCATTTTGACAGTGTCACTTATTTCTACCAAGAATTTAGAACTTAGAAGTACCCCATGCCTATCATACACCAACCCTGTAGTTTTTGAAATTTTCAGGAGAAAATACAGTGAGCATGCTTGGACGCCTTGTGTTGATTATCTGGCTTTTTGTAGTTATGATAATAAACTCAAGCTACATTGCAAGCCTGACATCAATCCTCACGGTGCAACAGTTATCATCACCCATCAAAGGAATTGATACCTTAATTAGTAGCAATGAACCTATCGGCTTCCAAGTTGGGTCTTTTGCTCAAGACTATCTAATTGAGGAACGGCATATTCCAAAATCTAGACTTGTTCCACTTGGCTCACCTGAAGAATATGCCCTTGCCCTTGAGAGGAGAACAGTAGCTGCTGTAATTGATGAGCGACCATATGTCGACCTCTTCCTCTCACACAACTGTGAATTCTCAATTATAGGCCAGGAGTTTACCAAAAGCGGATGGGGATTTGTGAGTTATTCACATGAGGCTATTTCATTTTTATTTTTTTCCTCTGCATATTCAGGAAATAGTCAATTTAAAGTTGCTAGAATAACAAAATAAGAACCTGGTATATTTAAACACAGTTAAAACTATAATTTTCAACGATGTGCCTCCTCAATGAAGCATAATACCCTGGAACAGCATTCAATAGAATATAAAGAGGTTTTCTCAAGTTGTGTCTTGCATGATATTCAGATAGAGTCCTTCTTGATCTATAAAAAATTCACAATTCAAGTTATTATAGTGTCTTGATCTTCAACACCCTATCTCCATTCTTTTATGTGCAGAAAATGAACTCCACTAAATTTTTATTTTTATTTTGTTTCAGGCATTTCCTAGAGGCTCTCCATTAGCCATTGACATGTCTACTGCCATTCTTGCTCTATCTGAGAATGGTGAGCTTCAGAAGATTCATGACCAATGGCTGTCAAAAAGGCCTTGTAGTTCTGAGAGTTCTGAGGCTGATTCAGAACAGCTTGACTTACAAAGCTTCTGGGGATTATTCCTTATATGTGGAATTGCATGTATTCTCGCTCTCCTTTTGTACTTTTGGTTGATGTTTCGCCAGTTCAGCCAGCACCATCCAGAGGAACCTGATCCTACCGGTCCTGGTAGCTGCCGTTCTGCTCGTCTTCAAACATTTCTGTCATTCTTTGACGGAAAGGTAGAGAAATCCAAAAGCAGCTCAAATAGAAAACGTAAGAGTGTGTTCTCAGTTGGTTATGATAAAGAAGATGAATCGACATATACATCTGGGAGGATAGAGGGGGACATTTCCCTAGAAAGGCAGAATGGTGATACTTGCCCTATTAAATAACCAGTTCAAAAGAATCGACTTCTGCTCCTTTAGGTATACATTTTCCTCCTTTCCTCTACTCTACCGGTCCTTTTATGCTTTTCAGCTTGATTCAATCATCTATACAAAGGCATATACTTAAAATGTAACATATGTAATTATCATTCTTAAGAAATAGTGTAAAAGTAATAATGTTTCTCGACTATAATACTCCACAGCTTATAGAATTGATTACTGCAGTTCTTGAATGCAATACCCCCCCCCCCCCCCCCAAAAAAAAAAAAAACCACAACATTTTCCTACCAAGCTTGTTGCCCCATTTTGATTCTCGTGTTGGCCCTAAAAGGAAAATGCTGGAACTTTCCATTCAACTGATTAATAGCTGCTGGAGTTCCTCCCAAGTTTATGCTTGTAGAATATATAAATATATATGAGTTTGGATATCATTTTATTTGTATTTTTATATGAATGGAAAATCATATTTTGCATCATAATATGAGTCTAATTAAAAATAAATAAAAAACCATTTAAGGTGAAATTTATTTTAATTTTGATGCAAGATCTTTGTCCAACCTAGCTCCAAAAGATGTGAATGAGAACATATTATTGGAAGATCCACTGTATTTTTAAAATTCAATGGTTTCTTCAATTAGAAATGCAAAAAAATGATATAATTGTTCTAGAACAGAAGTGGTAGCTAACTTGACTGGTTTGACAATAAAATGAAAGAGGCTTGTATTGGAACTTTTTACCATCATAGTAGTTACAACAGTAAATAATTTTTAACTGATATAACTGAGAAAACAAATAAGTATACAACATTTCTCATAATAAATGAGTTTCATATTAATTCTAAAGAAATTTAAAATCAATACATTTATATATTTTTCATTGACATATCATAGAAAACTGATTTTATTTGTCTTATAAAGAAAATAGAGTTATACATAACTAGTCAATCTTTTATCTTCTTTTTGCTTAGGATTATTCTCTATTAGTGCTTTCATTGATTGAAGATAATTATAGGTCCTACTAATTGATTGCTTAATTTTTTTGTTATTTGAAAAATTATTATAAATAAATTTTTATTATATATAAATATTAAAAAACATAATTTTAAAAATTAAAATAAATAAAATAAATTTCTAACCAAGGTATGTTGTCATATTTTTTTTAAAGGAAATTTTAATTCTCAAAATGACAAATTTGTTGTGTAACTCCTATATAATTTACAATGATTTCCTTTTAAGTACTAGGAATATAAATTTTCATAAATGAATGTAATTTTGATATAAACATATTTAAAAGATTGTTTCAATAAATTTTATCTCATCTTGAAAGAATTTTATCTTTTCCTTTTAGTGATAAGTGTTCTTTTTAGAATGATTAATAGGGCTATTGAATCCAACAATCTTATTGGTATTAAGTTGAGTAAGGAATGTACCTATCTTTCTTATCTTTTATTTGCAAATGACCCTTTTATTTTTTATGCAGGCTAATATTGATAATCTTCCACTGTTGTTTGCAATTATTGGTGATTCTTTTATCCCTTATAGATTTTTGCCTAGCTTAACTCCAATATTTCAACCTTTATTAATCATCTGATTGATCACAATTTTACTAAACTTAGGACCTCTACCCACAGCATTAACAAGTTCAAAGGATCGATAAGAGCATTCTAGTGACTCCTTTGTAGCCTCTAGGTATGGAGCATTCATGGGCTGAGTTACCAGCAAGTTCTTTTCTCCAGCCATAATCACCAATTGATCCTCCATATTGAGTTTAACCTTTTGATGCAGAAAGGAAGGAACAACACCTACCATGTAAATCCATGGTTTTCCCAACAAACAATTGTAGGATGGAGAAACATCCATAACTTGAAACTTTATGTTGAAGAGATAAGATCCAATTTGCATAGGCATTTCAAATTCAATCGAAAAATTCAAACATTTAAATAAAATACTCAAATTTTTCTAAATTTCCCAGATTTTTCCAGAAAACTCTCATATTTTAGTTTTCTCCAGGGATTCCAAACAATTTTGCTTTTTACCAAACTCAAAAATTCGACTATCAACTAGTCCTAAAACAAAATCGTCCAAATAGTAGCTAAACCTAGAATCTTTCCCCTTTTCTTCCTTACCTCTCTGTGTAATTTAAGGATTCATTTGTAGGGTTTGTTTAACACAAATTTAGTGATTTAACAGTGTTAATCTATGCTTGAATTCTGGGATTTTATTGTGGTCAATGATTTCATTGATTTTGGTTTCCAATAAAGCCAATCCTCTTTGCCCAATTCGCATACAGGATTTCAACAAGCTTTTACTGATCAGTTTTCTTTTTATGAATGAAAGAAAATAAATAAATAAATAAATAATAATAATAATAATATTGGGCCAAAGACTATATTTAATGAATCACATTCTCGAACAAAAACAGGTGTCTACAGTTGCTCTTCTTTGCACAATTTCTGTGAAATAAGAGTTACGCAAAGACAAAAGACATCCATTTTATTCATGTTTGAAACTGAAGCCAAATTAAAATGAAAACAACTGAATTGAGTCAAAGTTGAAATTAATTGAGGTATACCAAAGTATAAAAGTGACGATGATCAAGACTAAGCTATGAATCATAAGATTAAATAATCTGAACTGAAACAAGACTGAGGATGATTGACCATAGTCGACCCATGAGTTAGAAAACATAACATGATATAGACCGAGCAGATATCAAAAACAAGTGATCGGGATCAAATGACGAGTCAAAAAAATAAAATGATCTGGATCAAGCTGAGATTAAAAAACAACTAGGATCGAACCGCGAGTCAAAAAAATTTTAAAATTTTTAGCTTGAAATCCCAAAGATTCACAATTTAAAAATCCAAAGATTTGAAGGATTCCACCACAGGGAGTTGAAAGATCTCAATACTCCAAGTTTCATAAAAAATTCACAAAAATTTCAAAATTTGTAAAAAGTTAAGATTTACAAAAGTTTGCAAGAATTCCAAGTTTCGCAAAAGTTTCAAGTTTGTAAAAATTTTAGGTTCGCAAGAATTTTCATCATTGTAAAGATTCACAAATTGTATCGAAAAATTCACATTTCAAAATATTTAAAGTTTCATATAAAAAATTCATGGATTCACATAAAAATTTCAACGTTCACCTCCAAAATTCAATGATTTTAATTCAAAAATTTTAGAAATTCATATCCAAAGTTTCAAAAATCTCATTCGAAACAAATTTAAGATTCATATCCAAAATTTCCTTTAAACCAAGGCTCTAGAACTTTAGAAGTTTGAAAATTTTTCCTTGTCAAAAAATAAAAGATCTTTCTCATTCGAGGAATCAAAAATAAAATATTTTCTCTCACAAAAATAAATGTCTTGCTAGTAATGCAAATGCCTTTTAAATGTAACAAATGCCCCAATCCAGATTCTTAATGTTGCAAATGCCAATGTCTTACTATAATTCAAATGTTTTTACATGATGTAAATGTATGCCCTAACAATGATGCAAATGCAATTATCACAATGTATGTAATGCAAATGTCACTAAATCAATGTCATGAAATTTTAATCATGGTAATAAGGTTTTCAAGACTCCACCATTCTGTCTTAACTTCTCAATACTAACAATCCCAAAACAAATTTTGTTAACTGATCCATGTCATTCTTCTCATCTAATCACAACTTACAGGTCATGTCAAACAATCTATCATGAAACTTATCACTATGTCACCTTGTTTGTCCCTTTTAAATAATTTTTTTAGGCTTCTTTCACTTTTTCATTTTGGGTTTCTTTCAAAAGAATGAAAAAATCTTTTACGAACATTGTCATTCATTTATTTATCATCATTTTAATTTATGATAAATATGATACATTTCTTCAATTCATCAATTGGATGTACACTTAGTAAAGAATAAGATAAATGGGTCTTCATATCGAAAAGAAATATGGTCAATAACAAATCAAAGGTGAATAAAGGTAAAATACTATGACTATTTAAATATGATATCAACATCCAAAATAATGATTGGTAAGATAATTTTGAACTCTAACTCAAAATTTTCTTTCAAAAATGCATTCCATCAATATCATCGATCTTTAAATCAATCATCACTTTTATTCTTGGATCTTCACATGAAGTTATTTTTTAAAATTTTTATCTTTACTTAAACTGCCTTTTCGGGTTTTTTATTTAAGTTTCCCTTTTTTTTTCTTTTTTGTTTGTTTGTTTTTTTTTTTTGCACACTTTTTTCTCATCTTTTCTTCTCATTTCCTTTTCCTTTAATCCATCAATGATACTTTAATCAAAATCCTAAACAATTCAATGGTAAATTTTAGTTCAATTTATGATTATCCAATTCGAGTATTCACATTCAATCAAAATAGACTTTTAAGGACATAATATAGGCTAAGGTAAGAGGTTATAAAAGAAATGGATAAAATAGGCCCAAATTATATTTGAAAGGTTATAAAACCAAGAACCATTTATTTTCATGTAGAGCACCTCGATATTTTATCCCATCATTTTCTCTTTCATTTTTTTATATTATTTTTCAAGAAAAATTTGAGCACAAAAGGGCTTTACCTCTAAAATCACTAAAGATAAACAAGCTTCTCAAATTTTACCCCTAGTGTGGGGGTGATCCTTGGTTATAGTTCCCAAAAAAATTTTTTTAACAAACTCAAATGGGGTTTGTAAAGGATAATTTTACTCATTTTGTGAAAGGTAAAAAAAAATTGTCATTTATCATTTCAAACATGATACTCTCAATGAAGAACATTTATTGACTAATAACAGACTTGTAAATAAACAATTGTAATGATCATGTATTGAATCACTTTCACCTTTCAATAAGCTAAATTTTAACTAGAGTTATCTTTTTTTATTCAGTAGTCCCAATGAATTAACAATCTCAATTTATCAATCATATTATCATGAATGATGTTTTCAAAATCAAATCCTAAATTATTATCATGACTGTTTGAACATTCATTATTTGAAATCAAATAATGGATATGAAAAAAGATATGAAAAAGTAAAAGTATATAATGGTGATTCACACAAAAGAGAAAATGTCATAAAAAGGTATCAAATCTATCACTTTTATTAAAATGATGAAAATAAAATGAAATCTAAATACATAAAAGAGATCCATATTCTCAAAAAATCCTAAAATGACAAGCAATTTCAATCAGTCTTTTCAAAATTATGCTCTTTGATGATTGGGCAAAGATTTTTTATTGATATTCAATTCTCATGATTTGTTGAAACTCACCAAGCTTGTTAGGATTAAACTTTACACTTTTTGCTTGAAAGTAGGGTATGTTTCTATGGAGAGACTCATATTCTCATTACAATGGTCACATGTGGCATTGATATTATACCATTTGAAATAAGGTGGTTTCAATGGTTCTAAAAGATTAGGGATACTAGGCCATTCTTAATCAACTTTGGAAATAGCTTAGTATAGATTATGAGAATTGGCTCAATATGAATTCTCTCTTGGTTTCCTCTAAATCTTTCCGAACTACTTACTTGATTGTAATGCTTTGAAATTGGCATATTGATAAAACTAAGCCCATATGTAGATATTTGAAAGGCTGATTGATAAGGACCTGGAGCGATATTGTTCATGGTTGGGTAATGAGGTTGGTAAGGGACTTGTGCAATATTATTGGCTATTAGTTAGTATGCAGCATGAACATATAATGGATATAGAGCATAACTTCTAGATTGTTGTCTCTTAAAACTCATTGATTGGGCTTCAGCTTCTTCTTTCTTAGGCATCCCACCTTTTTTAGTACTTCTGGCCTCTCATTTCTTAAGTTGGCCACTCTTGATGGCATTTTTAATAATCTCTCCAGAAATCACCATGTTAGTAAAATTTTTTGTTGCATTTCCTATCATCTTCTTATAATAGGATTTTTTAGGGTGCTAACAAATAATATGATCATTTCTTTCTTAATCAGAGATGGTTGAACTTAAGCAACCATATCCATTCATTATTGGACATATTCGTTGAAAGACTCCGTTGTCTTTTTCTTCATACTTTGTAAAAAAGGTAATCATAAGCTAAGTCTATGATGTAGCAATACTGATTAATAAATGAGTGAATCAAGTCATTTTATTTTTAAATAAGAGTCATGTCTAACTGAACATATCATCTTGTAATAGACCTAGTAAGGTGTTTTGAAAAATGTACATGAGTTACTTTTCGTCACTAGAATGGATAACCATTTTTTGATAATATATAGTGACATATGTGATCGGGCACTTAGTATCATTGTACTTTTCAAACTAAAAAATGTTAAACTTTGGCAAGATTACAACATTTGGGACTAAGCAAAGGTTGGCTATATCCATGGAGCCATAAAAGTCTATACTTTCAACTGTTCATAATCTTTCACCCAATAAGTTCATCTTATGTTTAGACCTTAAGTCCTTTAAACTTTCAATCACTTTTAATTTCAGCTTATTGTTCTCCTTGAGGTCATTTGATTTGGGGACTGAGATTAGCTCTACTATATTTTAGTGAAGACAGGATTAGCAAAACTTTAAAATTGCCTCTGAATTAGGGCAGATGACATTCTTGTGTAAGTGTACTATACATGAAATGTGAACTACTGTGGTGATGTGCCTTTAATGGATTGGACCTGATATGAGCTATAGCCAAAAAGATATAAAAGGTCAAAAACATCATACAACGAATGGTCTTTAAGTCTAGCCCATTCATTTACAATATTCCCTTTGTTAAGCTTGCTTAGCTTTTCTAAAATTTTGCTCAACTCCCCTTTAAGCTTTTCTTAGGCTCTCTAACTTTTCAATGCAGATTGCATTATCTTGTTCTACTATTTTAGCTTAAGCCCAAGTTTTATACTTATGATGAGATAGTTAAGCTATCTTTGAACCTTAATTTTTCATAATTAGGATACAAATTTAGAGTGATGTTTATATGACCATTAGATTATACATGAGATTGAATATAAAGAAATATGAATGCAACAATGAAAATTTAATAATGTAAGTGCATACATATACAATAAAAGAAAAAGGTTAGTAAACATAATATATACAAAGAATAATATTATATATACAAAAAATAACGGAAAGGCTTAGTATGCAAAGAAAATATATAAATTTACAAGCAAAATAAATGTCCTATCATGTATCTTATTAAGAATTTTCTAATACAAAAGAAGGTATGGCTCTAACTTAAGTTTGGACCTTTAAGGTTTACTTATATGCTAGGTTCAAAAGTTTGATAGTCTAGGGTTCCCAAATTATTTCTTACTTCATTGTCCATTATAGACTAATAAGGCATCTCAATCTTCATCCAGTATAGGCTACAAGCAAAAAGGGTTAAATTTGAGTTAGAGTTTTTCGTTAGCCTATACGGAGACATGAAATCTCATGAAGGTGTAGGTACTTTACTTCCTCTTAGGGGATAAAACTCGGGTGTAGAACTCATATTATGCATATGCAAATGAATGATTATATATATGAAAATAAATAAATAAAAAATACAAACAAAGGAAAGAAAAAAAAATCTCAAATTTATTAGGTTAGGCTTTAATAACAAGAAATCATTCATTGGCTTGACTCTCGATGTCTCTAGTGAAGTCATCAAATTGTTATAATATATAGATCTGTGAACATACTGCTAAATATAGATTAAAGAGTCATCACCAATCTTTTTTTATTTAGGCATGATTGACCATCTGATAGAATATGTCCTATTTAAAGAAGAAGTCTTAAGATTAATTTAGGTATCTTTAAATAGTATACTTTAGTCTACGAAACTAGATTTTAGATTTGGGAATACGGTTACGCGTGAGGAATGTTATAGCACATCACAGCACTCATCCAAAAGGATGATACGAATTTGATTTCAAATTATCCAAGCCTTAACCATATTTATAATTTACCAAAATATTTAATATTGAAAATTAATTTCAAAATTACTCCAATAGTTTGGTAGCAATTTAATATAATTTTCTCACCTAAAAAGTATTCATAGAGACTAGTGTCTTACTCTAAAGAGGTTCCGTTGTCGGATTCATTTAAATTTTAGTTAAAAAAATAATCAGTAAAATTTTTTAATAGTTTGATAAAATTTACTTTGATACAGATCTCTCAATAGTTTAGTGAGATTTTATTATAAGATTATTTTTTTAGAAAATATATTAAATCTTTCAATAGTTTGGTAATATTTAATTTAAAATGCAAATCTTTCAATAGTTTGATAGGATCAAAACAAAATATTTTATTAATAATTATTTTTTTATGAAAATTGATTTATGAGATTCTCCAATAATTTTGGTAGAATTCATAAAAAATTAAATTTGTTAAGAAACATTCAATAGTTTGGCAAGATTCATGAATTTTCTTTAAAAATATTATTATTATTATTATTTAGAAAAAATGAAATTTATATAAATATTTAAAAGAAATTACTAATAATGATAATAAATGAAATTAAAAAGAATCTAAAAAATAAAAATAAAACAAATAAAATGAAATAGAAAATAAATAGGAAAATTTACAAAATAAAATAAATAAAATAAATAAAAATGCAAATGAAAAATAAAACGAAAAAAAAAAAAAAAAAACTTACAATTGGGTCGGATCTAGAGTGCGGATCAGCACGCAGGTTAGTAGGTCGACATGAGGATCCTAGGCCTTTAGAACGGCATCATTTTGGCACAGTATAAAAGCCCAAACCTTTTGTTTTTCTTTGGAACCGCCTCAACCTTCTTTTTCTCTAGCTTCTTTTCCTCTCTCGCCTCTCTTTAGAAACCCAAACTTGGTCACCAGAAACTAAGTTTGATCATCGATTTTTGAAAAACTAATCGAAATTTGATCGAAAACTTCAAACTTCACTGAAAAATTCAAACATTCAAACAAAAAACCCAAATTTTTCTAGATTTTTTCAGAAAACTCTCCTCTTTCAAATTTTTTTAAGGATTCCAAACAATTTTGCTTTTCACCAAACTCAAAAATTCAACTATCAACTAATCCTATAACATAATCGTCCAAATAGTAGCCAAACCCAAAATCTTTCCCCTTTTCTTCCTTACCTCTCTATGTAATTTAGGAATTCATATATAGGGTTCATTTAACACAAATTTAAGGATTTAACAACGTTAATCTATGCCTGCATTATGGGATTTTATTGTGATCAATGATTCCACTAATTTTGGTTTCCAATAAAGCCAATCCTCTTTGCTTGATAAACATACAGGATTTCAACAAGCTTTTGTTGATATGCTTTCTTTTTGTGAATGAAAGAAATAATAATAATAATAATAGTAATAATAAGAACAAAAAAATTAATAATATTGGGCTCAAAGCCTGTATTTAATGAATCATATTTCCAAACAAAAACGGGTGTCTATAATCACGAGGAGTATCTTGCTCTCTTACTGTAATGCCTCAGGTCAGATTACATAAGGGCAAGGGATAATAGTTTTGAGCAGGCAAAAGTCAACTGGACTTAGAGAACCGCTAATGCAGCTGCATACTGGTTGACTGGGTTGCAAAACAGTTTGGGAGGCAGGATCCATTTGGAGAGATGACGAGATATATTGAATATAGAAATGACAGTCATAATTAAAAATATTTATTTTTCAATTTCACACTAAGACTGTTCTAGGTGGGGCGGTCAACTGCCGAGGGAGGAGAAAACCATTGGAGTAGCAGTGCAGTTGGGGTAGGGTACTACCTAGATGTATCACATTTTGCATTTGGAGTAGCAGTGCAGTTGGGCTGCTATCCAAAATATTGCATTTGGTTTGGGACTCCAATTCCCTTAAATATCACTGTATCGGAGGTGTGATGAAATTCAAACGGATCCTTACTGTTTATCCGGGATAAAGGTTGGCTGCCTGCCCCGACTCCTGATCAGTAAAGAGTGATAACCCTTGCTATGCTGGTGCTGGTTTTTATTGAGCAATAGAATCCTACATGTTTTGATGGCCCTATAAACCCAATTTGAAGCCGTCTTTACGTGAGTGAATATGAGTAGATTAACACTAACAGTAGACAGCAGTAGCAGCTGTAGTAGAAGCAGTATATTTTATTTTTAATTTAATTTTTTAAGTTTAATGCCCCGTGTCTCTCTCAATCTAAACAAGAAAGAATCCAAAAACACACCAGCCCACAACCGCCATTGGTGACACTGTTCCCTCTTTCTCCTTACACTAAAATTTCCCAAATTTACAACATTTCCCGATGGCAATTTGATTCCAAATTCAACCCCCTATAAAACCCATCAACCTACCTCCATCCACAAGCAAAAGAGTCCCCATTTTTAGATGCATCACCACTAATACAGAGCCTGAGCCCATCTTCACTTCCGTCAAGTCCTTCGCCCCTGCCACGGTAGCCAATCTCGGCCCAGGACTTGACTTCCTCGGCGCTGCCGTCGATGGCCTTGGCGACTTCGTCTCCCTCAGCATCGACTCTTCTGTCCGCCCTGGTCACTTGTCCATCTCAGAAATCTCCGGATCCTCTAAACTCTCCCACAACCCTCTCTTCAATTGCGCCGGTATCGCCGCCATCGCCACCATGAAAATGCTCAACATTCGCTCGTTTGGCCTTTCCCTCAAACTTGAAAAAGGCTTACCTTTAGTCAGCGGCCTCGGTTCCAGCGTCGCCTCCGCCGCTGCCGCCGCTGTGTGGCGGTCAACAACTCTTCGGCGCCAAACTCGGAGTCGACCAGCTTGTTCTCGCCGTATTAGAATCCGAAGCCAAAGTTTCAGGTTATCACGCTGATAATATCGCTCCGGCAGTTTTGGGAGGTTTCGTCCTAATCAAAAGCTACGATCCTCTAGAACTTAAACCCTTAATTTTTCCCCCCTAATCAGGAACTGTTTTTCATTTTAGTTAGCCCGGAATTCGAGGCCCCCACGAAGAAAATGAGGGCGGCTTTGCCCGCGGAAATCGGGATGCCACACCACGTCTGGAATTGTAGTCAAGCGGGTGCACTGGTAGCTTCGGTATTGGAGGGTGACGTGGCAGGGTTGGGGAAAGCATTGTCGTCGGACAAGATCGTGGAGCCGAAACGGGTACCGTTGATTCCGGGGATGGAAGGGGTGAAGAAGGCGGCGATCAAGGCTGGTGCTTTTGGGTGTGCGATTAGTGGGGCGGGGCCGACGGCCGTAGCTGTGATTGATAATGAAGAGAAGGGGAAGGAAATTGGGCAACGAATGGTGGAGGCGTTCCTAGAAGAAGGGAAGTTGAGGTCGGTGGCAATGGCTAAAAGGCTTGATCGAGTTGGTGCTAGGCTTATTGACAGTGTTCCCAGATGAATTTTATTTTTTTTTTGGTGCGTGTGTGTGTGTATGTGTGTGAGGAAAGCTTTCAATCAAATTATTAGAGACATGAACATTTGGTTTTGTTTTCACTAGTTGTAGCCAAATATGAGCTTTTGATGAATAAAGCTTCAACTTCATGGCAAAATCTTCTTTTTTTCGACATAAATCAAAGTGCCTAGTCGATAACACTAGGAAAAAATGGAAAGACGGAGAAAATTTCAACACCCCTCAAAACTTTCAATATCCAACAAAACAACCAACTCAGTTGTTCTTGGCAGCCGCAACTTGCTTTGCACCAACGGAAAAGAATTCTGTAATGACTTCAAGAGGCATGCCTTTGGTTTCTGGTACTTTTAAGAAGACAAACACCCATGATATAACACACACGACTGCATACATACCAAACACACCAGCAAGACCAACTGATTTGAGCAGCACTGGGAGTGAATATGTGACAATGATGTCACAAATCCAAAATGTAAGGGCGCATATAGCAATGCAAATGCCTCGAACCCGCGTAGGGAAGATCTCGGCGCAGAGTATGTTTGGAATCGGCCCAAAACCCATTACAAAGAAACAGAAGTAGAGCACGACACTTATGGTTGAGATAGCTGCATGCACAACGTTCCCTATTTTCACAACACTTCCAATGACTAAGATGAGAAGAGATGTTATCAGGACTGGAATTGTGGTGAGTAGCAAACTCCTGCAACAGAGGAAGACAGGAACAATGATTTACCGGTGGAAAATTTGTAAATCAGCATATCAATGTCAAATTTCTCTGCAACTTTAAATTAAGAGAGCTTCTACAATATTCTTTTTCGACTGGAATGGTTTGTAAGTCTTGTTGCAGCAACAGACTCAAACAACAATGTCAATGAGCAGGAACGTTAAATGCAACCAATCACCATGGTCAGCATCCACTGACCCAAACAAGACAAGAATGGACAGCCAAGGGTTAGGGAAGAGTTAACATTTCTTCCTAAGCGCTAACGCTGCTAAGAATAAACATATTTTTCAATTTGAATTTGGTAATACATGCAAAGACCTGCTTAATTTTGCAATATTACAAAAAAGTAAAAAAACTCGTATATTAACCACAGACTAGTCATACAATAAAAGATAAAAGCAGAAACACAACATTGAATATTAGCTGTACTGCTACAGAAACTAGAATTCCTTTTGGCATTTCTCAGTTCTTTTTCACTATTTAAATTCCATTAAGGACTAGCTTATAGACTCGCCTTAATAGAGGATAAATTATTCCAACTTCGGTGGTTTTCCAAGGAAACCACATTGAACATAAGCCATTCAGCCAAATCTGACTCAACAGTGAAGCTTAAATTGTAGGCAAGGCATCGTTTAATGATATCACAAAATAGCAGTTACAAAACTAACCTCTTCTTTATCTATCCTATCAAATACACACTAGTAATTAACAAAATCCACCATCATAATATCGGCACATTTGAGACAATAACTACAATTACACCACCAGAAAGGTATAAGAATAAAGGTTAAGCAATTTCGACTCAACTAAAATTTTTAAATTCCACATGGCAACAGATATCTTGTGTTTCAGGTGAGACTTCTTATCATTCCAAAGGAACTCAAAAAGTAAACAAAGTTACCTTCTACCAGCAATATCCATAAGCCGCATGGCAACAGCTATACTTGGAAGCATCAACAAGGTTGTAATACCACTGATAAGCAGTGATGCAGAAGATGAACTGATGCCCAAGTTAGAAAGAAGAACTCCAACTCCTGCCTGCTCAAGAATTTGGGGAGTGTAATATAGAACTCCATTTATACCAGAGAACTGCATTTTAAAAGGAAAGAGAAAAACGGATTGTCCATAAGCAAGTAAGGCAAAAGTGGAAAATAATTTTGCTACTATACTATACCCCACTGACAGTAGTGCATCAAGCACCACTACAGGATAAAAAGAGGTCGCAGGTGTTCCGTTTGAAGAATGCTGTGTATGAGGCTACACAAGATTCTGATATCATAGCAAAAAAGTGGCTGCTTGTAGCAGCGGTTTTTAATCTCAGACAGTGTTGTTTGAAGAGCAAAAGGCAATGCCATGTGTTCTATTCCAGGAATGTTATTTCTGAAGGTTTAAACAACATTCTGATATCAAACCTAAAAGTATCTGTTCTATAAATTGCATCTAACCTCTGACTGATTCAATGTTCCTAGAATAGTAAAGCAGGCGGTAAAGCAGAGCCATAGGAAACCGATTTTAAAATGAGAAACAAGAACATAACAGAATACTTGATACTCGCATGCACAAGCTAGAAGGGTTATTTGAGCTGTTTTCTGGAAAGAGAACAAGCAGATCAATAAAGGATTATGATTAGGTTCTCCACATTACCTGCTGAAGTATTTGAATTCCAACCCCTACTACTAAAGCATGCTTGACTCCTGGTTCAAAGAGATCATTCCAACTTGGTCCCTTTGCAGTTTCAGCTGGATGAACCAAAGCTGGTCCAACCAGATGCTGCTTCATAAGCTCCTTGGAATAAAGAGCTGGCTGACTCACCAAAGCTGCAGCATGGACATACTCACTGTCTGTAGGGGCATCAGCACCGGGAAGAGAAACTAGTGACCCACGCCTAGATCCAGGCACACCCTCTTGGTGCAAATAAATTCTTTTGAATCCCCCTTCCTTTTTTCCATTTTGGCCTTCTTTTTCAGACCATTTCCATGCCAGCTGCCAACCACCACCGATCCCCATGCTACCAACTTGTTCTCCACCATTTGCTTGCATTAGACTATCATGTCTCAGGCTTGAAAGGCTTCCATGGGCAGTTGGAACCATGTCCTTCTCCAAACTGGTTGCCTGCCGTGAGATCAAAGGACTCTGCAAATTGCCATCAGAATCACCACCAGCACCATCAGATTGGTAGTCCTCGCCTTCTCTATCAACACTCTCCTCATCCCACTCTTCATTTCTGGCTTGATTTCCTCCCACACTGAACATGCTGCCGAAGTGTGGAAAAAGTGTGCTTCGCATACTTCCTGTTTCCGGAAGCTTCTCATGGACACTTCCAAAGAGGGTGACAAGAGGATCCACAAGACCAAGAGCACTCCGGTTAGCTATGCTTCCATGCTGAGAAACAAGACCAAGAGTACTCCGTCCAGTGACAGGTCTAGCAACCCAGGAAAGACCTTCTTCAGGTCCATATAACTTGATTCGATCTTTATCAGCAGATGTATCATGGTCTTCAATGTCCTCATTGGCTGGACCAATTATGTACTCCTCTATGGATGTTTCACCTCCAACACCAAGTCCCTCAACTAGCAAAGCCATCTCACCTGTTCATTTAAATAATATCAGTACCATCCACAAGATGCATCATTATTCATCATATTGCAGCCCATGGTGGGCAGTACTTGCAATTTAAAACTTCTATCTAAAAAGGAAAAGCAGTCTCAAAAATTACATTATGTATCAGTTACCAAGAAGGATCAAATTAAAAAAAAAAAAACACACACACACACACACACACACACACATACAGACACAACATTTGACTGATTTTATTGTCAGATAAATTAATTTTACATAGATGGTTTTCTATTTACCTCTGTGTTAAGGGGGAGCAAATACTAATAACGTTTGACAAGTACCTATTTTGTGTGATCTGACATGCACACATGAACCAGATGTACACAACCACAATTTGGGTGGCAAGTGCAATATGCATAGTGTTAGTAAAACAACAACGCAATTTTAAAAGAGTGACTGCAGACGAACTAACCAGCAACATCTTCCCTGCCACGCAGCCTCTGCAGAACCTTTTTCGCCTCACTCATTCGCCCTTTGCTTACTAACCATCTCGGTGACTCTGGCAAGAAGAATACAGTTAATGCAAAATATACGAGGGAGGGAATAGAAAGAACTCCAAGCATTAATCTCCAATTTGGTAATGCCATTAACGACATTCCAAAAACCATGCAATATGACAGAAACATTCCGATGGAACCAGTAAACTGTGGAAGGGTATTCAACAACCCCCTTATTTCTGGTGGTGCAGTCTCAGATATGTAAACTGGGACCAGAGTTACAGCCAAACCAACTCCAAAGCCATCCAAAAGTCTTGCCAGAAGTAAGATATAAACATTAGGAGACCATAACATTACAAGACCACTAAGAAAATAAAGGAAAGATGAGATTATTAGCATGGGGCGGCGGCCTAGCCAGTCTGATATGCCTCCTGAGCACGTAGTGATGCAGGTGGCTCCAATAAGAGACATGGCTACAATCAGGCCTTCTATAGTTGGTTCGCTTTCCAATTTAAACTCTCTCTTTATGTACAAAACAGCACCTGCAGTGTAAAACACAAAGAGGATAATTAACTAGGGAATCTGAAGAGATAGCCAAACAAACACGTGTTTACATTGAATTAAAGAACTGTAAAAGTTAACCATTGAGCAGAGAAAAATCCACCAAGCCAATTAGATCATCAATTCAAATTTACACAGATCTTTGACATCTGAATGTTATCATATTTGTCCTAAAGACCGAATTTTCAATGTAGAATTTTATATATATATATATATATATATATATATTATATAGCAATTCATGAAATCAATGAAGAACTAAAAGGAGTAAATTACCTGCAATGATGGCATTATCCCATCCTTGCAATAAGTTACCAATAGCTGCTGCAACAGCTACTAGCACTGCTCCACTCATTTTCACAAGAAACAAAAATTCCAATCCTCTCAACAGTGATCACTAAACTAAGTACCCTGAAAGTTAAACAAGACAATCCAGATCATGGATCAAAATAATTAAACCAGTTATACCATCTGAAGAGGTAACATATCACAGTTTCCGTACAGACAGACCATAATCACCATACCCTGAAAACAAAAACTTGTCTGCGTATTAAAAGAAATAAAACCCAAAATGGAAATAAACAAAAAGTACAAAAATCAAAGGCAATAAAACCCAGATGTCCATATCCAACATGAAACCAAAAAAAGTGGTTAACTTTACCTAGGGAAGCAAAGACAGATATGGCAGAAGCACCGTTGATAAGAGTTTCAGGAATCATCAGATACAGAAAAATGATACTTGCCGTTGGGTTGATAAGATTTTTTTTTTTTTTACCAAAATGAAATGCCAGATTAAAAAAAAAAAGGAAAGTGACCTCATCAACCAGAGCGAAAGGTTAAGGGAAACGAAAAGCCAAAACAGAGAAACAGAGGGTATGCCTTTGCAACCGTGCCACCTGCCCTCTCTGTAACCTGCACGTATTGGATTGTAGTTATTTGTCAATCTGTAAAATATCACTTCACTCGCCCGCCTTTGGTCTCATCAAAACAAAATTAAAATTTAAAAACACCCATAAAAAAAAAAAAAAAAAAAAAGCAGGATTAGCTCTCAAGTCCTTTAAGTCTTTTTTAAGTTTCTTGCTTGTTTAAAAAAGCCAGTATAACACTTATCAATTATGTAAAAATTTATTGTTTGTAAGTATAAATTTTATATAAATTTTTGATAAATTTTATTTGATTTTAAATTATGGTTGTTTAATTATATTATAATAATTATAAGTGATATTATCTTTAAAAAAAAATCAATTTGGTGAAGATTAATACTATGAAATATGTGAAAAAAAGAATTAAAAGATAATTTTTATTGGGAAATTTTATTGGGAAAACTGTTTTTATACAATGTAAGTGAATTATTTAATAATGAAGAAGTGACCTTGAAGAATAATGGGCATTAATTTTTATGATAAAATACACGAATAATCATTTAATTTTAAATAATAATATTACTAATGATGATTGCGTCAAGTAATGTACTTCCCTTGTGGGTCTTCCTTTTAAATGTTTAAAAAATTAAATTTTATTTATTGAAGTTAAAATTTTAATCTTTTATTAATAAAATACATAAATGTTGAGATGTACAATCAACTTTATCAGTAAATAAGTCCTTAAATTTGAAATATTATGTTTAATAAGTCTTATATTTAAAAAAAAAATCATCAAGGGTTTATTTGATTTTTAATTAATTAAAAAATTAGTTTATATTTTTAATTTAATTAATTAATTATTATTCAAAAATCTAATTTTTTATTATAATTATAATTTTTATCAATAAATTTAAAAAAACTTTTTTATTTATAATCACAATGTTGCTTATTATTTTTTTTATTTTCTTGCATTAAAAAATATGGCAAATATGTTTAGTAGTCCTTTCATTGATCATTTTAAAAAATGATTCAAAATCAAATTAAAGGTTAAAAGTATGTTCCAGTTGTTGGTGTGCATATAGGATTTTAGATTAATTATTGATTAATTACATAGCAAAGAAAAAATTAGTAGTGGGGTTAAAAAGAAATATAATAATTAGAGCCAAAGCCTATGTGTGCGCTTATAAGAAAAGGTTGTGAATCATTTTTATATATTTAATTTTTAATTATAATCGTTAAGGGGTATCTAGAATTTTTTTTTTATGATGTCATTAATATATTTAAAAAATAGTTTACGAATTTATTAATTTTATCAATAGAAAATATTCAGATAAAAATTTTGAAAGTGTTTAAAAAAATTTTATGTTTAAATTTTTGAGATGTTTATAAGCATCTTAGCTTTACATTAAGATCTGTTTTTATAAATATTTTATTTAGTCTGAAATTTTAGTTAGATTTAAATTTTTATTTTTTTATTAATTTTTAATTTTGGTTATTTCTATGGATTTTATTGACCCAAAAAAAAGGTTTGGGGGAAGAGTTGGGTTTAAAGAAAAATTGAAGTTCTTAAACTTGTTTTTAATTTAAAAGTCTTGCTTTGTCTATTAAACTTTCAGTTGGGATTGTAATACAATTAAATAGAAAAATGTATTTGCCCTAATTTTGGGAAAAAAGATTTAAAATAAAATTGGATTTAAACTTTAAGATTAACTTTTGGTGAGAATAGATTAGATTAATTCTCTTTAAATTTGGATTTTAACTTAAATAAGAATTAGTTTTTTATTTAAGCACAGGGAGGAAATAGGGGAAAGAAAAGTAAGATTTGGGAAAATAAAAATTAAAATCAGATTTAGGAAATTGTTCTAAGAATTTTTTTAGATTGTACTTTGAATTTTTAGTTAAATTTTCCAATGATTTCGAATTTTTTATTGATAATTTAAATGGTAGTTTGAAGTTTTCAACGAATTTTTAAAGCTTCCAATGTTGGCAATGGATTTTTAAAGAGAGGTGAGAATTTTTTTAAAATTTTCAAAATGTTAAAGAATTTAGAAATTAGTTTCAATATAAGAAATTATTTATTTATTTATAATTTAAGAAAAATAAAATTGAAACAAATTGTGATTTTCTTTCATGATTAATTATTTGTGATTACATGTATTAATTAAATTTTGTATTTGATTATTATCTTTTTGTTTTTATGAATTTGACTATATATATATTATCATATATTTATATGCAATTTTTTTAATAAAATATTTAATAAATTCGATGAGCAAAATAGATATGTTATTTGAATACTTGTGAGGTGAAATAACTAAGGTATTAAAGAAAACTTAAAAATATTTTTAATATTTAAATATTAAAATTAACAAAAATAGTAAATAATAAGAATAAATTAAGCTATGTTAACTAAGACTAAAAAATACTTTAAGATTAATTGGTATCAATTTAAGAGTATTATGAGAGTACTATAACTTTCTTTATATATAATCAAATTTTCAAACTTAATTTTTTTAGAATATCAAAACCTATTTTTTTTAAGGATCTTTAATCAAATTTAGGATTTTCTTAAATATGGTAGATTCATTTAGGTGATCAATTACATCTAATTAAAAAAAATTAGTGACAACTCTATGCGTTGTGTCTAATAAGTTAGTTTTTAGACTTGCATGATATGACAACTTCTGATAACCATAACTCAAATTTTGGTGTCATATGGACAGACTTATTTTTAGAAGAAACTAAATACATTGAAAAATAATAATAAAACTATCTAATAAGAGTCCATTTAGATAGACACTCAGATTAAAAATAAGTTAGTGTGTGAAATGTTCAATATGGTTTTTAAAGTTAAAATTTTTTTAATATGATATTTTAACTATAAACTTGTTAACTAATATAGTCCTTGAAAGGTTGTTTGTCTATCATGCACCATCATTTAAAGTTAGTTATGTTAGGTGTGAATACCATATTAGTTAACAAATTTATAATTCAGATATTACATTACAAATTTTTAAAATTTAGATATCATATTTAGCATTTCTCTACAGTTTAAAGAGTTATTATATTACGGGCTCAATTAGGTGGGTTAAATTGATTTTCTTGTGTTGGGTTTATTTACTTTATTTTGTTTGTTAAAGCATATGTCCTTCCAAGGCTCTTTATTTACTTTTCAATTATCTCAGTCTATTGTTATGTTTGCAAGAAAAAAGAATGAGAATGGTTGCTATGCTCCAAAATTCTTAGTATGCTGATATAAATTTTGTTAGAAGAATTACAAAAGGTAGTGGAATGGAATTGTATGAATGCTATTAAGAAATATAAAAAAAAAAGCTTATTTTCCTTTCCAATTTTCTCTTCTTTATTCTTCTTTTTCTTTCTATTAGAATAATATTTTAAAGCTGAGAAAATTCCTGATGCAACTAAGGATGAAGATTTCAAGGGTAGGTTTCTGAAATTAGAATAGTATTGTAACATCCCAAAGGGGTTTTGAATACCTAGTTTGGTTGAGGCATATTAAAGGCATGAAGGAATAATTTGTCTCAAAAAAGTATGAAGATCTCGTGGCAAAATTGGTTGAGCTCAAACAATCAACCATTACGGTGTAATATTATAAAGATTTATTTGGCATTCTTAATCTCTTATAGCTATTTGATCAATATGCTTTAAGCATATTCATTAATAACCTAAAACCTAATATATCTAAATCCATCAAGTTGTTCAAATATAAATCCTTAACCCTAGCTTTAAACTTAGGCAAACAAATTGAGTACATTATTGATCCTATTTATAAGAAAAGCTATGTATCTCCATATCATCTTTTCCATTATAATATGCTACTACCAATAATATTCATACTAAAATTAATAACCTATTTCCATTGTTACCAATACCTAAGGCTCCATTAGATCTTAACTTATTACAAACCACTAATACAAAAATTTTTAACCAACACTAGATAGAACCCATACTTTTCACAACAACATAAATACTTTAAAAAAACCATTACCTGAAGGCCTACACCAGTTGAAATGAAGGAAAGAAAGAAAAAAGGATTATGTTATTGGTGTGGAGCTAGGTATACAATGGGCCATAAGTGCAAGAGGTCACAACTATATCAATTACTTGTTGATGATTGTGAAGAGAGGATGATAAATGAATTTTCTAATTTTGTAGACATTTTTGAAGTGTTGATGAGTGAAAAAGAAGGGGTGATCAATCAATTCTTTCTTTACATGCAATGTATGGTATTTTAAATTTCAAACCATGAGAATACAAGGAGTCGTACAAAGTCATGAGTTGATTGTGATTGTAGATTTCGAGAGCACCTACAATTTTATAGATTTAATAGTGGCTGAGGCACTAGGAGTATTCACTAGACATAACTATCAAGTTTGTGTAAGATTAGCAAATGGTGAAAGTGTGAGAACTGCAAAGTTATGTCAGAATTTGCTATGGTTAGTTATGGATTCAGCTTTCTCAGCAGAATTTATGGCTTTGTCTTTGAAAGATTGTAACATCGTTTGGAAGTTAAAATGGTTAATAACCTTAGGGCTATATTAAGGGATTTATTAGCCTTAACTATGTAGTTTCAGCACGAGAATCAATGGAGAAAACTTCAAGGAATATAATATGAATTGTTAGATATGAATAATGAGAAGCAATTTTTAAAACTTTCATAATCATTAATTGTTGGTCCTATATACTACCCTTACACCTTGACATTCATTTCCAACCATCATATGCAATTGAATACTATTACCAGGACAATAGTTAATCAACTTAGTATAATTCTAAAGGATGAGATCGAGAAGAAAGACAAGGTAGTTGTTGAGTTCAAGACTTGGCTTGCAATTGCAGCATTAAAAATAGTTAAAGTAAATGCCTTGGCCAAGACAATAGTCGAGCAACAGGATAAGATTGCAGAAGGTTGCTGCTACTTGATGGAATTTTAATCACCATCATGCCGTAAAATGTCACATATGGTGGCGAAATTCACCCTAGTGTTTTAAATATTGTTCATGGTATTGTCATGCCTGATTTAAACAAGGATGCCATTTTAAATGCTTTAAGGATGGCAATGGATTGAATAGAGAAGAGTTTTTACTCGAACTAACTTCAACTCCAACTTAGACTCTTTAATATTCACACTCAACCCAACATTAAAATATTATTTTTTCTTCCCTAATTAATATATTCATAAATTGCAACTGATCCGAAATTAATTTAATAATTTTAATTTAGTATAATATTCATAAAATATTTTTTAATATAAATTACATCTTAATTGTACATTAATATAGTATTTTTATTAAGTCAATATATTAATTAAAATATTAATTAATAATTTTATTAATATAATACATATATGCAAATATAAAGTTAAATAAGTAATAAAAATATATATTTTGTGTGTGTGTGTGTGTGTGTGTGTATATATATATATATATATGAGTCAGGTCAAAACAATATATTTTAAAATTCAACTTCCATTTAAATATAATTTTAGAAAAAGATTTAACCCACCTCTGACCTGATCTTTGATTTTAAAAAAAATTGCCTTTATCAAATCGGAGTAGGTCAAAATCCTTTAAGTACCCTAGCTTTAATTATTACTGATTTTAGTTTTATTGGATAAAAGGGTATGGCACTTAGCATAATAATCTTTGTTAATGACTCAAAATCATGGGAGTAAAAACTTATAGAACATGTCACAACTTTTACAATTAATGCTGGAACAGAACTTGATGTAGACCTTGGTCCAATGATTCACAAACAGGTTAAGGGACAAATATGCAAATTAATCCAATCTAGAGTTTTGAACCATTTGTTGTACTTGATGTGTGTAGCAAATATATTCAAATGTGTTGCCACTCATCAGAAACAACATACTGCTTACACAACTAAGGTTTATCACAATATAAGCATAGCTAGGCCTCAAGCTAGTTACCTGTTTCTTGTACATTGGCTAAAATATCCAAATACATAAGTGATAGGTCTTGGGATTGGTGATACTATTAAACATTATTCAAATTTTATTACTTTTGCAAATGTTACAAAATCTCATGCATTGTGTACACTGAAAGATTATGACGGTTATGGAGCTGAACAAGGTGAAAAAACTTTCAGATAACCATTGGTTCAACATTTTATAACAACCTTGGCATTGAAGAAGATGATATATTTGTCTCAGATGGTGCTAAATATGTTATATCATGCCTTTAAGTGCTCCATGTGATATTCCTAGCTTTCATCTTTGAGGACAAGGATGCTCTACTTGGTGGGATTATTGTTATATGTTCAATTACTTAGGTTAAGTTATTTACTTGTTTTAGGCTTATTTATTTTATTTTTGTTTGTTAAAGTCTTTGTCCTTTCAGGGTATTTTATTTTCTCTTCAATTATCTCAATCTGTTGTTATATTTGTAAGGAGAGAACAAGAATGGCTGTTGTGCTCTAAAATTCTTGATATCTAATTGTGAATTTTGTTAGAAATATTAGAAATGGTAGTGGAATGGAATTGTACAGATGCTATTGAGAAATATAAAAAGAATTCATTCTCTCTTCCTAACTTTCTATTCCTTATTTTTCTTTTTATTATAGAATTTTGGAATTTTTTCTCTTTTTTTTCTACATTTCTTCTCGATAACTTTCATTTCTGTTAAACAAATTTTGGTTTACATCACATTCATGACATTAACCCATTGAAAATAGTGTTAACTGTGATACTAATTACTATCACAATGAAATTAAAATTAATAATAAAAATATGTGTTTAGATGCAAATGCAATGATGGTGATGAAATTAGATATGAAAGTTGATTACTCAACAAAAAATAAATAATTACTATGCTTGGTGCTAAGCATCTAACTCAAAACCAATTAATAGTAAATGAAGGAGCTTAACCTAAATATAAGACTTTGAGATGTTGAAAATTTATTAGATGTTGGATAATTCATTTTAAAAGGCCCATATCACATATAAACAAAGATGAAAAAAGCCTTCTACGTGACAATTAAGAAAAGGCAACAAAAAAAAAATCTTAACTCTAATACCATGTTAAGCATTGAATTTAAAATTAATTGACAGTAAGTGGAGGAGCTCAACCTAAATATAAGATTACAAGATGTTGAAAATTTATTAGATGTGAGATAACCCACTTTAAAAGGCCCCTAACCTGAATATAAAACTATAGCATGTTAAAAATTTATTAGATGTGGGATAACCCACTTTAAAAGGCCCCCATCACATGTAAACGAAGATGGAAGAAACCTTCCATGTGATAATTAGAAAAAGGCAATGGAAAGAAAATCTTAACTCTGATATCATGTTAAGCATCCAACTTAAAATCAATTGGTTGTAAGTGTAGGGGCTCAACTTGAATATAATACTATAAAAAATTTGATATTTATTAGATTTGGGATAACACCACACTAATAGGCCATCATCACGTGTAGGTAGAGATAGAAGAAACGGATTATGTGATAAATTAGGACAGGGCTACGAAAAGAAATCGTGGTTCTGATACTATGTTAAGCATCCAACTCAAAACTACGATTTTTTTTCATAGCCTTTTTTTAATTTATTACGTAGTAGGTTTCTTCCATCTTTCTCTACACGCAATGGGGATCTATTAGTGTGGTGTTATCCCAAATCTAATAAATATCAAATTTCTTATAGTCTTATATTCAAGTTAGGTCCCTTCACTTAGAACTAATTGATTTTAAGTTGGATATTTAACACCTAAAAATGAGGCAGCTGAAAGTTTGATAAAAAATAGTCGACTAATGTAATTAAAAAATATTTTTATTTCAATTTATACTAAAATAATCAAATGATTTAAACAAAGAAGTCCACAACCCTAAAGTCTAATAAACCATTGGATCTTTTTCCCTCTAATTGCTAATTAGAGAAGCAGTTAAATTAAAACCTTCAACTACATTGTTAAAGATATAATCTAAATGTACCTCACAATGTAGTTGAAAGAAAAAAAAAAGCTTGAATATCATCTCATCAAAGGTGGGATGTGATATGAGGACTTGGAAATGGCCATGAGAAAATCTTTCTAACCTATGCTTTTAGGAGATTTGATCATCCACAAAACCAATTAAATTGAACTATTCTTTTTTTCTTTTTGCCTCTAGTTTGTTTGCCCTAGTAGAGTTTCGTTTTTATCTTTTAGAATTTTCTTTCATACCTTCCCAATTTTATATTTTATTTTAAAAATTTATTCGAATCTTGAAATGAGCTAGTGGGGTTTTATGAAGGCATGAGAGTGGTCCATCTCTTTGTAACTTAAATTGTTTATGAGACAAATGAACTTATTTGGATGGACTAAATAAGGGAATAATGCCTAGTCATCTTGTCTTTGTTGCTTAATAATTCAAATTTGACGTTTCCTAATTTGTCATGGTATGAACAACGACTGCACGAATAATTTCTATTTAGATTATAAAATCATTCTTAGTAAGGAAACTGTACCTAGAATATTAGTTGGGGCCTGGGCTAAGAAGAAAATGCCCCGAACTTCAAGGAAAAAGGTTGGAAAGGCCAACTCAAATAGACATCCAAAGCCCAATATAAATGGGGCTTACATTTCTCTTCAAACCCAACTAGGCCAACAATTCTCAGCTGATCCTATACTAGTTATGGTAACCTGGTTAGGGCTTCTGGTAGCCTCGTTGGGCTTCCCCGTCTTTCCTTATTTAACTCCATGATCCACTTTTTGGTTAACCTGACAGCATCTGCCGTCTCTCACCTTTCAAACTTAAGCGACCCCGTATTTTCGAACTGTAATCGTGGAACTGTTCCAAGCAATAAAAAAAAAAGGGGGAAAAGCGGAAGTTTTTAGTCATGGCAGCCTAATATTCTTTCAAACCCCAGTAAAGTACGATAAACGCACTCCTTCATTCCCTGAATGTCACGGCATTTTTGCTTCTAAAAAGCTGAGAGAAATGTGCGTTTTTGTTTCTCTTTTCTAGTTTCTCCTGAATAGAACAGTTTGGCAGTGAGAGTTAGTTGTAAAAGAGGAAAAGGATGAAAAGGCTTGAACGGAGGTTTTGTGAGGAGTTTTCACCTGGATATTATGGGATTTGTACTGTTGGAGGAATGCTTAGTGCTGGGACTACTCACCTTTTTGTTACACCTCTTGATGTCTTGAAAGTAAATATGCAGGTGGGATCACTATGATTCTTTTTGTTTTTCTTTTTAAACTGTTAAATATGATGATCTGAGTTTTTTTTTTTTTTTTAAAAGAATGTATTTGAGCTTTGAGGCTTTGAGTAATGCTGACTTGCTTTTTACTTGTGCTTGTATTTGTTTGTGTATCACCCGCTGCCCATATTTTTCTTGTGGACTTGTGGCTGCTGTTTGGTCTTGCTATATATTGATTGGTTTCTTAAAAATACTTAGAATATGTTAGAAAATTATGAGAAAATAGAAATAATAAGAAAGAAGAATATGATTTTGAGATGTGAAAAATATTATTTTAAAAGTAATTATGCTTATAGGTTAATAAAGTTTTAAAATTCTCAAATTAGAAGTGCTGAAATTGGTCTAACAAAAATATTTATTTATAATAAACGAAAAATCACAAAATTCTTATTTAAAAAGTCATGACAATTTGTATAGTTATGTTTTCTTGTTTAAAATAAACTTAATCAAACAGTCATTTTTTTTATTCAAACATATTTATTCAGACAATTATATTTTTCTATTCAAGCATGCTTATTTAGAATAAAAATAATATTTTATTAATATTTAAAAATTTAAAAATTAAATAAAATATAAATTTATTTATTAATCCAAATGCCCAAGTGCTTAATCTTTTGACTTTTAAAATTATTTAATCCATTAAGAAAACATCTAGTAAATCCAAATGACTTGATTTATTCCAACACTTAGATTAGTTACTTAATACACAAGTAATCTCTTTTAAACTACATATAAATTATCTTTCTATTCAATATATGCATCACATTTTAAACTACCAACAGATGTAAGGCTAAATACTAACTTTTCCCTTTTGGCTACACATTTCTTACATATTCTGTAAGTTAGCAGTAGTGAGAAGACAATGAGATTGCCAAATTGTTTTCTTGATTACTTAGAAAACTTTATTGCGCTTGGTCCAGTTTGGAAGATGGAAATTCTTCCTGAATTTGAGAGTGAAGGAGAAGGGTGTGTGGAACAGAAACTTTTAAGAAGGGGAAGTCTTGGAATCTCCATCAAGGAAAGAGTTCTGCTGTTAGTTTGCTTGCTATGGTATAATCAGTTTATATAGCAGCAGGGAAATTAAATTCGTAGATGTTATTTTAACACATCTTTGGATGCTTTACCTTTATTATGGTACTTCGGTTGTCTTAAAAAATAGAAACACCATGTGTGTTTTAACTGCTTCGTATAGTTCATTGCACTTCTTGATCTCCTAAGTTTCCCTCCTTCCTTTATTCTTTGTAGGCTACTCATCTAATTATTTGATTTTTTCTTTAGGTTAATCCGATCAAGTATAGCAGCATTTCATCAGGGTTCTCTGCCCTTTGGAGAGAGCAGGGGCCATCTTCTCTTTGGAGAGGTTGGTCTGGCAAGTTCTTCGGATATGGTGTTCAAGGAGGTTGCAGATTTGGTCTTTATGAATACTTTAAGGGGCTTTACTCCAATGTTTTGGTAGATCAAAACAAGACTTTCATATTCTTTCTCAGCAGTGCATCTGCTCAAGTATTTGCTGATGTGGCTCTCTGTCCTTTCGAAGCCATTAAAGTTCGTGTTCAGACACAGCCCACTTTTGCGAAGGGTTTGGTTGATGGATTTCCAAAACTTTATAAAACTGAAGGGCTTACTGGGTACGTTATACTAATGCCTGAACCTTTTCTGCTTTTCCTTCGTCAGTGATGTTTATCCATTTCAATTTGATGCAGCTTCTACAAGGGACTTTGTCCACTTTGGGGCCGCAATCTTCCATGTAATGTTAATACTTTGCTGCGCTTTTAGAATTTTCAGTTGATTGTTCCTAGAAAAGAATTTAAGATGTGTTTACTGGTGGTTATTGCCCAGGAGGGCCTTTCTAGTCTATCTTGATATTCACTCTATTAGCTTGTAAGCTTATGTCGACAAATTCTGATTTGCAAATATTATGCTTGTCATTTATGATTTCTGTATCCTCTCATTATTATATTAGTAATAACTTACTAATGCATGCCTTGCTAATGCTTTCTATCTGTTTGAAGTTGGGATGGTGAGGTAGTTTGGCTAAATAGAGAAGATAACGAAAGTGACATTGCTTCTTGCTAGTCACTGGTTTTATGACCATACTCTTATGACACCTATGTCTCTTTTCTATATCTGGGTTTGAGCACATGATACATATAATAATCTTGCTTAGACATAGGAGTTTAAGCACAAGGACTTTGACACTTTACCTTTCAGAATGAAGTTTAAAGTCAAGCTAGAATGCTTAGATTGTAGGCAAAAGGATATGTGCTCAGTTAACCTTCTTGTCAACAAGCAAGTAGCTACAAGGACATCTGAGATGTTAATCTTGACATACTACTTGCTTGCCTGTATATGTCTGTTTTGGCATGTATTGGAATTGTCAAGTCTAGTGCATTTATATCTAATTCTGTTTCTTAATGTGATATTCTGATTGGCAGTCTCAGTGATAATGTTCTCAACATTTGAGCATTCAGTGGACTTTATCTATAGAAGTATCATTAAACAGAGAAAAGAAGATTGTTCCAGAGCTCAACAACTTGGTGTCACATGCTTAGCAGGGTATGCAGCTGGAGCAGTTGGTGCCGTAGTCTCTAACCCTGCTGATGTCATTGTTTCTTCTATTTACAACAAAAAGGCAGATAATGTGTTGCAGGTAGCACCTATGAGTAATGTTTTTCTTTGTCTTATTTGAAGTACAACAATTTAAAATGATTAATTGTGTTATTTGATATTGTAACTTTCAGGCTGTTAAAAAGATTGGGCTTGTTAATCTGTTTACTAGAAGTCTTCCTGTTCGCATAACACTCGTGGGACCTGTTGTTACCATGCAATGGTTTTTCTATGACACCATCAAAGTGCTATGTGGACTGTAAGTGTTTTCACTAACTCCAAATTCTGAAGTCATTAGAAGAAAGACTAGTATTAGGCTGCATTCAATTTTAGACGTAACAAATTTTGGTTTTCTGCTTCATGAATTTATAAATTATTATCAGAGGATTGAAGCATGAACTTGATTGTTCTTCAAGGATGTAATGTGGTTGTGGATATCTCCTTAGCATTGTGCAGTTCTCGAGTTAATGTTTAGTGCAATGATCACTTTCCTTTATTGTTATAGTCTTTCTTCTAACAAAGCGAATATCTTAGGCCTACTAGCGGAGGACTCAACAGACAATTACAACAAGCTGATTTATCATCTTAACCTCTTTGGAGTAGAATCTACAATTCCATCAGGCCAAGTTCTGTAAACATCAAAAGTTAACAATCCCTGCAATTTGGGCGTATGATACATAATCATTCTGATCATGGAGATGTCAGAAGGTTATTTAAACCTATCTTAATGGGTACCAACTATTGTAAAAGGTTCAACATTGCCTTAAAATGATTCTTTCCATTGTTGAAAATGATACTCCCTTCCCCATCCTTCCCCTTCCTTTTATTTTTTATCTGGAGGGGTATCATACTTTGTTTTGTCACGAGAGAATTCTTATCAGACTTTCGTGTGACTAATAAATTGCTGTCATTGCTATAATTAAGGATTCTAATGACTCTTAACTTGTTGTATGACAGCATATTTAGTAGTTAATATTGCATGATCCTAGTTGACAGCTTATTTTGGCACATTGGTGTTTCTATCTTGGCTCTTCTTGTTTTTTTGTTCTTTATTTATATTTGGTTCAACATGAATTGTCTTTGTCGATTGCTATGGCATGATATGTAGTGGCCTTGACTGGACAGGCTACACGCAACATAAACCAGCCAATGGAAATGGAAATCAGTTAAGCAACATCACTGTTTACTGAGGCGGAATGGGTGCCCGGTCTGCATGGCAAATACTTTAAAGTAAGAGCCTCTAACAAAGATCATGTTTGGAAGGGCGATGGAGGGTCCAGTTCAACAAGGGCCAACTGGGAGCGCATTAAGTGGGAAATCTTGTGTATCAGTATATGTATTTTGTTTATACTTGTAATCTGATCAGACCATAATTGATCTTGGCCAATGCTATCATTATCTTTGTTTTAATTATCCTTACTAAATGTAGGTAGGGAAAGTGGAAGTGGAACTCACAAGTCACTTCCTTGAATTACAAAGTTGGCAGCCCACTTGCTGAGGGTAGAGATGACGGACAACCCAAAAGGCACAAAGTCTGTGCTTTATGTTTGAAAAAAAAAAAAAAAAGGTCAAAGTAAACCAGTGCAAAAGAAATTTTGAGTATTAAATGTGGTAGAATCCAATGTATGCGAATGCAATTGGAAACAAACAGTAGTGGCAGCAGCCAGCTGCACGTTTTATATGGTTTGGAAATTATTTGCTTTCCGCGTCCACGTTCAGACTTATCTGACAAAAGCAAGGGCAATTTTTGTTCTATTTTTGGCCAAGAAACATAGAGCCGTGTCATATGCAAAACCCCAACATTCCTGCAAACTCCGGATGCAATTGATATGTTACTATCAAATCAGTCTATGTAACTTAATGCAATAGCTGTGGGTTCATCACTGACCCATATACTGCAGTAATTATGTACTTTCTTTCCCGGATAATTTAATTTTGTCTCAAGTCTCGTTTGAATGAATGATAAGATTAATTTAAGTAAGATTAAAAATAATAATAATAATTATTATAATTATAATTAAAAAAATATTATTTTTATAATTAAAAAAATTTTAATAAAAAAATTTAATAAAAAATTTATATTAAATAAATTTTATTAAAATTAAAATTTAAATTTAATTAATAATATAACGAAATCAATCGCATCGCATAAAAAATATGACGTGCTCAACTTGCTTGCCTCCGTATTCTTTTCTATCCATCCTCTTCTGTTCTAGAGTTTCTGCTGTTTAGCCAAAACAAGAAAAACTATCAGGGGGTGAAAATCTAGAGGATCAGTTCAGTTGCATTCACTTCATGTATCTCGGAACAATATGAAAAATAATATAAAAAAAATAAATGATTTAAAATTTTAATAAAAACTATATATAAATTAAAAAAAAAATATGTATTAAAATCAATTTGATATGATGAATTTTGTATTTTACATTTATTTAATATGAAGCAAATGTGATATAATAAACAAATTGTCATATCTTTACTTTTCTTTCTTTTTTACTAACAAAATCTTTTTAAGAGCAAGGAGAGTTTTCCAATGAGAAGCTATTTAATAAAATTGGTTAAGAAATAATCAAATTATTTTGGGATCAAGATCAAATTATCATTATATATTATAGATTAATATTGAAATATATTATTATATTTTAATTTCATTTAATTTTATCACAATATATATTAAATTTTATTTTTTAAAAAAATAACAAATTTGATGAACATTTGTCACTTACATTAAGGAAGGATTTCATAAAATATTTTAATTCCAACACAATTGTCCAAAAATATAATCTTATAGCTTTGAAATTATGGTGAAAAAATTTATAAAATTAAAATATGGGGACAAAATTTAATATTAATTACGGTAAAATGACAACTTTGACTTTAACGTTAATTATAAAATTACATAAAATTCATTTTTTATCAAACTCGTTTCAACTTGACAATTGTACTAGCAAAACAAAAAGGAGTACTGCTCCTATTTTCTTTCTTTTTTTATTTTTTATTTATTTTATTTTTGTCAAAAGAGACAACTGATGACCCAGTCAAGAAGAAAATTGAATAAGATTACAAAATGCAAGATGTAATTTAAAAATTGCAAAAAAAAAAAAAAAAGAAAAAAAGAAAAAAGGAAAGAAGATAAAGTTTTGCGTGGTGTGCTAAGTTGGTTTGAGGCTCTTGACTTGGTCTCATCTCATGGAATGTATCTCTAACATTTTTTTCATTGGGCATTAATAAGAAAAATTTGTCAAAATCATGTCTTATGAACATGATTAAAATTGTTATTGGTTTAGGACAATATATACTAAGAAGAAAACCCAATTGAGGGGGTAAATATTTATTTATTTTTTGGTTAGGCATATTTTAAAATTTGTTTTTATTTTATTTTTTTAAGTATTTTTGTAAAAATCAAATTGTAATTGATAATTTTTTTTAATTAAAGGGATTAAATTCTTTGTAAGTGATAAATGCTTATGCTTTTAACGTTATTATTAGTACATTCTTTGTTATTGTAAAGTTTGATGTTTCATGTATTTTAAACTAAATTTAATTAATTTACATAATATTTTTTAAAATATATTTAATAAATTTTAAATTCAAAATTTAATATTTATTATCTTTTTCTTTATTTTTACCATTAAAAAAAAATCCTTCACTTGCTGTAATTATGAAGCTGGCGGCAGTGGCTCATATTCGTAGGTTTCATTACAGATTGAGAGAATGATGAGACTAATATTCAAAAAGTTCAAAAAGTTGAATCATGTGCATCTCATAATTCCATTCCACTGTTATATGCTGTGTAAGTGCCTGTTCTCATATGACAGATCTTAGCTTTTGAGATCCCATTTATCCAATGCTACCAGGCAAAAATCACCTAAAAACCACTCAAAAAAGCAAAGGGTTAGGATCTTTCTTGGCTGCTAAGGGAATTTCAAATAATCCAAAAATATTAATATAAAAACAAGTGCTCTGTTCAGGCATAGACTTTTTGGGATTTCCTATAACTGGAAATTGATGTTGAAAAATTGAAAAGTGCCGTTGGGCTCTAGTCCTCCTTGCGTTCTAGATTGTGATACAGGAAGTCATAAAGAGGGTAAATTAGTCAAACAAAAGTTGTTATGCAAGGGAAACTTCATAGTTCAAACCAGAAGCAGAAGAAGGCCATTCAAAACAGAGCTGCTTGTAAGTTTTAAGATTGTATAAAATTAGATTTTGGATTTTTTTCCTCAAACAATTAGCTGGAAATTTTGACTAAAACAACCTTAAGACATGTCGTACACCCACAAACTTTTAATCTGCGTGAAATCACGTACCAATCAAATAACTACAAACTCCAACGTTGTCGTCATTCGTCAACCTTGAGAAACGTCAGCCATGAACCATAATTTACTGATTTTATTTTCTTGGAAAAAAAAAAGCAAGAAAACAAAAATGGGTATTTTCAATTTTCATTACATTGTGAATGTTTGTAAGAAAAAGGAGAGAGAAAAAGAAAAGAAAAATAAAAGGAGAGGAAGAGGAGAGAAAGGGAAGAGGGAAGGGGGAGGAGAGGTAGCTGGTCAGCACTCTCGTATCCGATGTTTCTTAGCAACAGCACCCCAAAAATAACAACAAAAACAGAATCAAGATTCAAACTTTAAAAAACCCACCAACAGCTGTTCTTGTGGATGTGTTTTGAATCAATTATAGTCATCCACTTTAGACATTTCCTTCTTTGTCTCTCCTTCTATCATCTCATTTCCTTTTTTTTTCCTTCCTTCATTTTCTTTTCACTCCTAACTGGTACTTGATCTATCTTTTCCTTTCTTTTTCTTCCTATCTTTGGTTTCTTTCTTATTTCTTGTTATCTTGAGTTCTTGATTGTTGTGTAAGTGTACATATTTGTAAGTTGATCTCTCTTTTTCCCCCCTTTTTCTGGTCTGAAGATTTGTTCTTCTTGATTGATATTAGGCTTGCCCAAATTTTCTTTGATAACTCTGGTCTGTCTTTGATTGGATGTGTCTCCATGTAGAAGATTGTGACTTTGTTTATTTTTGCTTTTTGGTTTCTTGGAAATTAGTGAAAAGGAATCACTTTTCTTTCTTTCTTTCTTTTTTCTGTAGCAAATAGAATGGAGCTTTTTTTGAACATTTTTTTATACCTGATACTCTGATCTGATATGGGATTTTTTTATGCTTAGATTTGAGGTTTAGTTTGGTGATGATTGAAGTTTCCAGTTCTGGGATCATCGAAAATTTACATTTTTCTATTTCTTTTCCAGCGTAATTGATGAGATATCATTGGATGAGGAAAATCCTGTTGTGGGGGAAAATTTGATTGTTTCATGGGCAACACATGCCGTGGATCTTTCAAGGGGAAACTTTATCTGGGCTACAGTCAGCCCGAGGATCATTCTTCCAAGCGTAACAACACTTCTTCCGACCGTTCCAATTCTGATTATTCCCCTTCTAGTTTAAACGCTCAGCAACTTATTGCCCAAGAATTCTCCAAAGAAACTAGCAAAAAAGATACCCATTTGGCTCTGATTAGCCCCACCAAGAAAGATAACATCATGAGACGTGGTGGAGTTGATCACCAGGCTTATTATGTTTTGGGTCATAAGACTCCTAACATCCGTGACGTTTACACTTTAGGTCGTAAGCTAGGACAAGGACAGTTTGGGACTACTTACTTGTGTACTGAGATTTCTACAGGCATTGAGTATGCCTGCAAGTCTATATCCAAAAGGAAGTTGATTTCCAAGGAGGATGTGGAGGATGTAAGGCGGGAGATTCAGATAATGCATCATTTGGCTGGTCACAAGAATATTGTGACGATTAAAGGTGCATATGAGGATTCTTTGTATGTCCATATTGTGATGGAGCTTTGCTCTGGAGGTGAGTTGTTCGACCGAATCATCCAGAGGGGACATTACACTGAGAGGAAGGCTGCTGAATTGACAAAGATTATTGTTGGGGTTGTTGAAGCTTGTCATTCACTTGGGGTTATGCATAGAGATTTAAAGCCTGAAAACTTTTTGTTAGTTAACAAGGACGATGATTTCTCTCTCAAGGCCATTGATTTTGGACTCTCTGTCTTCTTTAAACCAGGTAAGGAATGAAATGTTCTTCCTTAATTTTGCAATTTTATATTCTGAAGCAACTTAAGTAGCCAGAACATACACCAAGTAATTAATGGAGAATCATTTTTTATGGTACATTTAATCTACCACTTATTCCTCTTTTCGTAAGTGAATTACTTGGTCTTGTTTAAACGCAATTCTTAACCTTTAACATGTAAACTTAATGCGTAGTACCTTAATGGGTATATGTTGTGAATGCCTATTAAATGATGACAGGGAAGAACACATTTGTAATAATTGAAGTGCCAAAATTTCTTTCTTTAGTGAGTCACAGATTAATTGAGCCCCTTTTGTTTATAATGAAACCAATGGTTTCTAGAATCAAGTTGATTGACATACTGCGTGGTTTACTACTTTAGGCCAAGTTTTTACTGATGTGGTTGGAAGCCCATATTATGTCGCTCCTGAAGTACTCCTCAAACATTATGGACCAGAAGCAGACGTGTGGACTGCAGGAGTTATACTCTATATATTGCTAAGTGGCGTGCCACCATTTTGGGCCGGTATTTATGTTGTTTTATGGTTCTGTATCATAATTAGTTTTCAAGTAATTCTATAGTTACAACTTTTTTCTGTCTGTTCTTCAGAAACGCAACAAGGAATATTTGATGCAGTGTTAAAAGGATATATTGACTTCGATTCAGACCCATGGCCCCTGATATCTGATAGTGCTAAGGACCTAATCCGGAAGATGTTATGCTCTCGACCTTCAGAGCGGCTGACTGCTCATGAAGTATTATGTATGTAATATGTATTACCTCTCTATTATTATCTAGTTGATGTTAATGAATGTCTCGAACCAATAAAAAAGATGAAATAAAGTAAGCTGCTTTCTATCATTTCATACTTGTTTTTTATGTTATTATTACTTCTTAGGTGAATGTGGCGTAGTAGTATCCTTTTTTTTTACATTGCTAATTACTATGATCATGTAGAGATGCGTAAAGTTGCTGAGTCGCTTCAATGCGAGGTGCTCAATATGTTTTTCAAGCTTGGTTTTCTTATTGATCTAAATATTTAAGCAAGTTTATGATCTCAGCTATTTGTTGTCAGAACATGTATCCCAAAACCATAGTGCGCCTTGCTACAAAGAAATAAGTACTTGTATTTATTTTTATTTATGCACCTTCTCCATTTCTGCGCTTGGATATTTTAATAAATAAGTATAGTTCTTTCTCTAGAGTATTGCTAATTTAACACAATTAGAATCAGAATAATTCTTCTTATGTGATAAGTGAGAATTCGCTCTATTGGTCAGTATAGTTTGTTACCTCCTTACCACATTTGCTTTTTGAATTGTTTAGGTCATCCTTGGATTTGTGAAAATGGGGTTGCCCCTGATAGGGCACTGGATCCAGCTGTACTTTCTCGTCTTAAACAATTTTCAGCAATGAATAAGCTAAAGAAAATGGCTTTACGGGTAAGATTCTCAAGATGTATGTGTGCCTGAGTCTGCATCTGTGTATTTCTATCTGTGCATTGTGAGAGAAGAAACAGGATGAGTATGTAAAACTAGGTCCTGTTTAATAAATCAGATAATGGTTTCTTCAAGTTATGAACGTTAATACCCAACCAATGCTGCAGAACTTGCTGTTTGTCTGTATAAACAAAGAATGCACCATTTTTTTCTCAAATATTTCTCTGCCTCACTCTGGCTCTGGCAGGTCCTTGCAATTATTATGTTAGAGTTTAGTCTTAAGCACAATGGAACTTCATGTTGGATTAAACATGCTCCTTTCTAGAGTTAATGTAGTCAAACTCATTTTGACAGAAAAAGCTCTGCCCCTTCTGTACTATCAGGTAATAGCTGAAAGTCTCTCTGAGGAGGAGATTGCTGGTTTGAGAGAAATGTTTACAGCTATGGATACTGATAACAGTGGTGCAATCACATTTGATGAACTCAAAGCTGGTTTGCGAAGATATGGCTCTACCTTGAAGGATACGGAGATAAGGGACCTTATGGATGCAGTAAGTTTGTTTTGAAGCAGATATCTGGATATTTGTTTCATTATCTTTTTTGTATTCTTTTTCTTCTTCCTGCTCTTTTTTTCAATCTTTTGTTTATTTATTTTCTTCTTCTTGCTTAATAAGTCTTTGTAATCCTTCTTGTTCCTTTAGTCTAATTGTCTAAATGTCAGCTTATACTTGTTCATGAATTTGTGAATTTGTATTGCTTCTTGTTCCTGTGACTTAATTGTCTAAATTTCCTGTAAGGTTTGCATCCATCCTTACAGAGGCATTTTTCAGGAACAAGAACTTCCTTTCATTGTAGATAGCTTGGGCTAGAGGAAAAGTCTTATGATTGAGAATGCTTTTCTTTACTTGTGTTTATGGATAAATTTTTGTACAAGGGTGACATTGACTTGATGGTTTATGTGGTTACTGTGCCTGTTATGTTATTTCCTGTGTTAATTGCAAGTTAATCATCTGAGCACGTTTATTTGTTCTCAGGCTGATGTCGACAATAGTGGGACCATTGATTATGGGGAATTTATAGCTGCAACAGTTCACCTTAATAAACTAGAGCGTGAGGAACATCTTGTTGCAGCATTCCAATACTTTGATAAGGATAGAAGTGGCTATATTACAGTAGACGAGCTTCAGCAAGCTTGTGCTGAGCATAACATGACAGATGTTTTGCTTGAGGATATAATCAGAGAAGTTGATCAAGATAATGTAAGTCATATTACCTTGATGACTGGATGGCAAGAATTTTCTCAAGCTAGCTAATTTATTTCATTGATCTTTATGGTTGTTTTTTTACATGGTTGAGCATGGTAGTGATAACAACAATGCAGAATGATCAAGTACCTCTTCGAGTGTCTCACTGTTTACGGTTCCTAAATTTTATAAGGGAAAGAAGAAAGGGGGAGGTAGAAAGGTTACTAGAATGTTTGTCTTCTGTCTAGGAAGAGAGAGCGAGGGAAGGAGGGAGGAAAAAGATAGAAATATTACTGACTGGTTGGCTTTAAATTACTATCTACTTTAGAAAAGTATAAAAATGTTATAAATGGGTCATTTTGTCTATGACTTGACATTACGATACCATTTCAATTTACTTAGCCGAAGCAGTGGGGTTTGGGCGAGAAGGTGCTCAGTGCACTGTTTTCTTAGTTGGAATAGATCTTCTTTTTTCCTTAATTTGTTGATTAAGTTTCAAATTTTGCTACTTCTGCTTTTATTTCAGGATGGAAGAATCGATTATGGTGAATTTGTTGCCATGATGCAAAAAGGCAATGCAGGAATTGGTAGACGAACCATGCGAAACAGTCTGAATATGAGCATGAGAGATGCCCCAGGTGCTCAATAATTTCCAGCCAGGCACATCATGTACAGGTATCTTTGAACTGTCTATTTATATCCTCTTTCCGGTTTCTATGATCTTCCCCCCGGTCACAGGCTAGCTTCTTAGAAGCATCATTTATTTATTTTTTGTTTTGGGATGGTTGAAGCACGAGAAAAAGAAAGCAACTTTCAGTTTAGGTTATAAATTGGATTAAGTGGACATTCCGACTCACATCTAGCCTGAAAATTTAAATAGTCTGCAATGGTGCAATGCAATTGTAAGGACTCATTTATGAATATTCAAGCCTAGCTTCATCTAATCTACTCATTCAAGTACCTTAGAACTGTTGTGCTACTCTCCAAGTTATGATGAAGAATCAAGACAGCATTAGAAAACTTGATAATTTTGATGCACAATCAGTAAACCTGCTATGATTGTGCATATAATTTGTATGGAATGATAATGAATTGAAAATCTGCAATATTTTTGTATTGGTGTTGCATTATTGTTTCTGCAGCTGTGTTTTAAGATACTGTCAGGCTAGCAAATATAATTCAGGAATGAAATTTGTTGATTTCTCTGAAAAAATCAGGTCCACGTCTTCCTTCGCGGGACCTTTTAACTTTCTGCTAGTTATATGATACCTGTTGGTTCTCTCTATTCTTAGTCCAGAATACTGACAGTTGCGTGTTGGCAGATTTTTCAGCAACGTCAGAAGAAGATGGTCCGTGACAAAGCTTTCAGGAAACAGCTTTGGTTCCTCCCATGCTCCAGGACTTTGTCACTGAATTGCTGGTTATGGAAGGTTCTTTGTTTGAGCATTTACTGAGATGCTATTGGTTTATGATGCTATATGACCAATCATAAGCTTTGTAGACTTCAGCAGTGTGAATTGTTGCAGTTATTGAAATTACCAAGTTATTAGCAATATCTTTAATCGATGCTTGCTGTTGATTTTTGAAGAAAAGGATTTTCAGATATTGTGCTTTGAAACTGGTTCCTTTTTTCTTTCTTCCTTTATGCGAAATGGCTCTCGGGCTTGGCTGAGCAAATAGATAGGCCTATTTGTATCATAGAAGGTAAATTGAGAATTAAAAGAAGAAAATAGAAGGAGAATAAAAAAAAAAGTCATAACTTAATTGCATCTGTAATAAAACCAGGATTGCAATTATAACAGCGTAGGATCACATTCCTTGTCACGTATGCCAAGCATTCGGTGATATATGTCAATTGTTTTTATTATCATTAAAATGTCTCCTGGGATTATTGGCAAAGGTGCTTATCTCTTACAGTGAGGTTATTCTGACCGCTAAATTTCAGTGGATCGATTTCTTTTTCAATTTGCTGTTCAGTGTATCCTGAATATAAACCGACATTCTGTAGCAACCAAACTCAAAAATCAAGATTGTGGGTGAGATTTCTCTTTCCAGATGTTGGTGTAAACTTTAAACCAGCAGATTATATAGTTTCACAAAATTTTGTGAACTATGCCTGCCAACCAATAAAATTTACTGAAAAAATGTGGTTATTTCTCAACATCTTTGATATCCATGAGTCTATATTGAGTTAGAAGTTCATGAATTTATATGCGTTCTAAAAACAAGCCATGCTGAAGAAACAAGAAGTTGACTAGTTGGTCACCCTGAAGGATGATTCACTTTCAACAGCCAGCATATGCTGCACAAGTTATAAGATTGTAGAAAATTAGTAATGCTGATTTAAATCAGAAACTTGAATCCTATAAAAAGCTAAATATAAAAAGTCGTAAACAAAACTTGCCTTCAACTTCCCCTTGAGAAGCTGCTTCTTGATGTAACAGCACATCCCTGATCATACAGCCACCCCACCTCACTGCAGGTTTCACCTTCTTCTCTTTCTTTTAAAGAACACCATAATTGTTTGGGAAGCAATATGAGATTGCTGTCATCTCTTATTGACTTCAGCTCCCCCTTATATCTTTGAGCTGAAGAAAGTTGTGGAGTCTTTAAAACAAGTTCACAATAAACGGTGATCAGGCTGTAGAACAACATTCTGTTCATCAAAATTATGCCTAATTGCCGATTAATGACCCAGAGGGATACACTTAGAAGGATTACTTCACTATAAAAGCATAGAGCAAGAAACTAGAGCAACAATATCCACAAAACTCAGACTTTCAATTCAGTGTAAAGTACAATAATGCATGGAAGGGAAAAAAAAATTATGAATTTCAACTATCATTCCATATGTAGTGGATCTTAATTGGATCGGCTACCTATTTCTGATAAAATCACCTATTAGTATTGTATTCAGTCATCATTACTACAGTTCAAGTTGAAACTAGCTAGTAAAAAAGAAGTGTTTTATCTTGAAGATTAATGAGGACCAAGCAGACGAGCCAGAAGTATTAAGCCATCAAGAAAACATAGAATGTTGAAAGAAGACATTGAAGCTACAAAAGTTACACTTACATCAGAAGCTTTTGTGACAGGTGTTAAGCAAATGAAGAATCACGGATAGCACATCCACCAAGCTGGTCACCATTTCTAAATGGACTGTTCCACTGTTCACATAAGAGTCTAATGTTTTGCAACACAAACTTTGCACCACCCACACGGACAACCTGAATTATCCTCACACGAGACTCCTTATCCCGAGGATTGATCAAGCAATGCTCCAGCTCCCCCAGTTTATGTGTGTACCATTATCTGCAACTGGCAAGATGGTGTGAAAATTCTACTATTGCTGCATTGATAATTAAACTTATTGAGGGTGCGAAAATGAATGAAGAATGACTTTAGAATGATGTTGATGATGGTTTACCGTTATATTTTGGCAATGGGAAAGCCAGGGAGTTCACAGTTCTGTTATGTGATATCACACTGCTTGCTGCTGATGCCATTTTCAATCTTTGATTTTTGCTGTCCTTTGTTTTTAATTTTATTTTATCTTATCCTCAGTTTGATCTCAGAGCATCAATGGTTTCCAAGGAGGAGAAGTTACAATAAACAACTGCCAATGACAGTTACTTATTTGCAAAAAATCTAAGTTTTCAATTATTTTTAAATAAATTAAATACCATAAATGATTGTTAAAAAAATTCTCATATTGCATTATTATCAATAAAATTCTCTCTCTTTCTCTTTCTTTTTTTTGCATATATTACAGTGAAAATTGGATAGAGATGTTGATTTTGTGCTATTTGAATTCTATATTTCATAACATGATTCATGTGTTTACTACTAAAATTCTTTGCCACATCAAAGGCACTTCTTGCAATTTCTACATAGATGTGACTTAAAATTGCTTGGTTTTCAAATTTATTTTTTATATTTATTTTATTTTCTTGATATTTCGATTTGATTTGATAACTTAAAAATTGCAAGCCTGAGTACCACACATATTATATTATCCAAAAAGAAAAAGAAAACACATGAATAATTTTCTTAAAATTTTACTGGATGCAGCATATCCAGTCTAAATGATCATAAAAGCCATATAACTCCTTTGATTAATGGTATAAATGAATAAAATAAACATGTTGGTGGTAGTATTAAAAAGAAAAGCTAGGAAGTTGCTATCACTAGCGCTTTTTTTTTTTGTTGTCTGAATCGAGCCAAAACCTGTTGTTCGTCGGCAGAACTTGGCATGAACTAAATATCAAACTATTAGGCAGCAGACACCATGTAGCACATGTGCAGCTTCATTGCGGCCAAAAGATTTAAGGACAACATACGATCGCTGTCTTTTCCTTTTTCCCCTGTCTCTTTCATTTTGGAGAGACGGAGGGACCACAACCAATGTCCTGCCGAGCCTAACCAAAAATCTATATTCCTTGAACCCAAATTTGTCTTATATCGGTGGATACTCCCAACACAAATTTGAGATTTCACCGACGGATATTTGTCTCAATTCGTCGGTGATATGAGGCCTCCATGTGACTTTATAAGTTCTGGTCAAAACAGAATTATGATACATCTATTATCTTTATAGCTTATGAGAAAAAGAGAATCAATTGACAAAACCCAAATTTATGCACCGACACGTTTTCGGCACGATTCAAGGTCACTTGATGCCCGGGAAACCAACACTTTCAATGGCGCTTGAATCTAAGTAACTGGTTGGAAATGTCTTTCATTATCTGTAACAGTGGGATGAAGGCTTTGGTTTGTCTCATGAATCATGGGGGCTTTGCTGGCTTGGAGTATGTTACCAGAACATGTTATCCTCGCTGGCTATGATTGGAATTGCACCTTTGTGTCTGGCACCGACATTTTGTAGAGAAAGCCTCCCAAAATTTTGGTGTAACTCTGTAAAACTACACCTTTTAATTCCTGATTGCTACTACAAATTGTTACTACCTCATTTCTATAGCCGATCTCCCTCGATCCTTATCAGAATTTTTTTTTTTACTAAAAAAAGTTATAACTAGGAGAAGAATTATATAAGCTGAGATTTGAACATGTTAAATATAATTTTTTTTAAGGATATTTGCATTAATAATCTGAATTGTTAGAACAATATATCTTGCAAATGACTAAAAGAACGAAAAATTCGATATTGCATTACATAAATAAATACAACACTGATTTTGAACCTGCAAAAATAAATAATGAAATAAAAAAATAACAACAACTGTATTTGTAGCTAATAGATGTTGTCTAATACAGTGAATCCATTATCCACCCTGTTGCTGCGACTTCTCTTTTTGTTCAATGGCACCATCATAGCCATAAGGCCAATTAAGTTGAATTTATGAAGATTTGTAAGTGTGGTTGGCCACCAGCCAGAGGAGAGTGCAAGTAGTGGAGTAAGGTGGATTCATCTCAACGAACGAGTAGTTGAAGTGTTTTAACTCTTCCCCTCCAAGCAAAATCACATTGCATAACAGACAGAACAATTTAATTACAATTTACAGGCCATTGTTTCTTTTCACGAATGAACATATGCATTATAATAATAAAGGAAAGGTGAAACCCAAAAAAGAAAAACCAAGAGCCATACAGAAAACACAGAGTTCTACCGTCTCTCTTCTGATCTGAATCTGGCTGCAAAGAAGCTTATTAATCTCCCCTTTAGAGCTTTCTTTGAACACCTCCATTTATCATGCATTCCAAATCAACCATAGATTTTCTTTCCATCATCAAAATTCTTGGAGTAATCTAAAGAATCGTACCTGAAAGTTTGTGGGAGGCCAACTTTGTCAGATCCCACGAGTTTTTTTATCTCAGACCTAACCTTGTAAAAAACATGTCTCCAGCTGCCTTTATTGTGGCAGCCGAGAATCCTAGTTTCTTCTTCGTTCATTTCAAGGTCTTGAGCAAACATGGGCTTTCTGGAGAGAACCCAAGACCAGCCCCAGTCCCACCATTTCCTGATGGAGCTTCCAGCATATTCTCCCATGGAAGACAATGATTTCGATCTATGGAATGCCCATGAAGTTGCTGGTGAAGAGATAGGCTGCAATTTGAGAGACAGAGAGGAAAGCCTTCTTCGTAACCCTGGCAACTGCTCTCTTGATTCAGCTTGAGAGACAGGAAGCCCTTGGCTCTTTCGAAAGCTCTGTATAATGGAGCTCATGGTTGTTTTCTAACAAGAACAAGAAACGCCAAAGAGAGTGAAAATGGTTGATGGGGTAGCGTTTCTTGCTTAAGAGACAGAAGGGCGAGAGGCAAAACGTAGTGTTCACAGATCTAATACGGGCTGCTTTATGCTATTTTTCGAAGGAAAAATAGATGATGATTGTGGGGTCCATGATTGTTTCTAGGGCAAATTTTATTTTTATCTCTATTTTTTAAAATTTAATTTGAGAAATTAGTCTTTTTAAATTTTATTACGGTGACTTAAGTTGTCAAATTAGGTGTTGATTAATCATTAATCAAGGCAGATCCCTTGTCTAATCATTTTCCATCAAGCATTATACTAGTAGTAGATTGGAACAACAACAAACAGACGCAATAAAGTGGGTATGTAATTTTTTTATTTCAAGTTGTTTAAATTTAAATTTTGATTTATAAAATTAAAATTTTAATATTTTATTAATAAATTAAATGATTGTTGAATTTTATAATATTTTTGCTTGAGAGGAAATGATTTTATGTCAACTAGACAAGGATTGAATTATGGTTTTATAAGTAAGAGTCACATTTTTTATATTAATACACTTTTCTTAAAGAAAAAAATTGTTAGGGCAAACCTTCCATTCTTAAAGAGAATATTAAACCTTGTGTACGGAGCCCCAATGTCATTTTTGGGCCAAAATTAAAATGACATTGGACACATGATGGGCTATATCTCAGCCATTGACCTACAGATTACAATCTCAGAAGCCCAATCAACAAAGTCGGTGAACCGAACTCAAGAAAGGTTCGAGTCAGCCCATGTTCTTTTTCTTTGCTGATTTCTTCTATTTTTCGCGACAAAGAAAAAAAAAACTTGTTTATTCTACAAAAAAAAAAAAAAGAAAAAAAAAGCAGAGCCAATAGCAGAACTGTGAGATCTGCTAGAAGCTGTTTCGAACATGGAGTATCGCAAAATCAAAGATGAGGTAATCCTATCTCTTTATCGTTGTCTTCACTCGTACCTCGCAACTTTCTTCATTATCACATTTGGACGCCAAATTAAATCCATCGTCACTAATTTTTTAAAGTTGATTTTGGCTAAAAATTCCTGTTTGTTTATTCAACGGCATTAGCGTCTTTTTCTTTTTGTTTAAAACTCGTATTAGACTCTATTCTGTGAATCAAGCGGCCATTATTTTTTCTCTTAAATTCCTTGAAAGTTTGATTTAATTGTTATTTATTATTATTTTCTGGAGTAAAGAACTGTAAATTAACAGTATTTCATATTATAGTAAATTTAGTTTTACAATCTGAGTAATTGTTTATGTTGTAAATTGAAGAAATACTGTCTACTTGCAGAGATGTGAAAGTTTTCCATATTTGATTGAAATTGTCTTCATAAGAACTTTAATCCAATGTTTTATTCGTGTTTGAATGAATTGTCACGTGTAGGATAATGATGGAGGAACAATAAGTGATGACATTGAGAATCTACGCGGCAAAGGGCTTTTGGGGGTTGGTATGTTTTGTTTAAAGTCATATTTGAATACTGTGCAATTTCCATTGCATAATTTTTATCTTGATTTTGTTTTCTCATTTCTGTTATAATTGCCATTGATATGCAGCTTCTGTAAGTAATGTCCCTGCAACGGAACAGGCCAAGTGGAAACGCAAGTAAGAGCAGCTTATATAATCTGATTTTGTTCTGTAATATTAGCTTCAAATAAGAAAAAAAATAAACTGAAAAGATAAATTTGATGGTGGTTTTCTTTTTTTTCTTTTTTTTTTTCCTCGAGCAGGACAGTTGTTACACTTGCATTGACTTTTCTTACAAGTTCACAAGCAATACTTATTGTCTGGTCGAAGAGAGCTGGGAAGTATGAGTATAGCGTCACCACAGCAAACTTTTTGGTGAGTGGAATGGTCATCCTGTGTTTGACTTGACATGATGCCCATGGGATTGACCTACTTGTATTTTTGGAAACAGGTGGAGACTTTGAAATGTGCATTATCACTTGCAGCCTTGGCAAGAATATGGAAAACTGAAGGTGTTACAGAAGATAACAGGTAAATTTTACTTGTGATGACTTAAATACATCTTTTGCTAATAATGGAAATGATTAACATATTTTTTCCTTCTATCTGTCATTGAATCAGGTTGAGTACAACCCTTGATGAAGTTATTGTTTATCCCATTCCTGCTGTACTTTATCTTGTCAAGAATTTGCTACAGGTGGATTCTGATTGTTGGTTGTGAGTAATGATATTTTGGTCTTATTTTCCACAATGTAATTGTATGTGTTTTTTCAATTTTATGTTGCAGTATTACATCTTTGCCTATGTTGATGCTCCGGGTTATCAGATACTGAAGAACCTGAATATTATCAGTACTGGTGTTTTATATCGTATTATCCTTAAGAAAAAGTAAGCTCCTTAAACTATGCATGGTGGGCATTTTCCATTTAAAAGAGTTGATGGATGATGTCTGCTGATCATTCAGTATAGCGTAGCATGGCAATGGAAATGGACAGTTGTGCTGGTTCTATGAAATAAATCCAATATACATTCAAGTGGAAGATACACCTAAATAAACATGTATTGGCAACTTTTTGGATACCATTCATTTTGCTCTTATCGATATTCTGATTTCAGATTAAGTGAGATTCAATGGGCAGCTTTTATTCTTCTATGTGCTGGCTGCACCACAGCGCAACTAAACTCTCGGTAAGAGTGATAAACCTTTCTAATTGCTCCCTTGATTGGATGGGTCCACAGTTCATTTTCGAGCATATGCTTGTTACTTTAATGCAAACTTATTGATCTTGGAGATTGTCTTAGTGCTGTTGTATAATGGTTTGAGTGATGGATGTGTCTATTGCATCTTGATAAATGTCTAAGATTGACAGGTAATGATTGAAGAATTTCAACTTGTATATTTTTTATGGTTATAAGTGGAGTCTTTGAAATGGCAATCAATATCTCATATTCCCAGTCTCAGTGAGGACGGGGGCGTTCTGTTCTAAATTTCAAAAATTTTATGATTTATCTGAATTTATTATTTGGCTATGCTTTAGTAAATGGCATTATTTTTTGCAGTTCTGATCGTGTTCTTCAAACACCTCTTCAAGGTTGGATAATGGCCATTGTAAGTTGCCAAAATATTTTCTAGTCTTTTATTGCAATGAAGGAGAAATGTGAAATTGATTTATTGCTTCAAATCAAAATTTTTAATCATTGGTATCTTTATTTGCTTTGCAGGTGATGGCCCTTTTGAGTGGATTTGCGGGAGTGTACACTGAGGTAAGTTTTTTGAGATACTTCTTCCAATTCTTCTTTTTTAAGCTACAACTTGTTTTCAGATGATTATTTACTGTTCAGATGTTTAGCCAATGTTGCCTGATTAATGAAAAAGCCTTAATTCAGTTAAAGGCATACAGAGCTTCTGCCGAGTGCAACTAGGAAAATTCTTGACTGTTTCATAGAAATTCTTGTTAATTATTTACTTCTTCTGCTGGCAGGCTATAATTAAGAAGCGCCCATCAAGGAATATAAATGTCCAGAACTTCTGGTTGTATATCTTCGGAATGGCCTTCAATGCTGTAGCAATACTAATACAAGATTTTGATGCTGTCATGAACAAGTAATCTGAGCCTTTTAATCTGTTGCTGGCACCTATCTTAGAAATAGTATTATTAATTCTGCATGTCATGCGTGTATGCGTATGCATGTGACTTTTTACTTGTAGTCGCATCTATGTCTTACAAAGTGAAGAATCCTCTGTTTAGTAGTTTAAAATGGAGTTCTATTTTAATGACTTCATAATTCCTTAATAGTTTTGTCAGTTATTTATATTTTGAAATATGTTTCATTTGCTCAGGGGTTTCTTCCATGGATACTCAATAATTACCACTCTCATGATCCTTAACCATGCACTCAGGTATTACATTCTTCTTTCTGGCTTGATCAAGTTTGCTAGCAGCTAGTTGATGATTCCAGTTATTGTTTTGCAGTAGATACAGTATTTAGGAAGATCTTGCAATCTTTTCTGATAGTTATGTGGAATTAAAGTTTGTTTGTTATTGGAGAACATTGTGAACACTGAAAAATTTGTCAGACTGACTTTTTTAACAATCAGAATAGCTTATTTAAAATGCAATGAGCTACGCAACCACTATTCAAGTGGTGCCTAGCTCGTTGCTTCATGACCTGCCCCTTCAATACTTTAAGAAATGGACTAACCCTTGATCTGAAGTTCAATAAACTAACTCTGCACTTCTTTTGGCACTGTTATAGCTGAACTACATCCAGAACTAATAAGAATCTCTTGACGTCTGCCTAAATATATCTTCTTTTTGCAATGAGAGCTTAGATTTCTGATGATTATTTTCCTTTTCCTAGTGAAGTACTATTTAAGTACTGACTTGTTAATTCCCCTGTTTTGCTTTCATGAAATATGCTTTTGTATTTGTTCCATTTGCAGTGGCATTGCTGTATCAATGGTAATGAAATATGCAGACAATATTGTGAAGGTAAGACATGAAATGAAATTTTATATGCAGTCAAACATTTATTTGTCTGCTTTTACACACACTTCTCTAATTTGTAAGAATCTTGTGAGTTAGGGATGTCATGGTTGTTCATATAGAGTAATGTTCATGCATTTGCATGGACATACATTTGTGGTTTGATCAACAATAAAGGAAGTTGCCAGTCCTTTCTCAAGATGATAGGGTTACTTGTTTATTCCACTGTTTCCATTATATTTGACTGCAAGTTTTCTTGATGATGGAACTTGTAAGGTGCTTTATTTTAAATGAACAAAAGCTTCATTTTATGTATCTATTAGTTATACTATATACAAGGTTGCTTTGATCCCTATGAAGTGGCTTGAAGTTTAAGTTAAGAATCTTCTATAGCTCTATAGCTTCATATTAGAAGCCTGCTCGGGAGAAATTGAAACTAAGGAATGAATTTGTCGCTTCATAATGAGATACCCTAAGTGTTCCATGAATTATTTATCCACAATTAAAAATATTTCAATGGATCAAACCTTATGGAAATGATCTTTTTTAACATAAAGTAATTATCTGCCTATTTGGTAGAGTAATAAAAGGGCTCAAATGGTACGAGGAATGTGCCTGTGCATGCATAATGCATTAGTACCCATTTTGAATCTTTCAATTGAAGTTCCAGTGTTTATTTATCTTCCCAATGTTGTGCAGGTGTATTCTACTTCGGTGGCAATGCTTCTCACAGCTGTTGTTTCGGTGTTTCTGTTTGGCTTTCATCTTACCCTTGCTTTCTTCCTTGGTGCTATGTAAGTAATAAGTTATATCTTGCCACATTTTAATATCCATACAGTTAATAGAGTCTCTTATGTACAAGCTTCAATTGTGGCATCTGTCATAATCTGCAATGTCGCAGCTTGGTAAAAGGTCCTGCACATAGGCCTTATTTCTTACACATTTAGGGAGTATAGCATTTCATCCAGATCAAAACGCGTAGCGATTATGTTGAATTACTTTAACTCTCTTGCTATTGCAGTGTTGTATCGGTATCGGTATACTTACACTCTGCAGGGAAGCTGCAAAGATAGTGACTTTTTGTGCTGCATTGCCGACATTGTAAAGTCTAGTGAACTAAGGTTTTTTATTTCAGTCTATATTTGTTCCCACTCCACCCCCCAATCTATTATCTTATTTATAATCTTATATTTGCCAATGGTGAAAATAGTCATACATAAGTTTTGTTAAATCTCTGTTTCATTTAGTTCAATATTGTTAACCCGGTAAGTTCCTAGTTTCCAATTCCTTGTTTAACATTTTATCAGAAGTTAGATAGTTGGGGGGATTAAGATGGTGTTAGAACTTTTATTTGTAATTTGATCTAATTAATTTCTTTGTTCTTTCTGATGTCTATCATTGAGTTATCCGGTGGTAATCCAATGCTGATAATGTGGTGTTAAGAGGAAAGAACCTGTGAGATATTACTTTGAAAGCCAAAGATATAAAAAGGCAAATACTGGTCAGTCTGAAGCAGAAAAAACATGGTGCAGCCTGACAATGTGACCGAGAATATGCAGGGGAATCATAATAAGGCAAAAAAATAGCTCTTAAAACACATGAAGTTCAATGTTTTCTGTCAACGAGCACAAGTAGGTTATGGCAGTTTGTCAAGAGGAACCAGAAGAGGGTAATAATCATGAAGTTGCAATGATTCAAACACCCAAACCAAAACCAAGGTTCTTGGCAGTTCGTCAAGAAAAATTTAAGCTGGCGCAGCAAGTATATAAAGCGGTATCTGTTTATTACCAACAAGAACCTGGGTGAGTTTCTAAATGCCACTGAACCTGGGTGAATGCACACCTTTAAAGCAAAACTAAGAATCTGAACCGATTTCAAAAATACTTGAAATCAACACAGACAATATTTTTGTTGAATCTAATTCAATTGAATCTTTTGATAATCTTGATCAACTAAATGATCTAAGAAAATATGTGAGATCATGTACTTAACACCTAATTTGTAATGTGATTTTTTATGAAGGTTTATCACCTAATTATCGGACTTTTTGTTATCACACTAAATAATATGTAGATTTTTAATAATATTCATAAAGCATTTATGCAACCAAAATGTAATATGGCTATTTTAGAAGAAATCAGGGCCTTAGTAAATAACAAAACATGAGAGATTTTAGAATTATTCAAAGAGAAAAATTCAGTTGGGTGCAAATAGATTTTTACTGTCAAGCACAATGTAGATAAAAGTATTAACAAATTCAAAGCTTGTCTTATTGTAAAAGAATTTATTCAATCTTATGGTGTTGATTATGAGGAGATATTTGCTTATGTTGCTAATTTGAATTCAATTCAAATGTTATTATCATTGGTAATAAATCTAGATTAGCCACTCCACCAACTAAATGTCAAAAATACATTTCTTAATAACGACTTAAAAAAAGAAGTTTACAAAAAAATCCCTCAAGGAGTCAAAAATGAAGACAATTTTGGCGAGGCATGTAAACTTCAAAAGTCTTTATATGGCCTCAACCAATCTCCATGTGCATGGTTTGATAAACTTACAAAAATGGTAAAGAAGTATGACCTTTTACAATGCCAAACCGATCACACCATGTTTATCAAACATTCAGTTGAAGAAAAAATAACCATTCTTATTGTCTATGTGGATGATGTTATTTTTACTAAAGACTATGTGGAAGAAATTAACAACCTAAAGAACCTTATAGCTAAAGAATTTGAAATCAAATATTTGGGACACTTTAATTTTTTTTGGGCATGGAGGTAGCTCACTTAAGAAACGGCATCTCTATTTCACAAAGTAAGTATGTCCTAGACTTACTAAAAGAAACTGAAATGCTTGGATGCAAACCTATTGACACCTCTATAGACACAATGAATAAGGTAGAAATAGAAGAAGGAAGTCCACCAATAGATAAGAGCAAATATCAAAGACTTGTAGGGAAACTATCTACCTCTCTCATACAAGATTAGATATCAAATTTTTGGTTAACATGGTAAGTAGATTCATAAATAATCCAATCGAGGAACACTTGAGGACTATGTATCGAATTTTACAGTATCTAAAGAAGAGTCTTGGCAAATTGTTTTTTTTTAAGAAAGCATCACATCGAAATATTAAAATTTACATTAATGCTAATTGAGTTGGATTTGTTATTGACCGAAGATCAACTACTAGTTATTGTACCTATGTGTGGAGAAATTTGGTTACTTGGCAAACAAAAATCAATTTGTAGTGGCTAGAAGTAGTGCGAAAGTTGAGTTTAGAGCTATGTCTCACAGCATATATGAGGAAATTTGGTTGAAAATGTTGCTAGGGGAGTTAAAGGTCTCCGCAAAAGAATCCATAAGTATATTATGTGAAAATGAAGTTGCCATAAGTATAGCAAAGAATAATATTCATCATGATAAGATTAAACATGTAAAAATTGATCGTCACTTTATTAAAGAGAAGATAGAAGAAAGAATTGTTAGATTAGTTTATACTCCCACATACTTCCAAATTGTAGACATTCTCATTAAAACTCTCTCGAAATAACTTTGAGAATTTAAAGTCCAAGTTGGATATGATTAACAACTATTCAGCTTGAGGGGGAGTGTAGAAATCTAATTTTTATTATTACTTGATTAATTGACTTTATTTATTTTAGTTAAATATCTTATTTTTAGAATAAAGAGTGATTTGGGTAATTACATCAAATTCATTAGATATTTTTTTCATTATGTGTAAAGAATAAATTACTCTTTTGATTGGCTGTTTTTAATGCATGAAAATCTTTTGTTTTAAGACTAAGAATATTCAATATTTAGCCTATTTATTTTTATGCTATTTAAGCATTGTAATAAAAAAATATAAAAAAAATAAAATAGTTTTATTCAAGAGATTTCTTTAAGAAATATTAATAAATAAAAAACCAAAAATGAAAGAAATTAAAAAAAAAATTAAAAGTAAAAGTAAAAGTAAAAGAAGAGTAAGAATGAAAAAGTAAAAAAAGATATAAATGGATGAAAATTTTTTTTAAAAAAATTATTTATTAATTTTTTTATAATTATCTAACTATGTTCGAGTCGTAACGATATTATAATAATTTTAGTCAATTATGTTAATAAATATATTTTAGTAATTATGTTAAAAGGAGTATTATAATAATTTTAGTTAATCATAGAAAGAGAGGCATTACAATCAACTTGGAAGCACGCAAATCAATTATAAAGTAATTAAAAAAATATTATAATCATTTATAAAAAGATTCATTTTATATTGTTGTATGGATGTTAAAATTTGATTCGTAATTACTAAGTAATCAACAATATATTTTTATAATTTGTAATTATGAAGTAATTAAAAGGAATTTTCTATAATTATGATTAAAAGGTATTATAATAATTTTAGTAATTTCAATACGAGAGATATTTTCGTAATTATTATAATAAGGCGTTTTCGTAACTATAGTTAGAAGATTTTCTAATAATTTTGGCAAGTTAGAATATGAGGGGTATTTTCTAAAAAATGTATTTTAGTAATTATATTAAGAGGGGTATTATAATAATTTTAATTAATCATAGAAAAAAGGATATTACAATTAATTTGGATGTATATAATTCAATTATCAAGCAATTAAAAAGGTATTATGATAATTTCTAAAGGGATTAATTTCATAGTATTAAGTGGATGTTAAAATTTAATGCTTAATCATGAAGCAATTAAAAGGGTATTTTTGTAATTGTGCTTAGATAGTAATTATGGCCAATTAATATGATAAGTATTTTTGTAATTATGATAGGAGAGATATCATATAAAATAATAAAAAAATATATTTTTTTTGTAATTATGGTTAGAAGATATTATAGTAATTTTAGCTAAATATAATATGAAAAATATTTTTATAATTATGATAAAAGAGATATTATAATAATATTGGTCAATTATTGTAAGGGAAAAAAAAATACATGACATACAATTAGCATCCAATCAGTCTTAGAAAAAAATTAATTCAAAATTTTTTATTAAATATTTTTTCAAAATTTAATTACAAAAAAAGTTAAAAAAGATAAAAAAAAATTTATATAAGTGAACTCAAATATAACCAAATCTTTTAAAAATATATAATTTTATAATTTTTAAAACTATTTATCAAATAATTTTAAAGAAAATTAAAATAATAAAAAAAGTAAAATTCAAAAAATGACGCACGATGACCAAAAGGAAACAGAGACGTAGACTATATGTCATTTAAGCGTGTTTCAAAAGAATAACAAAATTTTAATTATTTTTTTATTTAAAAAACAAAAAAAATAAACATAAAAATTGGTGTAAGTGGGTCTCACACATAAACATACAATATTTACAAATATATATTTTATAATTTTAAAAAATTTATTAATTTTTTAAAGAAAAAATTAAAAAAACAAAAAGGAAAAAATGAAATAAAACAAAAAAAGAACAATCATGCTTGGCACCTTAATTTTTAAAAATAATTATTAAAAATATTTAAAAAAGTACAAAAAAAATAAAATAAAAAATAAAGCAGAAAACAAAAACAAAGTGACATGTGGGTTGGGTTTTGGTCATGTACTGTTTATCCTTTCGTGACCAAAATATAGGTGTAGGATTTTTAGAAAAAGTAATGAAATATTAATAAATAAAGAACCAAAAATGAAAGAAATTAAATATTTATAAAATCCCAACAGTATATTTATAAAATTTATAAAAAAATCTGACAAGAATATTTAAAATTTGATAAAAAAATATATAAATTTTGAAAGAAAACCAAAAAAAAAAAATGGGGATATAATATGTGGCAGCACGAAGGAGGAGCACTATGCCTTGTTCTTAACAAAATTGAAAGTATGGATTTCCTACCCTACAAATCAAGCTTGTTCTCCTCCTGAAATCAATTTGAAAGCATGATTCATGCATTATTTTATCATTGTATTGAATTATAAGAAGTGTAAATGAATAATTCGTGAATAAATTTTATTTTTATTCATTTATTAAATTTAATAAATGATTATAAAAATAATAAAATTTATTTGTGTTTGATATGTTTATATTAGAAAGTGTAAATAAATAAAATATTCGAGAAACAGATAATAACAATTTGTTATTAATGTTTGATTTTTTTGTTTATATTTATTTATTAAATTTAATAAATAATCATAAATAATATTTTAAATTTTTTATATATATAAAATATAATAAAATTAATTCATATACCATTCATTTTTACCTTAAAAATATAAATATAGCTGTTTGAATTGGATAGAATGGCAAGTGGGTCCTGTGAGTCCTTATATGCAATAATGCTTCTTTGGAAGACTCCTCTCGTGGAAGCAGTTTACGTTTAATTTAATAAAAACATGTTGGATCCAATATCGGACGAAACTTGAACCTAATGAGCATGCTTGGAACAAAAGCCTGTCATTGTCAAAAGAACCAATCGTAAAGACTTAGTGTTCCAGAACCATTTTCTCCAACTTTACTTGAAAGCAACATAAAAAGCTAAATCTATAAATAACCACCCCAATACCCTCCACAAATCCATCCATCTATTCTTCTCAACATCTATTAGAAATCAGAGTTACCAATAAAAATGGCTCTCTCCTTGCTTTCCGGATTCTCCATTCTAACGTTCTTTGCTTCCCTTTTCATGTCTTCTTCTCTGGCTCATGATTTCTCCATAGTGGGTTACTCACCAGAGCATTTGACTTCCACGGATAAACTTATTGAGCTCTTTGAATCATGGATATCGAAGCAGGGGAAAATTTATAAATCGATTGAAGACAAGCTGCTAAGGTTTGAGGTTTTTAAGGATAACCTGAAGCACATTGACAAGAGGAATAAGGAAATCAGCAGCTATTGGCTTGGGTTGAATGAGTTTGCTGACTTGAGCCACGAAGAGTTCAAGAACAAGTATTTAGGACTCAAATCGGAGGTTCTCAGAAAGAACCAATCACCTGGGGACTTCACTTACAGAGATGTGACTGACTTGCCAAAGTCTGTTGATTGGAGAAAGAAAGGAGCTGTTACCCCTGTCAAGAATCAAGGTTCTTGCGGTAAGCATATCTTCTCTCTCTCTCTCTCTCTCTTTGCATATATCAATGGTCTTCTTGGGGTCATGCATAACAATTTTTACAACAACATTGGTAAACATGAATGCAGGTAGCTGCTGGGCTTTTTCAACGGTAGCAGCTGTTGAGGGTATAAACAAGATAGTAAGAGGAAACTTAACTTCCTTGTCCGAGCAAGAGCTGATTGATTGCGATACATCTTTCAACAATGGCTGCAATGGAGGTCTGATGGATTATGCATTTGAGTTCATTGTCGCCAATGGTGGACTTCACAAAGAAGAAGACTACCCGTACCTCATGGAAGAAGGCACCTGTGAAGAAAAGAAGGTAGATACAATATTCATATAAACATTTTGTTATGCAAGCAATGGCTTATTTGATTAATCATGTCTTTGGTTATCTTCAGGATGAAATGGAGGTGGTGACAATAAGTGGTTACCACGACGTACCAGAAAATGATGAGCAAAGTCTCTTGAAAGCCCTAGCTCATCAACCACTTAGTGTAGCCATCGAGGCTTCTGGCAGAGATTTCCAATTCTATAGTGGGGTAAGCTTGTTGGCTTTTTAAATAATCTGTAATCATAGCATTCAACGTCACAAGATTTCTCTCATTCTTGATTTACAAAATGTTTTGGGATGGTTTAACAGGGTGTATTTAACGGGCCATGTGGAACTGAACTAGATCACGGAGTAGCAACAGTTGGCTATGGAACATCAAAAGAATTAGATTACATTATCGTCAAGAACTCCTGGGGACCGAAATGGGGAGAAAAAGGGTACATTAGGATGAAGAGGAACACAGGAAAACCCGAAGGACTCTGTGGTATCAATAAAATGGCTTCATATCCTACCAAAAAGAAGTGAAGTACTGACCTGAAGATGTGGGTTTCGTTGTTTAAGAAAACTTTGATTTTTCCTTGTGTAGACAAAATTTGTTGGGCTTCTTTTGCCATGTTCCCTGGTTAATAAAAATGGCTCAAAGTTTCTCTTGAAAAAACTTCGCATATTCTTTAATAAAAAAAGCAAACCAGTGTATGCCAGTTTCCTTTTTCCTACCCATTTTGAGAAATAACCTTGGAATCAACTAATTTGCATGCATCCACGCCATTCTCTTCTGTAAATTGAACACATTAATTTGACCAAAAAATAAAGTTGAACACAATAGTAATCAAAGTAATCTTTAGTTGTTTGGTTTTGGTACACCGTTTGCAAAACCAACGCATCCAATGGGCTTGGGATATGGGAAGGGCCACAATAACACGATGGATAAGCTAAGTCCAGAAGGTAACCTGAGCTGAAAACAATAAATTTTTCAGCATAAAAGGTATTGTGAGAACTGAGGTGCGGTAACCTATTATTAGCAGTTTCGGGTTTCATACCTCTCGAAGACAAAGCAAAGAGCATCCGGATTACAGTTTTTCTCTAATAATAATTCATAGTGTGGAGTAGACTCACAATTTGTATATTCGTTGTAAAACATTGGAAATTCGTGTATTGGTGTTATCTTTTACATGAAAATTAGATTTTGTTATGAAAACATCTCAAAACTAGTATCGTAATCAGACCATCCAGGGATTGAGAGCAGAACACAACTTCACAAACTGCATACATATATTGCTAATTCATTGCTGGGTTACTTGAACATGTCAAAATTTGAAAGCTAAGCACATGGTGGTGGGATTTGGGTGCCAATGTATTTAGCCCTAACATTTTTACAAGTGGAAGTCACTTGCTTCTCCCCTGATGCTAGTTCCAAGTGAACATCTTCAAGGTAAATATCCTGGCATGGAATCCCTTTGCTACATTCTAATACTACTGCCACTGCTGATGATGATGTTCCCTTTATTTTCTTGAAATATATGTCACTCAGTTTTACTTGAGATGGTCCCTGCACTCAGTCATTTGTGGCCAATTTTTTTGGTCAGATCTTTCCGGATAAAATTTGCAGAAATGTAGATATTGACATCTGGAGTCTGGACTTACCGTTGGGCTACAAGATTTGAATGGACAATATGCCTGATCAATTATAATCGGATTGCTCACATTGTTCATGTTAATGTTCTCGAATGTCATATTGGTGGCAGCACTTCTGCCTGGAGAGTTAGGCCATGTCTTGATCCTAATGCCATTCGTGGTCCCTGTCATGGTGCAATCTCTAACCACCAATCCACTTACATCACCTTCATCCCTGTATCTCCCTAAACTCCCAACGCTGTAACAGGTAATCACAGAATAATAATTTTTTAAATTTAGTTGATCAAAGTAGGGGATTAATGATACAATTATGAGAGATAGGAGGAAAACGGTGCAGCAGGTAATGACAAAGTTAAACAGTACCTGATGCCATGACCTGGCCCGCAGCTGATGCCGGTGACCGTGACCTGAGAATTTCCTTGTCCAATAGAGATGCAGTCATCACCTGTGCCTATAAGTGATTGCGACAAGTGGACACTGGAGCTTCGCTGAATGTGGATACCATCAGTGTTTGGACTATCTGCTGGAGCTGAAATCTTGATTTCGCTGCCCTTGAAGTTCTTGCATCCAACAAGAGCTATATGGAAGAACTTGCTATTTACTGATGTTATGCTTCGTACTACCGTCCTATTCATCGCAACAAATTTCACATTCTGCAAGAAAGAAAGTTTTCCTCATTACATTCGATCCTTATTCTTGGCTGCAACCTATTATGACTCGTAAATGCGCAAAATGCTTGCTTCATGCAAGTTTGCAAAAAAGCACACTTCCCAAAGCAATATGTAGAAGTAGACAAATTGCAATACAGCTGATCAGAGCTAAAAAAATAAAATGTTTAAGGGCAAAAGGTTATGAAACATACAGTCGGAAGAAGTTTGCAGTTAAAGTCAGCAGGGCACCTATTGTAAGGCCATGCTTTGGCACCCAGCCCATCAAAGGTCCCTCCTCCAGTTAAGGTTAGCCCCTCCACCCATCGAAATTCAACCCAACCAGCACCATCTCCATATTTAGACAAATTTGTTGTTGCCTTCAGATAACCCTGAAAAATTCTTGCTCAATCATGGTCAAAACTATGTGTGGAAATGCAAATGGGATACAAGAAAATAAACCAGGCTGTATGCAAAAATTACCTTCATATGGACTGTTATTTTAGACACATTTTTACAGGGTCCTACAAATTTAACAGGGCCAACCAAGTAAGTCCCTTTTGGAATCACAAGGTCTACCTCACCTATAGCTCGACATGCTTTCTTCCATGCTGCTCTGAAGGCCTGGCAACTTGAAACTAACAAGTTACAAAATTATATGTTGGCAAAAATAACATACAACAAAACTATCAAGATTCTATCTTGTTTGCCTTTGTTAAATGAAGACAGAAGCAGAAGGAAACAAACTTTGCTGTCATCAGTCAGTCCATCGGCTCGAGCACCAAATCTCTTAACATTGAAGAAATCAGAGCTGCTTCCCTTGTAATGTGATAGCCCCCTTCCATAATGTTCAAAGCCTTCCGTTCCTAAATCTACCATTCTCCCTCCACTTCCTCCACCAAAAACACCATCGAAACAGAAGGAGGAAAACACCAAGAGCAATTTGGTGTGAATGTCAAGTCTCATGTTCCTACAATGTGTTATTCCTTTGCAGTTCAACCCTGCAGTTGTTTGACAGTATTCTCGTGGAGTTGTGATAGTGTGCAATTAGCAAAAGAAAATAGTGCGACACCGGGCCAACTGGTAAGGTTTGAATTTTCGAATGGCAACTGCAAAGGGCGGGCTTTTGGGCATCTGGAGAACCCATAACCACCGTTAACTCCCACTCCACTATTTCTGAAGTTATTAACCGTTTCAATCACAGAACTCTATTTTTAATTTTTTTCTCACAAGACTAACTATCACTATTATCATCCATAAAACAATCTTGAACAAAATCCAATGTAATCTCAAAACAGAGAAGAAAAAATTGCAGGGTTTGTCTTTGTTAACACAAATTGTCATGTTTTGACAGAAGACCCCAGGAAGCCAACGGGTGTGGAGAGACAAAAGGGAAAGGGTTAGAAAACTGTCAAATATTTTCGTGAGTGAAAGTACAATTCGACTGCGCGTAGGTATGATGTGGTCTGGTCGTTCGTTTTGTCACACTTACTCCCTGGCTTGGTCGAGAATCCCAGGCTCAAACATTTTAATCTTAATTAGTGGAACTATCATCTGGTGGGTTATAAACCATTGGATTTTACATCATGCCTTAGCATTGATCAATCTTCACAGATCCCCCTCTTGAACTGAATATTATAGTCTATATAAAATGTTAGAACTCCAAAATTGGGTAAAGCTACTTTGTTAAATGCATCTACAATGGCGTGAGTTCAAAACGAGATTAATCAATTTTCTCTTTATATTAGTTTCTTCCTAGTCCCAATCAAAATAAGGATAGATTAAAGAGATTTCTTCTGGTTTTCACTTTTTGTTGCATGAATTCGAATCTGCTAAGAGGTTGTAGAAAAATAATTTTCATGAAATCGTTAAATTAGGTATAAATAAATTGTTTGAATTGGCCCAAAAAAAGAAATGTAGCATATAAAACTCAGGAATCCTTACCACTTAACCAAAAAAATGAAGGAATTGATAAATTGGATTTGAAAACAAGCACCCAAGTAATGTAAAAAGGATGGCGTCTTGTTTATTTTGGTTAATCACCAACACCTTTTTTTATCTTCATTGAAATGGAATCATGTACTGGACACCATCAATAGGTTGTACTAAAAGCAAACCTACATGTATTTAATCAATCATCTAGGATGAATAAAATTCTAGAATAGCAAACTGGCTCCAGCAAATTTAGGAAAAGACATGAAGCACATATTATCGCTGGATTTTTTTTTTCTTCATCTTGTTTATAAAGCCTCATTTCTGTGCCTTTGCAAACCTGATACATCTATATTTTTCACCAATTACAGTGATTTCAAGAGCTCCATCTTGGTTATCTTGATTAGATGTTGTTCCCATTAGGGCACTTTTCTCTTTTTCAAGGTTTTCTTTTTCCATCTTCAGCCTAGCCTCTTGTCGGGCAATCTCTACCTGGAAGATAGCAACAATATTTCAGAAGAACAAAACAGACATAGTCAAGCAACAGCATACAAATATAAACTTATGCAACATGATGTACTTTATATGCTGGTATTATGCTAACTCAATCAGGATTCTCTAAATCGTTCATGTGCGAAATAAACATATTAAAGTTAACCTTACACCATTGATTATACATGTAGCGATAAATGGACCATGACGAGTTAAGATTTAGAATTCCCATTACTGAGACCAAATTTTGAACTAATCAAATTCAATTCATAAAAGAATAATCACTTTGATTTGAGTATTAACAAAGATAAATGCATGTCAAAAACCTAATGAAGAGAAGGAACATAAAATGACTAAATAGAAGAGACAATAACAAGACTAACAACAATAATTTCAGTGAGGAATTTAGCAATCAGCAGTACGCCCTGGAAAGGAGGAAATGGTTCAATAAGACAATCTAACAGCAGGATTTTCATATACATTTCTTATCATCATTAATGAGAGCTAATGCCATCAGATGAATGAACCTATTTCTGTAGCCCATTACACTTGAAAAATAACTTCTCATAGAAAGATACCAGAAATTTACTAACATCAAGAAAGAATTTGAGCAAGTTCGCCACTCATTAAGAACTAATGATAATAATAATAATAATAAAGATTTCTTAACCAAATGATGGATGGCTCATGCAACAAAGAGAATGTGCTCTTTTTTATTTTTATTTTTTTGTTTATAGAGACGGTAAATCTATCCAAAACCGTTGGGTTTTGACTCCACCAAACTCTATAAGGTTTTTTTTTTTTTATCAAGCTTTGGTCTGGCTGAGTTTTTGTAAAACCGGGATTGGGTTTTAGTTAAATTCGTCGTGATAATAACAAAAAAAATATTTTTTATTATTTATTTAATTTTATATTTGTATATGTGTTATATTAATAAAATTATTATTTAATATTTAATTTAAAATATTAATTTAATAAAATATTATATTTATGTATAATTAAAATATAATTTATATTAATTTTTTTTATAAAATATTATATTAAATTAAAATTATTAAATTAATTTTAAATCATGTTGAATCTATTACGATATTTTATATATATATATATATACACATGAATTAAATCAGATTATATAAAAAAATTTTAATAATAAATCAAATCAAATTTAAATATAAATTTTATAAAATCTGATCAGAGAAAAAAAATTTGCCTAATTTAATTCTATTCATTATTATTCTTGACTGTATAATTTTGAATCCAAAAGACTATAAAAATAAAAAATTTCTAGCTTAACCGATCCAAAGAGAGACAAAGCCCATAAAGCGTTCTAAAAAATAGATTTCTCATTTCTCTATATTCGAGAAACTGCTCCGATCGCTACTGACCCAAAGAAAAAAAAGGGAAAAGAGGAAAGCAACCAATTAAATATTTATGAAGGAAAAAAAAAAACTATCTTCAATATCAATACTAATCAACCTCAATTTCCATAAACTTTCTCAAGTTTAAAAAAATGATACAACTAATACTGGTTGCAGGCAAAGCTCAGCTTCCCTACATAGAATGGGTCCAGTAATGGAGATCGTCACTGGAAATAAGAAAAAAAAGGAAGAACAAGAGCAAGAAGAAAGATGAGAATAAGAGTGTTTTTAAGAATTTCTGCTGTATGCTTCATAATATTCCGTTCTTAATACATATAGCATCAGCTGTATACAATAATCGAGACAATTTCAACAATTTGTTTAGTTGTTCTATTGGTTACAATTATAACTATCCTGCTGAACTCGTATAACTGCTAATTATCAAAATATAAAAAAATGAACTTTATTTTTTCGCATAGCTAAGGCTGACTCTGGCCCAAATGATTTATCCTTCTTCAGCTCGTAACAATCAAGCAGCTAACTTTGATGCCAATTAACCATAAAATTCTGATATCTATAATCAACTTAAATTTCACATTTTTAAAAGAAAAAAAAAAAAGGACGTCGCGGCGAGAGAGCCGAGCATTCTAGCAGCTTCACGCTAGGCGACTTCGCGCTCACCTTCATTATTCTGCCTTGTATGTCGGCTTCCAACGCCTCTTTCCGGTCTTCCACCATCTTATCCACGACAGCCCTTATTCTCAGCGACATCTCTTTCTTCGCTTCCTCCCCTCAACCTTTTTCTTTTCTCTACTGAACCAGAACTCTTAGTTATTGCCAATCTCTTTCAGTTGAGTGGGTCGAACATCGAAAGAGAAGATTGGTCCCATTATTTCAGCGGATACTTCCCATCTTTTGTTGCAAATAATGAATCGAGAGAGCCCAATGAAAGAAACAGGAGAAAGGAAAGTATTTCACCATATCAAAGGCAAACACTGACTATCGATAATCACCGAAAACTAATTTCTTTTTCTTTGGTACATGAAAGAATTTCTTTAATATAACTAAAATAAAATGCGTGAACAGGGAGCGCAACCGATCACAACCCTTCGTTTTTTGTATGGACTAGGCCACGTTGGCTTCTCGTCTCATCCCAGCCCACCGTTGATTCCTTCAAAAGCGCTGCGTTCTCCTCTATTGCTTTCCTTCTTCTCATTTGCAAGTGAAAAGACATGGTGAAACCAAAGGAATTTCAATTTCTATAGTAACTATAGAAATTCTTTGAAACAAAGAAAAAGGAAAAATGCTAAAACGAAGCAATGAAAACCGTATCAGAAAAGCTAAAATACATAAGTTCACCTTCTTCACTATCACGGTCTTACTCTCTAACTCTCTTGCTCCCCATACTAAACCCAGAAACCCATCTTCCTCAACTCTGCTAAATGAATTCGTAAACTTCTGCTACCGAAGGGACCTTCCCAGGGCTATGAAAGCCATCACTGCCATGGAAAGGCACGGCATTTATGCTAATTCAATCACCTACTCTGAGTTGATCAAGAACTGCTTAGCCCGCAACGCTGTTGAACAGGGGAAACTCGTTCACAAATACTCAAATGGGTATCAACCAAAAACGTTTCTTCTGAACATGCCATGCCTGCATGGAAGCGCAGGCTTGTTCGACCAAATGCCTCAAAGAAATGTTGCTACTTGGACGACAATGATATCTGCTTATGCTGATGCCAGGCTAAGTGGCAAGGCATTGGAGTACTTTGTTTTAATGCTTCGAGTAGGCGTGTTGCCTAATATGTATACTTTTTCTTCGGTTTTGAGAGCCTGTAATTGGCTAGTCAATCTTAGGCAGCTTCATTGCGGTATAATTAAGGTGGGGTTAGAATCTGATGTTTTTTAAGGAGTGTTCTTATTGATGTTTATTCAAAATTAGATAAGTTAAAAGATGCAATTTGCGTTTTTAATGAAATGGAAACTAAGGACTTGGTTGTTTGGAATTCCATTATTGGAGGGTTGGCGAAAAATAGTGATAGTGATGAAGCTTTGAATCAGTTAAAGAGGATGAAAAGAGCTGGCTTTGGAGCTGATCAAGCGACACCAACAAGTGTTTGAGAGCTTGTACTGGGTTAGCTCTGCTAGAAGTAGGGAGGCAAGTCCACGTTCATGTGTTGAAGTTTGATGTGGATTTGATACTCAATAGTGCACTTTTGGATATGTATTGTAAGAGTGGTGGTTTGGAGGATGCAAAGTCTGTTTTCAAGCGGATGGTTCATAGGGATGTGATTTCATGGAGTACTATGATTGCAGAGTTAGCTCAAAATGGGTTCAGCCGAGAGGCATTAAATTTCTTTGATTTAATGAAAGCTTCAGGTATGAAACCAAATTACATCACTATCCTGGGAGTTCTTTTTGCTTGTAGCCATGCCGGCCTTGTGGATGATGGGTGGTATTATTTTCTATCAATGAAGAGACTTTATGGGATTGATCCAGGAAGGGAACACCATGGTTGCATCATTGATCTTCTTGGACTTGGAAGGGCTGGCAAGCTTGACGAGGCAGTGAATTTGGTTCAGAAAATGGAATGTGAACCAGATGCTGTGACATGGAGAACTTTGCTTGGTGCATGGAGGTTCACCGTAACGTGGATCTAGTTTTATATGTAGCTAAACAAGTTCTAAAACTAGATCCTGAAGATGCAGGGACGTATTTACTGTTGTCCAATATTATTGCAAATTCTCAGAGATGGGAAGATGTCTAAGAAATTAGGAGGGCGGCGATGAGAGACAAATGCATTAAGAAGGAGCCAGGCTGCAGCTGGATTGAAGTGAACAAGCAAATCCATGCTTTTATTTGAGGGGATACTGCACGTCCAAAGATCAATGAAATCAACAGGCGGCTAAATCAGTTGATTCATAAATTAACGGGAATGGGCTATGCTCGGGACACAAATTTTGTTCTGCAAGATCTTGAGGGGGAACAAAGAGCCGACTAGCTTCACTATTAGAGTGAGAAGTTGGCAATTGTACTTGGTTTAATGAGTTTGTTAAGGTAAGGTGCTATTAGGATCAGGAAAAACCTTAGGATTGTCGACCCATTGTCATCAGAGATCATATTCGTTACCATCATTTTCAGAATGGCGTATGCTCCTGTGATGACTATTGGCAGCAAACGATGGTGTGGCTCACTGACCCTTGATGGTCAGTTGTTTTGTAGGATAATGAGTTTGAATTTCATTCAAATTATAAATGCGGAAACAAGTTTCATTTGAAGGCAGACTCTTTATCCAACTATAAGATATCTTTTGTACATCTTGAAAGCTGAGGACAATCCTTCCCAATAAAATCAGAGAAAAAGAAAAAAGGGAGGGGAAGAAGAGCAATACAGCATCCAAAGAGTGAAATAGCTAGAAACCTTGTAACTCTAAATAAAAATTACTAGCAATCTTTATTGTTTAAGATTTGATATTTATTAAGACTTGGGAGGTTAGTAAATTGATAGTTATGATCATTGGCTCGTTGCCGATAATACTGCTGATCTTAAATGATCTTGAATGCAGCGATGGAACCTAAAAATGTAACACTTTAAGGTCCCATTTAATATATATAATAAGATATCATAACAATTATTTTATATTATATTATATTTATATTTAAAAAAATAAAAATGTTAATCTTATTCATATTCAATAAAAAATTTAATTTTTTATCCGAATAAAGATGAAACTAATTATTACATTGTGAAAATAGATATACATATGATTTTAAATTTTCATTTAATATGAAAATGTAGACAGATGATATAGCATAACTTTGTACTCATATCTTTCATATATATTTATACATATTTAATAAATAAATTTTTATTAAATATATAAATTATTAGTTTCAATTAATTAAAACTAATATATTATATTTAAATATATATTAATATAATATTTATAATAATTACATAAATATGCAGTATAAAGAAGCTAAAGAATAAAATTTTATTTTATATTTTTTAAAAAATATTGGTACGAGAATTACCTATATACATTAAATACATGCGAAAATAAAGATAGAGATAGAGTTAAAATATTATAGGTACGAGAATGATTATAATATAAAAATCCGAATAACTATAATATAAAAATCTGAAAATGAGATTAGGAAATGTTCTACCCGTTCCATACCGAACTCATAAACATCTCTAAAAAAAAGATAGATTGCAAGGATGATTAATCATCCTCTTTGGTATAAAATAATATAATTCTTTCAAATGAAAAGAATTATTTTTAATTCATGAAATATAACTTACTAAGATAATATTATGAATAAAATTAAATTAAATAATGCTATTCTATCTTATATTTGATATGTATAAAGATTAAGATATAATAATTTATTTATTAATCAAAATTATCTTTATTCAAAATTTATATAATTTAAATTATTTATGTAATTTTTAAAAGTATAGTAAGATACGTAAGTTAAATCCTATGAATTAAAAATAATTATTTTTATTTTGGAAAGATTAAACCATCTTATATCAAAATGATGATTAATTCTTCTTACAATTTTATCAATTTATTTAAATACAAATCAAACATGGCATAAAAGGATTATCATCCTATCACATCCATTATCCTATACACTAGGCCTACATGTCTTATAATACCTTTAAAAATTCTATTAATAATTTAAATTATATAAATTTTGAAAAAAAATAATTTTGAACAATAAATAAAATTATTCTATCTTAATCCTTATACACATCAAAAATAAAATAAAATAATATTATTTAATCTAATCCTATTTAAAATATTATTTTATCCTATCTTATCATAATTTTATACACCAAATATATCTTAAGAATTTATAATGATCAAACATTAGATGCACCAATAAGATAATAATTGAATTATCTTTTAAATGACTCATTTAGGCTTTTTTTTTTTGTGAAAAATAATTTTCAAAAATTTTTTTGTACTTTCAAATGTTTGTTTGACAGAAAACTAGCTAGTCAATGAAAAATAACTTATTGATCAATAAAAAATTAAGCCATTTTTTTAAAAATTATCTTACAAATTTGAAAAAAAAAAAAAAAAATATTTTTTCGAAAAAAAGTTATCTATGAGTAAAATTATTTGTCAATACTTTTTGAGCATAATTTTACTTATAAATAATATTATATTAATAGATAATATTATATTATATTATATTAATAAATAATATGTTATTAATATAATATATTAATAAATAATATTATATTAATAAATAAATCATATTAGATTAATAAATCATATATTAATAAATAATATACTATTAATATAATATATTAATAAATAATATTAAGAAATAATATTATAATACATTAATAAATAATATAAAGAATGATAAATAATTTTATTTCAAGTATTTTTTATATTAACATAATATTTTAATATTAAATATTATTATTAAAATATAATTATTTTTTAATATTAATAATTTTAATAATAAATAATTTTAATATTATTTAAAAAAAATTTTCAAAAAATAATCAAATAACGAAAAATATTTCTCCTTAACTTATCCAAATAATAAAAAATCACTTTTAACTCTAAATTCAAAAAATATAAATATTTTTTAAAAATTATTTTTTAAAAATCATTTTCTACGAAACAAATAGAGCTTTAATCATAAGACATATTCAACCTCCAAGCAAAAGTTTCACGATTTAGAGCTGGGAATATGAAATACTATTGACAGGAAGAAAACATGAGACATCACATCAGGGCCATTCAATTACCACATAATCCAGGTCAGCGTAGACAAGCAGTAAAACTGCTTCCCCTTATTGATACTTACCGGAAGATACCCCAACCACTCCCCTATGGTACAATGAGGCAGAGAGAGATGCTAAGAATTATCCCTTGAGCGTGAAGATGTGCCTCGCTGGTCCATTACAATTCGTCTCTTGAAACTCCATCTCTTCCCGGTGGGATAAATGATGTGTAAGCTTTAATTATAGACTCATACACATTAATTCCTCTCAAGTACTCAGCTTGGTTTAGGAACTGCAATAAGGTAGAAAACACAACAGTCAGATCACATGCCTGCAAGTTCCTTGCGCTAGCATCCTAATTTGCTAAGACTACAGCCAAAAACAAACTCATCAAGTTCAGTACTTGTTTTGGCGTCAGAATTTAAGGCTACTTGGCAATTACAAATTTTGTTAAGGTAAGAGAGAATAACAAAGGTTAAAAGACAATAATCTAGCAAAGAACAAATAAAGTTTGCCAGGCAGTAAGTAGTTAGTAGAAGAGCAAAAAAGTAAGCAGTTAGTAACTACTTGAAATTCAGATGGGCCAGAACAAGAAAAAGCAATGGCTAGGTTTTCAACAGATCAAAGATAATGCTCCCCTAATCAGAATAATCAAATGGAGGGAATGATGGCTACTCTCCTGTCATGCTATACTCAGGATAATATGGAAAATAACTTGAGAGAAATCATTTCCATTGATTGTCTCTGTCCTGACTGAGTTTGCAGTCCAATAAATAAACCAGAAGAAAAGAATGAAACCTGCTCTTTTAAGGTTCCAATTACAAACTCAGCTAATTAGTGATGCCGTGGAGAATATAATACTTCAGCTGTGAATGACAACTGGAGGGGTTTAGGTTCTTCCATCACTCAAATGTCACACAAATTAAAATAGCAGATCACCTTGGTCAAACTCATTCAGAAAGTGGAATGGTTTTATACTCCATTTCATATTAGAAAAAGGTTAAACTAGATGCTCAGAATTCATTCCATCAGATTCAACTTGCAACAGAATTTCAATGGCATGACAAGAAATGCTCTCTTCTAGAATGCTCAACAAAGAATCCTTAGTGCCTAACACTACTTCAGGTTCAGGCTATTCACAATTATAGTACATGCATCAAATATAAAGGTATCATCCTATTAACTATCCATGATACACCCCCCTAACCCACCCAAAAAAAATAGAGAAAGAAAACACGCATCAAAATCTTGAGTAGGACCAATGACACTCGTCCAAATGGCATTTACATGCAAGGTATACACATCAACATATGAAAATAATATTAAAAGATGTACCTCGTTATGGTCATGAAGCAAAATAGGAGTGTTAACCATTGGTGAAAAACCAATAGCTGGCAGGCCCAATTGCCGAAAATAGCGAGCATCTGTAGAGGCAGGAAAAATCTCAGGCTTCCCAATCTTTCCATTAGCTTTCTTGATAGCTTCTTCCAATAGAGTCCACCATGGATTAGAATTGTCACTGGCAGTTAGCAATGGCCTTCCCAGGTCATCATGTGTAGTAACCTTTTGCTTAAACTGCGACAGGAATAATTGGTTCAGGAAGCAACTTTGTGCAATGCAAATGGCAAACTGCCCCGTGAAACTACTAGGAGTGCTTAGCTTTGTAATCCTTTTCTTTTCCTAAACTTTTTATCACTTCTGTTTCCCTTGGAATTCACCAAAAACATTTAGACATTGACTCATACGATGTCACATTGATACAAATGTATGTATCTCTATCTTTGCCAAAAGGCAGGAGTGTTCAATGTCATAAACAAACCATAAATGTCGTCATATTGATTCCATCATTTTAGGATCCCATGAAATTTTACACTTACAGTTATAAAAAACATAGTACACCACTTTTCATTTATTGCCAAATACCATTTTGTTTTTCCAAGAGAGAAATGTTTCACTGTCACTACCTCAAATGTCATGTTTCTTGAAGCAGGTGCCCATTCCTCAGCTATCCGTTTCTCCAAGGATTCTGTATTGGCTGTTGGTGGTATTCGAATATCAAAACCAGCTTCTGCTTCAGAGGGCTGCAAATTCATGACGAAACCCTGGCAGACAAAAACAAGAACATGTGCAGGTTAGAGGCAGACATCAACTTATCACTATTTTTGTCCATGAATGTAAAGAGTATATATGGCTCTTGTCATGGCACACAAAGCCTACAGAATGATCATGTTAGAGGAAAGAGAACGATGGGGCCGAAGAACTAATTCACCTTGCATTAAATGATTGAGCATTTTTTTCATAGACAGTTTAGTTCTTTTCTTTAGCAACTCCAGTGCTTTAAGGGACTATGAGACAAAGATTACTGCACATTGTTAGCCATCATCAATGAAACAATGCATGTATGCTACAGCTTTGCAAATTGATAGATAACATATTTAATGTCTAATGATCACAACTCAAGCCTTCAAATTGAAACGTGCAAATCAACTTTTGCAATCAGTGAGAAGTTATTTCCATTGCAACAATGCTCATGACATACATCTCATATCCAGCAAAAGCTTCACAGGATGCTTCATATTAGTTGTCATAGACTGCGCATATCATGTATTATTATAAAGATTATAGATTATCCATTTGTTTAATTTTCCTAAGCGTTTTAGTAATGAGAGTGTCAAAAGAAATTAGAATAATCTCATACAAGCTATTAAGGTTTTAACCAAAACCAGCTCTAGTCAGTAAAGCCATGGTTACAGTTACAGATTCACAATAAGATATGCAATTGTAGACAATAATTTGACAATTAGATGCAATATGCGATATGTCTTCTCTGGTGTTATGACCGAAATCTGGAGCTAAACGATTGAAAAAAACAACTCTAGCTCGAGCACAACACAGCAATATCTGACTGAAAGACATAATTAGTAGTAATACATGAAAATAACTACAATGAGTTAAAGAAGTGAAGGTTTCTTCAGCAACTGATCATCTAATCTTATAACTTACTGTGGGAGAAGGCGTGCCAGCCTTCAGAAAGGCCACGTTAACTGAAATGACTTCCCCTTCAGCCTTCAAACCTGCCTTGACCAAATCAAACTGCGAAGCCCGGAACCTCCTGATACTCTCAATGCTCTTGAAAAGGTTCTCCATTGCACTGTTGTCATAGAGCTTCGCCCCATGTCCAGGAGCTCCAGTAGCCTTTATCACCAGCCACCATGGAGTCCTCTCCGCATAGAATAGCCTGTAATTCTCATTGGGCGAAGGCAACCCTGTTTCTCAAATCACATATTATCACCGGTAAGAGATAGCTGGACGACCAATTATCCAAAAGTCTAAGCTTAAAAGATCCAACTATTATATCTGACTGAAACACGTTTTTGGATCAAGGCTCAATATGATTCTTTTTCAAGATGGTATGTAATAGAATGACGCTATACCGCCAGTTTCCTTTAGCCCCTTACTGGTATCCTTGTCAGCTTCTAACTTCATCACATGGTACTCCATGTTTTTTAACAAAATAAACTGCAAAAAGTAGTTAAATTTCGTTACCTTCATCAAGCACTATATCAACATTCATATTCTTCAAGACATCAGAGTAAGCTAGCTTCTCAGCACCATCATGGCCACCAATCTCCTCATCAGGAACAAACGACAAGTAAAGAGACCGTTTTGGCTGAAATCCAGAAGACTTCAACCTACGAATAGCCTCCAGATACTGCATGCCAACGCACTTCATATCCTGGGAGCCTCTGGCAAAGATATTACCTTGTTCATCGATGTGGGCCCCAAGAGGAGGATGGACCCACTTTGAATATTCAGAGGGGACCACATCCGTGTGAGAGTTTAGGAGGATAGAAGGAAGGGAAGGGTCGGAGCCAGGCCATTTGAGGAGAACAACTGGTTTGCCTTTGACGAATTCAACGACCTGGGATTCTAAAGAGAGGGAATTGGCTTGGGATAGGATGAAGTGGGTTGATTTCTGATAGTCTGGGGATGGTTGGGCTGTGTTGATTTGGAGGTATTCTTGGAATCTTGATATGATTTTGGATTGCTCGTCTTGGCTTGGCGCTGCTGTTGAATTCGTGAGGCCTACAAGTAAAGAAAGGAATAGCAGATGAAGAAGTAGAAATTGACGATTGGAATTGCAAGGTTTTTCCATGGATTCGGTCGCTGCTTCAGTTTGGCTCTCACTTGGAGTACTAGGCGTAGTGGATTCTGATTACCAGTTGTCTACTTATATTTTACAGGGAAAGAGAATAAGTTTGTTCAACGCTTCATTGCCACTCACTGTTTTCTTTCTTCTTTTTTTTTCATTAATTTTTTAAATTTGCTTTTTATTTATAAATCATTATTAATTAAAATTTAAAAAAATTAAGTGAACTGATTTTCAAATATGTATTTGTTAAAATTTTTCATTTATCAAATATTTAAAATAATTAAAACCAAAATTAAAAAATTGACTAAAAAATAAAAAAAAAATTGGTAAGAAAAAAAATCAAATTAAGACAATATAATTCATAACTAAAACAAAAAGTATTAATTGATTATCTATAAATCAAAGATTTGTCTTATATGGTATTTTTTTTGGTACTTGTTGATACCATCAATAAAGTGAAAAGTAAGTACTAGTAAAATGCAAGTAAGAAATAAAAACTAAAAAAACCCTTAACAATTTTAAATGTCTTTATAAAAAAACATGATTAATAAATAATTTGAGGTAAAAATACTAAAAAACATTTCCCACACTAAGTCATTTAATTTAGATTGGGTTAAAAAATATGAAAAAAAAAAGAAAATTTTTATCAGTTGTAAGTAGAATTTTTAAATTTTATAATCAAAATTAGCAAAATAATATATATTCTTTTTTACAAAACAAGAATATAATATATATTCTTTAAAATATATTAGAATAAAAAACATAGATTAATTTCCTATTCTCATTTTAAAAATTAAAAATTAAATCAAATTTAAAATAAATATGAAAAGAGGGAAAAAGGCAAATAGAATACCTTTGCAAATTTGATTTAGGATTTTCTGTTTGCAAAAAGGGGAGAAAACTTAAAAGCCGATTTTGAGTTTGACCATGATTGAAGCTTTCCATGTTTGATTAGGATGTGGTTTGGTAATGACAGCAAGTAAGGTGTGAAATATAGAAACCCTTTCAAACTACACCCTCCAAGAATCCATACTTTAAGATCCTTATGATCAATCTCCTCCGTCTTTCCTTTATAAAAGGAATCGATCTCCTTCTTATTTCACAAAAACAAACTTTCCAGGAGAATCCCATTTCCAATGCCCTCCCAAAACGCACAAAACCCAAAAACAATGGATGATTGCATGAGAATCTGCATGAGAAAGCTAGCGCTTTGGTACACCAAAACGTTCGTACCCCTCATGACGCACGACGAGCTTGAGCCCATCATGGATACCATGGGTTTCGTCGGCCTCCCTCCGGACCAGGGAAATTCTACGGTCGCCTGGAAGGAGTACGTCTACAGGGCTTCGCCTCCGGTTTCCTGGCGGTCCAAGTCTTCCTCTTGCTTGGGTTCCATTGCAGGTGAACCGCCTACGACGGAGCCGCCCAGACCGAAGTTACCTTACCCCAGGATCGATGGGCTTCACATTTACACCTACCGCGCCTTCCTCGACGCCGTTAACTTTTATGTCAAGATGTACGATATGTCGGACCTCTTCCACGTTAGGTACGGATCGTTTTCTTTTTTTTCTCTTCCCCCTAGCAAGCAATTCTCGTTTTTTTTCTTTACAACTTTTCAATTCCATTTACTGTCTTGAAGTCTGTTAGTTGGAAAATCAATCGGTCTAAAGAGGAAGATTAATTATTTGTTCCACATTTATTGTGCACAACTTTCGGTTTTTCATTCTAACTTCACATGCAATTTGCATTTGAATGATGTTGCTACCTTGCAATTTTTCCTGCACATTGAGACAACTGTTTTCATAAAGTTCAGACCTTAGGCCTTTACACTAAAAAAACTGGGTCAATTTTTTTTTTTTTTTGGGAAACCGTTCTCAGAGGATATGCCTTTCTAATGATATTACTTAGTTTCATTGGTAACAACTATCTGCAAGCTTAGTCCTGTCCAAGTGCTAGTTTTAATCAGATTTTTGGCTTACTGATGATTTTCTTAAAGGTTCAAATGAGCTATTGCTTGTTTATCTAGCAGGAACGTGTAAATTTAGTCTCTTTGTAGTAATGTAATTGAGAAAACTGAGATTGAATATCTATAATTAGCAATTAATCTTAATGAGCTATCTAATTGAATATAGTAATTATCGACATGACATGCAATCAATGTGAAAAAAAAAATTACAAACTTTAACCTTTTGAGGAAAATCATATGGATTTGGTGAAATAAAAAATTATTTCATATTTGACGTATTAATATAAATTGTAATATAATAATTTTTATATTTTATACGTATTTAACATAAAATAAATCCAATACAAGTACACAAAGTGTGAGGTCCCTCTAAAATGCTTGTTAGAATATTTTCCCCCCTTTCTTCTCATTACTTTTTACTGTTATGTTTCTTCACGAGAAGGCTTTAACCTTATTAGGTTGTAGTATTTTGTTCAATAAAAAAAAAAATGCAAGGTTGATCTCTCTCTCTCTCTCTATATATATATATATATATTGTAGTATAATTTATTCTGAAAGAGGTAGGCGGTACATGTGTTCCCCTTGGAAATATCTTGAATCTTTTCAAATATAAAAATAAGTTAGCAGGCTTTACTAAAGCATCTTCACTGACAAATTCACGCAGAATCCTGGATATGAAATTGGTTAATGTTTCTCGAGCTCGATGACTTTGTGTTACTAATAGTTTATACTTTATGTTGATTCCCCTTTTTTCTACTTCAGAGGAATGCCTCTTCATCTGAGTCATGACCGCAGCAGGAAGTGGAGGCGTATGGAAGAAGATGATAGTGTCTTTGTCTACAGGGAAGGAACACTGGAACAAACAACATATAACTTATATCACTTCAACAAGACAAACTCCAGCAGCGATGGTAGCTGCAACGGCTACAGTTCCACAGTTATTCGGGACAAAGGGAACAACCCCCCTGTTAGCTGCTCTGTTCCATTGAAGGATATTATAGTATGTACAGTATGAACAGAAAGATGCTTGGCCACTTGCGTATAAACACCAGGTCCTTGAGGCTCACATTTTTGTCATGGTATTGAATTATTGATATAACCCAAAGTTGTTTTTTCGAGATTTTTTTAGAAACAGTAGTAATGTAGTTAATCACAAAGAACAATTTCGTATTAATATTACATATATACATCCCTTTTATCACCTTTAAAAAAGATGAAAAGAATTAGATTATATGCTTTTTTTTGTCATAAGAAGTTCAGAAACTAAGATAGTGTTTGGTTTTAAAAAATAGAGTTATTTTTTATTTTATTTTTTGAAAAATAAAAAATATGAATAAAAACATATTTGGTAATTGAAAATAAAATAAAATTTTAAGAAATAAAAATAAAAATAAAATAAAAATAAATAAAAATATAAAAAATATAATTTCATTTGAAAAAAATAAAATATGTACATATTTCTTTGTGTTTTGCAAGTTAACATATTGGAACACTTTTTAATGTCATTAATTAAAAAATATTTATTATATTTATAATTAGATACCTTTAATAGTAATATCATTGAATATTTTATTTATATTATTTATTTTTTACATTTTAAAAAAATAATTTTTATTTTTATTTTTATTTATCAAATACATTTTTTAAAAAACAAAAAATAAAAACAAAGAATATTTTCTCATAGACTTAGCTGGTATCACACTATCACTCGCGGGTTTAAATTCGGTGCAACCGACTTAAATTGGACCCCAGGTACTGTATTGAACCGAAAACGTGGGCTCAGTTGTTCTCACACGGTGTTCTATGTGTGTGGCTAGTGCTGGTCTCTACTGCACCCTTGTTTGTAAGTTTATCTGGGTTGGGCCAGATAGTTGAAGTAAAAGACACAATGTGCTATTAACAACTTAAAATCCAGATTGATGTTAAACGACATTTCTAACAAGTGGCAACCACTTCAGGGCGCAATGAAAGTGGGCTCACACCTCACTGTGGCCCTCTTGACCTAATTTCTCTTCATTTGTGAGTGGTGAGCCGATCCCAATAGTCGAAAAGCCTGTTCTTTCTGGAGTCCCTCTCCCCTCTTCATCTTAAAAAGTAGAGCCATGAATGTATCTTGACCTCTTCGACTGCTTACTATAAACAAATTTAAACCCCTTAAAAAAATATGTTCCGGGATTTTCTTATTCTTAGACTTTCCGCTTTTCTTGTCTGCCCCATTATACCCTTTTGGCCATGCTCTTTTAACTATGTTGCAAATTGCAGGCAGTTGACTCTTTTTCGGTCTCATTGCCAACTAGAAAGAAATGAAAAAAGAAAGCATACTTTCTTTTGCGTTGTAGACAAAGATACCCTTCATCAAGGTCGAGTGACTTCACAATGTGAACAGACTCCTTCGCCCTAGTTTTCTTTTTGTCTAAGGTCAAACTTTGTACTTTCCACTTCAGCTTACCAGGGAGTTTGAGGTCCTTTCTCAAGGGAAAAGGGTTTTCTTTATCCTTCTTCTCGCAACAATCCCCGTAAAGAGGGAATGAAAAAAAAGAAAAAAAGAAAAAGAACCATATTCAAGCAAAACTCAAAGTTCTCACAGGCCTCAATATTATCTCAAATGAGCTCCCTTCAGGTACAGTTCTCTATTTTATTCTACTGCTAATATCCAAGGTCACTTCCGAGGAGGAAGACTGGAAGTCAGCTACGGCAACATACACCAAAGAAACAGACGGATCAATAGTCCTCACAGGTACTGTCTTTTGCAATGTTCCATTTCCAGTTTTAACCACAGAATGCTCTTTTTGTATTAGTAACTAATCCAAATTGGTGTCAAAAGCTACAATTAATTTAAGCTAACAGCAATGGCCTAATCTTGCAGGAGGAGCTTGTGGCTATGGGGACTTTCACAAGGCCAGCTATGCGAAATACGGTGCTTGACTTAGTACCATGTTATTCAACAAAGGGAGTACCTGTGGAGCTTGCTTTGAGCTCAGATGGGTTGACCACATCTTGTGGTGTCTGCAAGGGAACCCCTCAGTCGTCCTCACTGCCACAGATTTCTGTCCACCGAATTATGGGCTTTCAGCAGACTATGGCGGCTGCTGCAATTTTCCCAAGGAACACTTTGAGATGTCTGAGGTAGCATTTGCTGAAATTGCAGAGAAAAGAGCAGATATTGTGCCAGTTCAGTATAAGAGGTACAACATATCAAACTATGCACGTTTGACAAGTTTTAAGAAAATTTCCTTTCTATAAAAGAAATCACTGTTTATGCAAATATCGTGGGGTGAGGTGTGAAAGAAGGGGTAGGATAAGATTCACAATGAGCGGGAGCGCTCACTTCTGTCAGGTCCTGATTACCAATGTGGGACTGAATGGTGAAGTAGCAGCGGTGGAAGTGAAGGGTCCCAAAACAGGGTTGATACCTATGGTGAGAAACTGGGGACAAAACAGGCTGTGCAACATCAATCTTATAGGACAACCATTTTCTTTTGAGGTAGCAGCCAGTAGCGGCAGGACGCTTCCCTCTTACATCGTTACCCCAGCAAATTGGCAGTTTGGTCAAACATATGAAGGAAAACAGTTCAAGTAAGGCAACAATCTTTGAGATTTTTACATATGGAAAGATGGCAGAGATCACTTCTGAATCATTGCCGGAAACTTCAAGTTCGGTTCATAGGTAAGATCTGCATTAAAGAGGTGTACAAGTTCAAACTAAAGAGTTAGTGCAAGAAGTGAGAACATCTCCAGTTATGCCATGAATTCGGCATAATAGTCAAAAGAGAAGAAAAAGTTGTAGAAAAAAAAAGTTCGAATAAACAGGAATAGAATGTCCAGTTTTATCACTTCATAATATAATCATTAGAGAGCTTAATTGTCTATGCAATGCGTAAGGCTCCGCTTAGCACATTGGTGTGGTGCGAATGGAGAAAAAAAATCACCGGAGGAGAGCGTCCCATTACCATAATTCCTTTATTATTGATTTTACTTTCGTAAAATAAATTCATAGATCAGATGAAAAATGTTATGTAAATCCCCCCTCATATTATCTGGCCTTGCTTCAGGGTGTCTTTCATGGTAATTACCATGGCTTTCAGGTTCAATTTGAATCTTAAACAAGAGCTACCGCTAATAGTAAAGAGGCAAGCTGAAGGCAGTCGGCGTTGCAATCCTTCGATTCATTCCTTCATTCTATATTTTGGCTATTGAAATCGTTGGCCAAGAATATGCATGCTATTTGAAATAACGGCTTGTCGGCTTCCAAACAAGCATACCCAACACTGATAATCCGTTGATTTTTTTTTTCTTTTTTTAAATAATTAGGAGCAACATTGCCGTCGTTCATAATGCATGTGGTTCAGTTAGAATGCAAAATAATAAAAGATTTCTAGTCTCGTTAAAATTATCATGATGTTAACACATGATGTTTTATCCCAAAAAAAAATAGCAACGTTTAAAATTAAAAAAATAATAGCAACCAAACCAATTCTTTCTCTATTCCAAATCTTATAGGCGTTTTTGTAAACAACTCTTTTAAATGATAAGAATTTTTTTTTTAAATATGATAATTTCTTTTAATTACAAATTAGATAAATTTTAATTTATTCAAATATCAAAATTATTCAAATTATAATTAAAAATCAAATCAATTTAGAGATATATTTTTAAAAATTAAAATATGAAGTATAGATTTTATTTTTTTAATAAATAATTTTAGTTGTTTACCAAATAACTTTATTTAAAAAATTATTTAATTATCAAAATCTTTCATGTTTAAAAATTATAAAGATTAAGTTTATCGAAATCTTTCAATAATATTTTTTATCTTGATTTAAAAAATTTAAGCAATTTTATGTAATATTTTGAAATTTGAAAAGATTTTTATCTTAAATTTTTAAACAATAAAATAATCAAAACTATTATATCTATTTGAACTCTAATTGTCAAATTTATAATTCAAATAAATGCAAAAAATTTAATATTATCTTTATCACTTATTATATCCATTTTAAATTTTAAAAATTAATTTAAAATTATCTATATAATCTTACTTGCCACTAAAGAATTTTTTTACAAATTTAATATTACAAATGTATGTGTTATACATCAAATTTGTTTTATTTTTTCAATAACTTTTTTTCAAGGTATATTCTATTACTATTGCAAATTTTTTTTTGTTTATAACTTTTTTTCAATATATATTTTATTGTTATTATAGTTTTATTCTTATGAAAAATAACAAATTTTTAAATTTATTTTTTTCCTTTTTCATGTATTTTCTAACATTTTTCATATTTTACATAATAATTTATTCAAGATTACTAAAATGAAAGTATGTTAATATTTCTTTTATTATTTAATTTATCATTCAATAATATATATTTTTATTTTTTTAATAAAAATATAATTTATTTTTATTTAATATAATCTTACAGGTGTATAAATATTATTGTAAACAAAAATATCCAAAAAAAAATATAATTTTTTTCTTATTATTTTTAAAAAATTTATTTTTTAATGACAAGTGTATATATATATATATATAACTTTTATATATGTCATGAGTTTGAAAATTTTGAATATAATTTTAAAAAAACTAATATATATATATATATATATATATAAATCTCACGTATAATCTAGTTTATGGATATTTCACTTTATCTCTATCAATAAAAGGTTAGCTTGACAAAGAATGTAGCTGCATCGATGTCATAACTTTCGGATGAAGCTAAATTGATTAAGGACGGCATTCATCCGACAAGGTAAAAGGATTGAATTTTCTTTTTCCGTATCTGAAATATCATAATTTTTTTTCCTTTAATTTAAAACCTTGATGCTTCTTTTCCCTAAGACTTTCCACAAGTGTACAAGAAACGATTTCACGATGGTTCGGGGTTTTTTTTTTTTTTTTTTTAATCATGAAATTTTGAATAAATTCAAGTATGCCAAAATGAATTTTCATGCAACTTTTGGCTTTCAAGTTCAAATAAAATTTTCTCAATGTTCAAGCTTATTTAAGGATTCGACCAAATAAATTTGTATTTTACATCATATATGCCCAAACAAAGCCTAAATTAGTTCCATTTTACAGGGGAGATAACCAAGAGTTTCTCTTGGTCGGTTTATTGAAATAAATAAAAATGCAATTCATAATCTAGTGCCAAAAAATTTATATGATACAGATATTATTTAATAAATTTAAATTTTAAAATTTTAATACTTACCATTTTTTATATTTTTATATAAAAAAATTTACGTTATACGCCCATCATCCAATGCTATCATCTCACATGGGATCTCATATGAAAAGTAACGTGGTTTAAGCGCCGTCGTTTCTGAATACCGGTCCCAGTCCCACATTTTCATACATTACGTGGCAAGGATTTATGTATCTAAGCCAAACGCACAAGCGAGCAGGGGGAATCGCAGACGGTGAGTTTAGTGCATGGCCGATGGTCACGAATCACGATCACTTTATTTACTTATTTATTCATATTTGTTCTCACTTCATCATAGCCGTTCATCTCGCACGAAATAGACTTAACTCACACGCCTGCAAGCCCAGCGTAAATATCAGTTTCCTCTCCTAACCTTTTGCTTTTTTGTCCTCCTTTTCTTCTCCATTTTCGTTTAAGAAATGGCGACCATCGTTGCAGGGGTGCCGTGGATGAGAATCAAAGTGTTTCCTGAACTCGCCCCTCCCTTTCTTTTTCGTCGCCATTTTCGTCGAAATTTCTCCGTGCGCGCATCACTGGACAGTGATTTACCGGTCAGAGTGCGTTTCGCTCCTTCGCCAACCGGAAACCTCCACGTCGGCGGTGCCCGAACTGCTCTTTTCAATTACTTGTTCGCTAGGTATTTCTTTAACATCTTCTTCTTGTTCATTTTCTTTTTTGTGTTCGGTTTTGTCAATTTTGATGATTTTCTTTTCTGTTCTTTTTTTTCTTTTTTTAAGATCGAAGGGAGGAAAATTTGTGCTGAGAATCGAGGATACAGACTTGGAGAGGTCAACGCGGGAATCAGAGGAGGCTGTGCTTCGAGATTTAGCTTGGCTTGGTCTTGACTGGGATGAAGGTATTGTTTATCCCCTTTTATCATCATTATCTTCCTATATCAGTTAATTTGGCATGAAATGTATCACTGCAATTTTACATGTATCATTATGTTTGTCACTTTTAGAATTAATAGATTTTGTTTGTTGCTATGTAGGCCCTGGTGTGGGTGGGGACTATGGTCCTTATCGACAATCCGAAAGGAATTCTATGTACAAGCAATATGCTGAGAAACTCTTAGAATCTGGTCATGTTTATCGTTGTTTTTGTTCCAATGAGGTAATTGCTTTCAACTATAAAAGTCACATTATATGACATTTCGCCCTAATTAAAACATTGCGAACGGGAAGAGATTTGAATTGATTTACTTTTAGGTTTCAGTTGATTGCCTCTGGAAATCAGATTGGAAACTATTTCCGTGGAGACAAATATGCAAATTTTGTGTCTCAAAAAAATACCCTATGATCCCATTGAACTATGAATAGCGTGATTCTGTATCTCTGAACTATGATCACTTTTTAGCTCTCAATTTATAAGTTCTTTCTTAATCCTCTACAGGAACTTGAAAAAATGAAGGAGATTGCAGAGCTAAAGAAACTTCCTCCTGTATACACTGGGAAGTGGGCCACTGCAACAGATGAAGAAGTACAAGAAGAGCTAGCTAAGGGAATCCCTTATACATATCGATTTCGTGTTCCAAAGGAAGGGAGCTTGAAAATTAATGACCTTATTCGAGGCGAAGTAAGTCCCATTTATTGCACTATTTCTTCCTTAATAGCCTTGTGCCCAGTAAACTGCAACTTATTGTCTGTAATTTGAGTTTTTTTTTTTTTGTTGGCTCAAGAGCACCATTATGTTTAAATTTCAGTGTTCCTTGCAGAACAGATTATATAATACTTAACTGTAATTTAGTTATACAGGCACTAACTTTGTTGGATAGTGTCATGAAGGTTAGCTGGAAATTGGAAACACTTGGAGATTTTGTTATAATGAGGAGCAACGGCCAACCTGTATACAACTTTTGTGTTACAGTTGATGATGCTACCATGGCTATTTCACATGTCATAAGGTAATTAGAAAATTCTAATTATTTTACTATTTTACTCCATCTAATATCGGTTTTATTTGTAATCCTTTTGGTCCTCTATCCTCACACTCTTTATAACTGGCATTTCAGAGCTGAAGAGCATTTACCTAATACTCTAAGGCAAGCCTTAATATACAAGGTAATCTTAAAAAGCATCAGTTCTTTTTTCAATGTTCGGAGGCTTTTGAAGTTTCTGATTTCTTTTCAACTATATGAGGAAGCAGATCTTGGCATTTAAACAATATTTTGCCACAGGCTCTTGAATTCCCAATGCCTTTCTTTGCCCATGTTTCTTTGATTCTTGCGCCTGATAGAAGTAAACTGTCAAAACGCCATGGTGCAACTTCAGTTGGTCAGGTAGGTAGTTGTCTTCATTTTACTTTTTTTTTTCTAGTAAATATTACAAAATAAATGTAATCACTCTGATTTCCTTGGTTTCTACAAGTGTATCTTTTAAATTGAGGATTAAAATTCTCCATGTTTAACAATTACCCTGTTCCAGTTCAGAGAGATGGGGTATCTACCTCAGGCGATGGTGAATTACTTGGCACTTTTAGGTTGGGGTGATGGAACTGAAAATGAGTTTTTCACAATTGAGCAACTTGGTTAGTTTTTCCTTTGACTTGCTCTGATGTATATGCTTCTATACTTCTAAGTCCTATGATCAGCTTAGGCAGATAATATCTAGATGATTGTCATTTGACCTTTTCTCACTTGAAAGTTTTTTATGCTATTCATAGTTGAAAAGTTCTCGATTGGTCGTGTTAACAAAAGTGGTGCCATTTTCGACTCTACTAAGTTAAGGTAACTTCTTTATGCTTTGAAGTTCCATTTTTTGTTACTATTGGCGAGTACACCGAGGCCTAGGTTATCTATATAGCGTACTGTGGGATATAGGCCAAGGATCTCCTAGTTTCGTTGCTGCCTTATGTGTTCCTTTATTTTATCATATTATCATGAACTGTGTGTTCTTAAATTGTACAATATTTGCAAGTTCCAAGCTTGATCAAGTGATTCACATGGGATCATTGTTGATAACTACAATGGATTTTGCGAGATGTCATGACATTAGGCTTGCAGCACTTTATAAGAACCAAGACTGAAATACATTTGTTTCTTCATTCTTGTGTACTAAATATTGCTCTGTTTATATAGTTTCCTAATTTTGTCCTTCCCTATTAAAACTAAAGGTGGATGAATGGTCAGCACTTAAGAGCACTTCCGTTTGAAGAGTTGAGCAAGCTTATTGGTGAGCGCTGGAAGAGTACTGGTCTTCTCACAGAGTCAGAGGGGCCATTTATAGATGTAAATTTCTTTTTAACACATATTTTGAAAGTATTCTACAATGCTCAACATCATGCACCATAAGATTCGGATAACAATGGTATATAAATATGTCCCAACAGGAGGCAGTTCAGTTGCTTAAGGATGGTATTGACTTGGTAACAGATTCAGATACAGCACTCTCAAACTTGCTGTCTTATCCTTTGCGTGTGACCTTGTCAAGGTGATTATGGAATTCTTGCACTTAAATTTTGGCCTGTATGACCTTGTTTGATATTATTTTTTGGCTCGGGTACTTTTCTTGATGGCAATTTTGGTTGTGCTTTTGCATTCTTCCCAGTCTCATTGTCTCAGGGTTAAAAGCTTTAGCATAGATATTATTAATATTCTTATTTTGGATCCAAATACTGAAGATGCTTCAAAATATTACATGGACCATCAGCAATTGAGATCACAGCTTTCAAACGTTATGCTTTCTCCATTTTTTTGGTTCATTGGTTTGAGTGAGTTTGTGCCAACAAATGAATATTCTATCAGTAATGTTGGGATTTTTGGATGTTTAGAATCTGAAAAGAGCCATAATATCCTCAGACTTCATGGTGCAAAATTATGTTCTGCATTTTTTACTGTAGCTTACAAGTTGCCCAAAGCATGTGTAGCAGTTTGGCTATGTCAATTATTATGTTATTTAACTTTGTATCCTCTGTAGCCCTGAAGGTAAACCTATTGTAGAGGACAAGATTCCTGATGTTTCTGCCAGTCTCTTAGCTGCCTATGATAGTGGTGAACTCCTTGGTGCGTTGGAAGAAGGTCATGCTGGCTGGCAGAAGTGGGTAAAGGGCTTTGGCAAAACTCTGAAGCGCAAGGTAGGCTTTAATTTATACGTTGCCTTTTTGTGGTCCTGGTTTTTCCTTTTTTGGCCATCTTGAATAATAACCTCATGTATGGTACTGAACTTAGAATTGCCTTGCTACAACTCTCATTGCAGGGGAAATCACTTTTCATGCCCCTGAGGTTGTTATTAACAGGAAAGCTCCATGGCCCTGAAATGGGTTCCAGTGTAATCCTAATCTATAAAGCTGGAAACCATGGTGTTGTTGCTCATCAGGCTGGGTTTGTGACATTGAGAGAGAGGTTTGAAACATTGAGACAAATTGACTGGGAAGCACTTAACCAGGATCAGCCTGCTTTGGAGTCTTCGGCTACCATATCAAATTAAAAATGGAAGTTTTGTTCAAGTTTTTGCAATTTGATGAGATGATGTAGTTCAATATTCTAAAGGTTTGACGCTTATGAATATGATAAGCATTTAGGTACTGTTAACTTGAATATTTTTGGAAGTCATTCATGTGGAAATAATTTTACTTCACTGTGAAATGTTTCTACCTATGCTGCCAGAAGAGTCGCATGTCAATCATAGGGGGAATGATCTGTTAAAAAGCGTCTGTAATAGATTTAGCTTTTGAGCTTAACATTTGAAAAGCAGTGTTGACGGCTTTGAAATTCATGAAATGCGTGTTCCTAATCATCAGAGTAAATTTAATTCAGCTATTTAGGCAGTGCTGTTTTACTCAAGCGTACAATTTTGAACGTTTTACAAAGAAAATTCGAGAGTGCTAGAAATTTATTTAGACTTCCCTTCCCTATTATATTTGCCTTCTACAAGTCAAGAAGAATGGCATTTGAGGCTCTTGAGCTTATTCAATGCCAAGAAATAAGAATTTTAACAACGAAACTTTGGGACAATAAAACCGATATAAGAAGTGTAAGGGACAAACAACCAAAGATAATACAAAATACATTTGATAATTTTAAATATTATAATGTTATAATATGATACGAAAATAATAAAAAATTATATCATTTAAAATTTTAACAAAAATTATATATAAATTTAATAAAAATAAAAAAATCATATTAATATAGTAATATAAATTATAATACAATAATTTTTATATTTATATATATTTAATCCACAATAAATATAATATAAAATACATAAATTATCTTATTTAAATGTTCACATGACAATCACAGGGCAAACGATCGACAAAAGAACAGAACCAAGGAAAATAAATTTTTTTATTTTTTATTTTTATTTTACTTTCACAAACAAACATCAAGATCCAGTCGAGAGAGCGTGTGACTAATTAGCCATAAAGCCCGATTAACGCATCTGTCGGCTTGGCTCCCCGAAGAATTAGTCAGTCATTTCCAAAATAAAAAGGCTCGCTCGCTCTTTTCTTCTCCCTTTATCTGGATTGATTCATTCGATCTAACGCATTTCAGTTTCTAATGACTTTGCATATCAACCAGCACTCAGATCAGATTTCACAGATCTGAAAAAAAAAAAAAGTGATGTCAGCTTCCCAAACGCTCGGCGGCCCGTCGCGGTGCGGCCGTGTACTGGGCCCATCTCTCGACAAGATCATCAAAAACGCCGCTTGGCGAAAGCACTCTCACCTCGTTTCCTCATGCAAATCCGCTCTCGACAAGCTCGAGACCCTCTCCGACACCGCCTTATCGGATCCGACTTCTCCTCTACTCGGCCTTTCCTCTCCCGACGCCGATTTTGTCCTCAACCCTATCCTCCTCGCCCTCGACTCCAATTACGCCAAAGTTGCCGAGCCCGCCCTCGAATGCACCTTCAAATTGTTCTCTCTCGGCGTCGTTCGTGGCGAGATCGACAGCAACATCTCCAATTCGATCCTCTACAAAGTTGTCGAAAGTGTTTGCAAAGTCGGCGGCATTGGCGACGAATCGGTCGAGCTCGCTGTGCTACGAGTTTTACTCTCCGCCGTTCGATGCCCTTGCGTTTTGATCCGTGGCGATTGCTTGCTTCTCGTTGTTAGAACTTGTTATAACGTATATTTAGGCGGTTTAAATGGAACCAATCAGATCTGTGCTAAGTCTGTTCTAGCTCAGATTATGCTCATTGTATTTACCCGAGCGGAAGAAGATTCCATGGATGTTTCTATCAGAACAGTTTCAGTTAGTGAGCTTTTAGAGTTTACTGATAAGAATTTAAATGAAGGAAGTTCAATTTATCATTGCCAGAATTTTGTTAGCGAGGTTATGAGTGGTAGTGAGGGGGTTCCAGATTTGAAGCTTTCGCAGCCGGTTCAGGAGTTGCAAAATGGTGAGTCTAATATGTCGAAGGAGAAGGAGGAAAGTGGGGAGGAAGAGACGAGGGATGAGGTGGAGTCGGGTTCCAGTGGGGTTAGTAGTAAAATTAGGGAGGACGGATTTCTTGTTTTTAAGAATTTGTGTAAGTTGTCAATGAAGTTCTCATCGCAGGATAAACCGGATGATCAGATCCTTTTGAGAGGGAAGACAGTGTCTTTGGAACTCCTCAAGGTTATTATGGATAATGGGGGTTCAGTTTGGCGCTCAAATGAGAGGCAAGTCATTCTATACTGTGTTCACATCGGATTCTGATCTTTTATTTCCTTCAAATTGGACTTATTATTTGATATAATTAGTTTTTATGGTTGTTTGCATGTTGCCATATTTCTTTGGGCTTTATCTTTAATTGTTATTAGATTTTTCGGGTAGTTGTTGGTCTGCTATGACTATGATAGTTGTGTTTAGAACTTTAAAGTGGTAATGAACATTTACATTTTGGTTATTTGCTAATCTTATCAAGATAATTTGTTTTTGGATAGTTGAAGTTTAATTTCAACATCCAAAGAAAGCAGAAAAGTATTTAGGTTTCATATTCCTAAACTATGGCAGGACACATGTTCAACACCTCAAAGTGGACATAAGTTTGGGGTCTTTAGCCTCAAAATATGGCCTCAAAATATGAGGGAAACTTTAGAAAACCCTAAATGAACCTGTGTCAGACACATAGCTGGTTCAAATACTCACTCCCAATTCTGGCCAACATAAATCCCAAATAAGCCTTTATTCTCAAGTGCTTATGTATTCTGGGTAGTGCGATTATCATGAATTATCTGAAGAATCATTTCTTTAGCTAGTTGTTACAAAAAATAAATAAAAAGAAAAATGCTCCAAAACCATTATTTGGTTCTTTTTTTTTTTATATAATTTATTTTTTACCTTGCAAGTTTTGAATGTCATGTAGTATGGGTGATAAATAACTCACTTGTGTTTTTGCAAGTCCTTTGTTAAATTTATTCTAATGTTCTTATGTTACGTGATACATAATGCAGGTTTCTTAATGCAATTAAGCAGTATCTCTGCTTATCATTGTTAAAAAACAGTGCATTGTCAGTGATGTCGATTTTCCAGCTCCAGTGTGCTATTTTTATGAGCTTGTTAACGAAATTTAGAGCAGGGTTGAAAGCTGAAATTGGAATATTCTTTCCCATGCTAATCCTCCGAGTTCTAGAGAATGTTCTCCAGCCAAGTTTTGTACAGAAAATGACTGTCCTTAATTTGTTGGAAAAGATCGCTGGGGATTCACAGATTATCATTGATATATTTGTGAACTATGACTGCGATGTGGATTCACCAAACATATTTGAAAGGTATTTTTTTTCCTAATAATTGTTCGCACAAGTGTTTGACATGAGTGCTTGTTTCATGTCATCAAGTTTGTTTGTCATATTGATCTTTCAATGGAAGTATCCAACAAATCATATGTGAAAGCCTATGTGAATTTGAAACCTTTTCTCAATTTTTTGCAACGGGAAGGTAGGCCAACATAGGAATTAACTCAAGCACCAGTTATTGGCTCATGTTCTCAGAGCATGCTTTAGCTTCTTTTCTAATGTTTTTTAATTTCTCGTTCTTTTTTATTTCTTAATATCGCACTTTAGTAAAATGTATTAAAACTCTTATTATTAAATCATATGTGAAATCATATATGAATTTGAAACCTTTTCTCAAATTTTGCGAAAGGACGGTAGTTCATCTTAGGAATTAACTCAAGCATTAGTCAATTTGGTGATGTTCTCGGAGCTTGCTTTAGCTTTTCTAATGCAGTTTTTTTTTTCTTAAATTTCTTTTTCTTTTTTATTTCTAAGTTCGTCACACTTTAGTAAAATGTATTAAAACTCTTATAATTTTATCAGATATTTGCAGGATTGTCAATGGTGTTCTGAAAACTGCTCTAGGGCCACCGCCTGGTTCAACCACAACTTTGTCTGCAGTCCAGGATATTACTTTCCGGCATGAATCAGTGAAGTGCTTGGTTGGCATCATTAAGTCAATGGGAGCTTGGATGGACCAACAGCTGAAGATAGGTGATTCTGACTTGCATAGGAGCTTTCAGAGTGACACTTCAGTAGAGATCCATTCAACCCCGGCTGCTGAAGATGGAGCTGTCCCTGATTGTGATTTACATCCTGAAATGAATTCTGAATTGTCAGATACTGCTACGCTTGAGCAACGCCGGGCTTACAAGATTGAACTTCAGGTTAGTTATTCCTTTAAGTGGGATAGAGCATGACTATATCCTCATGCAGCACATACTTATTTATCTCCCAAATTGTAACAGAGGGCTGCCTTAATATACCATGATAATTTGCTATATTTCTATTGGCTTCTATTCTGTCATGTATTTTTATGTAGCTTGATTATATTTTTAGTTATCTCCATTTCTTCAAAAGCTTGGTTTTAGCGACAGCTTTACTGGGTTGCATGCAGAAAGGTGTCTCATTGTTTAACAGGAAGCCATCCAAAGGCATTGAGTTTCTCATAAACACCAAAAAAGTTGGCGACTCTCCTGAGGAAGTGGCTTCTTTTCTGAAAAATAACACTGCTGGGCTGAATGAAACTATGATTGGTGATTATTTGGGTGAAAGGGAGGAATTTCCTTTGAGAGTCATGCATGCTTATGTGGATTCCTTTAATTTCAAATCTATGGATTTTGGTGAAGCAATAAGGTTTTTCCTACGCGGCTTCAGGTTACCAGGAGAGGCACAGAAAATTGACCGCATCATGGAAAAGTTTGCTGAGCGCTATTGTAAATGCAACCCAAACTCATTTACTAGTGCAGATACTGCCTATGTTCTGGCATACTCTGTCATTATGCTCAACACTGATGCCCATAATAACATGGTCAAAGATAAGGTTTGTTTGTCAAACCTCCTTTTTGTTTCTTCAGCACATCACTTAATTGTGAGCTTTTGCTTTACATGCTTGCTTACGGATGTACTTGTCTTTTGAACAGCCTTTATGATTTATTTTGGGGCTTGTAAGCCATTCTGGTGCTTTAAATCCTTACTGTCAATAATATGGAATTTCCTTTGTGCTCTTGCGAATTATGTTTTTAATTGTATATAGATAAATTTACAATAGATTTGATTCTGCTCTCATTTCTGTTATATGTTGCTTCTGTATTCAGATGACCAAGTCTGATTTCATCCGAAACAACCGAGGAATAGATGATGGCAAGGATTTACCTGAGGAGTATCTTGGTGCTCTCTATGATCAGATTGTGAAAAATGAAATTAAGATGAATGCTGATTCCAATGTTCCTCAAAGCAAGCAGGCAAACAGCTTGAATAAGTTATTGGGTTTAGATGGTATACTTAATCTGGTCAGTTGGAAGCAAACAGAAGAAAAGCCATTGGGTGCAAATGGGCTTCTTATAAGACATATCCAAGAGCAGTTTAAGGCAAAGTCAGGAAAATCAGAGTAAGTTTTAATCTAATATATTTTCAAGGTTTTCTCCTCTCAAGATGACTGGAGGGGCAAGGAATAGTAGAAGTTTGGAACTTGTAGAGGTCATTTATTGGTTGTGTCTTGAATCGTATTCTCAATTTGATGGTTTTGACAGTGTATTCTTCCTTCATACCTGTTATCTGTGAGCTTCAGATGAATTTTTCACATGTTTTTGCATATGATTGTATGCAATAGGTTGTGATATGTTGGTTGGGAAATGAAGTCATTTGATTTTTAGTTGATGCCAGGCATAAAAGTATGATAAGAGAACAACACACATCATTAAGCAAAGAGGATTCAATTCTTCTACCTTCCTCTATTCTCTCCATCCTGCTGCTGTGTTAAATTGATCTTTATTCTTTTATCATCCCAAATTTTCCCAGAAGACCTGCCACATGATCTTTGTTAATAGTAGTCTTTTTTTTCTTTGCTGTTGCAGGTCTGTTTATCATGCTGTTTCAGATATAACAATCTTGAGGTTTATGGTGGAGGTCTGCTGGGGACCTATGCTCGCTGCATTTAGTGTCACTCTTGACCAGAGTGATGATAGACTTGTTACCACTCAGTGCTTACAGGGCTTTCGACACGCTGTGCATATAACTGCAGTAATGGGCATGCAGACGCAGAGAGATGCTTTTGTCACATCTGTGGCAAAGTTCACTTTTCTTCATTGTGCTGCAGATATGAAACAAAAGAATGTTGATGCTGTAAAGGTAAGTAATATTTGTTTGCACATAATAACGAAGAATGGAATCTTCCCCCGGGTTTTCTCATACGCTATATCATAGGAAGTTAGAATTGCTGCATTTAAACGTTTGCACATACAGCCTTCCACCACAGATACCATAAAATTTGTTTTTTGCTGCATATGTACGTTTGCATGTACATATGCTTTTTACTTCCTTTTTCTTGGCATTTGCTTTGTTATGGAACATTGATGGTCTAGTAGGTTGAAGTAGAACCAATTAGCCTAAACTGTGATGGTTGAATGATAAAAGTTATATAATTGTTTGTTAGTAAAGTATGTGTGAAAAATTAATGCATCGCATTTAGTTAGCAATGCATGTTGCATGCGTATAGTATATGTTTCTTTCTGTGATATGTTATATTTATATCTCACTTGTTGAAATATCTACTTTATACAGGCAATAATATCTATTGCCATTGAAGATGGTAACCATCTTCAGGAAGCCTGGGAGCATATATTGACATGCCTGTCCAGAATTGAGCATTTGCAACTGTTGGGAGAAGGCGCACCGGCTGATGCTTCTTTTTTATCTGTGTCTAACCCTGAAACAAATGAAAAGATGGCAAAATCTGTTGGTCTTCAATCTTTGAAGAAAAAAGGAACCCTCCAGAATCCAGCTGTAATGGCAGTTGTCCGAGGGGGTTCATATGATAGCACCACTGTTGGAGTCAATAGTTCAGGACTGGTAACTCCTGAGCAGATTAATCAATTCATTGCAAACTTGAATTTATTGGACCAGATAGGAAATTTCGAGTTGAACCATGTTTTTGCGCATAGCCAAAGGTTAAACAGTGAAGCAATAGTGGCATTTGTGAAAGCCCTTTGCAAAGTTTCTATATCAGAGTTGCAGTCTCCAACAGATCCTCGTGTTTTTAGCCTCACAAAACTAGTTGAAATTTCGTAAGATTCTTATCTTTTTTTTTTAGAAAATTTCATATAATGCTATCTCCAACAGATCCTCGAGTTTTTAGCCTCACAGAAAAAATTTCACTTGCTCTCTTGAACACATCTATCTCTCTCTATCTCCCTTCTCCTTTGAGTGCCTTTGGAGAATCCTTATTCTAGAATTTTCTATTGCAGGCATTACAATATGAACCGCATCAGATTAGTTTGGTCTCGCATGTGGAATGTTCTCTCTGATTTCTTTGTTTCGGTTGGATTGTCTGAGAATTTATCTGTAGCAATTTTTGTGATGGATTCATTGCGGCAGCTTGCTATGAAATTCTTAGAACGTGAGGAGCTGGCAAATTACAATTTCCAGAATGAATTTTTGAGACCATTTGTGATTGTTATGCAGAAAAGCAGCTCTGCGGAAATAAGGGAATTAATAGTTCGATGCATTTCTCAGATGGTTCTCAGCCGTGTCAGTAATGTGAAATCTGGATGGAAAAGTGTTTTTATGGTAAGCTAAGGGCTTGTATAAGATTTCTGTTGTTATGGAGCTCTGATAACCTTTCTTTTCACGAAATTCTATCCTTTACTCAGGTATTCACGGCTGCTGCTGCGGATGAGCGGAAGAATATCGTCTTGCTAGCTTTTGAGACAATGGAAAAAATAGTGCGAGAATACTTTCCTCATATAACTGAGACAGAAGTTACCACCTTTACTGATTGTGTAAGATGCCTCATCAAGTTCACAAATAGCAGGTTTAACAGTGATGTTAGCCTCAATGCTATTGCATTTCTCCGGTTCTGTGCTGTCAAACTTGCTGAGGGGGGACTTGTTTGCACTGATAAGAGCTCAGATGATGGTTCATCCGTTTCAATTGTGAATAAGGATGATTCAGATATACAAAGTTTCGCTGATATTGATGATCATGGATCGTATTGGGTTCCTTTGCTAACAGGTAACCTGCTAGTTTAGTTGCTTGCAAATTCTATAACCTTGTTGACGCTATTATGCAATATGGATGGCATAATAGGCTATTTGTGTGACTGAGTCCTTACAATCAAACTAAGCTGATTATATGGTTTATATAACATGTTTGTTTGATGGATACCTTACTATTGGAGGTTTGGAACTAGTAGTTCAACATATATATGTCACTGTTCCACTTGTCATACTGCTCTTTTGCCCTATCACTCATTCTGTTTTAAGTCCCAAGTCAGAGATATCCATTTTAGTTGTTTAAATCATTGCAAATGATCTATTTTCATGTTTTCCCTTACACTCCACTGTTCTAGGTCTCTATCAGCAATTTATTCTGTACTGAGGCATTGTATTGTCCATGTTGAATGGGAACATGATTGTTATCACCATTAGTTTTCAATGTTGTAAAGATAATGTGCCTTTCCTGTTTCGAATTATAGAATTTTAATTTGTTGTTTCAGGTTTATCAAAACTAACATCTGACTCAAGATTAGCTATCCGGAAGAGTTCGTTGGAAGTGCTTTTCAACATCCTGAAGGATCACGGTCATCTTTTCTCACGAACATTCTGGACTGGTGTTTTTACTTCTGTTGTTCTCCCCATATTTAATGGTGTATGTGAAAAGAGAGACATGCCTGTAAAAGATGAGCAGGATTCACCAACTTCGAAATCTCATCCTAATGGAAGTACATGGGACACTGAAACTTCGGCCGTTGCAGCACAGTGTCTAGTAGATCTATTTATTAGTTTTTACAATGTATTGAGGCCCCAGTTATCAAATGTGGTATCTGTACTGACAGGATATTTGAGAAGTTCAATACAGGGTCCTGCAAACACTGGGGTTGCAGCGATGTTCCGTTTGACTGGAGAGTTAGGAAACAGATTTGCAGATGAAGAATGGCAAGAAATATTTCTATCTTTAAAAAAAGCAGCCACATTAACGTTGCCAGGGTTTATGAAGCTTTTGAAAACCATGGATGACATCAAGGTGCCTGATAATTCTCAATCCCATGCTAATACCGAAACAAGTTCTGATGGATTGACCAATGATGATGTTGAGGATGATAATCTGCAAACTGTGGCTTATGTGGTTTCAAGAATAAAGAGTCATATAGCCGTCCAGCTGCTCATCATGCAGGTTCTCGCAGTACACACTATATTCTTGCATGCTAATAATGATTCTTTGCCATAGAAACATGTGACATAATCATATTTGTTCTGGCTTCATCATTTCAGGTTATAACTGATATGTACAAAGCACACCTACAATTCTTGTCAGCCTCCAATATCAACATCATTGTTGAGATATTTTCTTCCATTGCATCACATGCTCAGCAACTGAACTCTGATACTACCCTGCAAAAGAAAATACAGAAAGCGTGCTCAATCTTGGAGCTCTCTGATCCTCCTATGGTTCACTTTGAGAACGAGGCTTATCAAAATTACCTCAATTTCCTCCAAGATCTAGTAAAAAATAATCCATCTGTCTCTGAGGAGATGAATCTAGAATCACTACTTGTGGCAGTATGTGAAAAAATATTGCAGATATACCTTAACTGTGCTGATTACCAGTGTGTACAGCAGAAGTCCGTTGACAAGCCAGTGGCTCATTGGATTCTTCCATTGGGTTCGGCCAAAAGGGAAGAATTGGCGGCTAGAACTCCTTTACTTGTCTCAGCGCTGAACGCATTGGGTGGTTTGGAAAGGGATTCTTTTAGAAAGTACGTTTCAAATTTCTTTCATCTGTTGCTCGATCTTGTACGGAGCGAGCATGGCTCGGGCGAAGTTCAACTTGTTCTAAGCAACTTATTCCAGTCATGTATAGGTCCAATAATAATGCAATAATTTATTATTTATATAATATTACATTATTATTACATCACAGTTTTGATCATCATAGTTGGCTTGCTGAGTAGCCAAGGTATCAATAGATATTATTTTTTGTAGCATATTCTGAGTTTTCTTCTCTTCTATCTTTTCTTTCCCTGAAAAAGAGTGTACATGTTAATGAACATCCTGATGATATAAATTGAAAATTTATTCCAATTTGGAGTTCCTTGTGTTTTGGCAGTGATGTAGTTTGTTGGTATACTTTTAACAGAAGCCCGACACAACATGAGGAAGTGCGTATATCTTTTGTCTATGGGTTCATCATAAATAGTCTGCTCGCACAACCTGGCAAGGCCCAGGGAACAAAAGAAACAGAACCCCACTAAAGCCCTACGCAGAAACAACCTGTGTGGATCAGGATAGCATGTAGAAGATGGAAATGGGAAGAACGGGCAATGAAAAGTAGGAAAATAAGCCATGCAATGTAGATTTAACTAGGACTAGGGCAAAAAGGCCAAAATGGAAAAAGATGGCACGGGTTGCCAAGGATTCAGCATAACAGTTGTATCTGGAAGTTGGGAAAACGAAGTATGACTCATATGGAATTTCAAATATGGATATTGACAAAGCAAAGAAGAGAAGTAGAAGGGATTCAGGCAGGGTTTCGCAAGAAATACTACAACAAACGACGGTGGCTGCAACCCAGTCCTATCAAGAGCCATAAGGTGCTTAAAATGAAATTGTCGTAGACTTGGAAACCCACGAGCAATTCAGGCTCTTCGGAAGATATTGAAGAGAAAAGATTTCGAGGTGGTTTCTTAAGTGAAACTATCTCCAAGGTAACCAACCTTGATAGAACTCGCAAAAAGTGCATTATGTACGGGATGATTGGAGTGGACACGGTTGGGAGAAACGGGGCCTGGCACTAATGTGGAAAGGAGGGTTGAGTAAATGTTGATTTGAATCAATTAAATTGATCAAAATTAAGTGAATTTGATTGATTTGATTTGATTTATTTGATTTTGATTGTAATTAATTTTTTAAATTAATTAAATTAATTAACTCAATTGATTTTTGATTTTTAAAATTAATAATTGAACTAATCGAATTAATTAACTTTTTAATAAGTAAAATTAAAAAAATTGATATGAATATTTTTATTTATTTTTTTCCTGTAAAATATTATTGCATTATTAAATTTTTTAGTGATTTAATTTGAATGATACTTGAGTTTGAGTTTTATTAAATTGAATTTGTGGTTAAATAATTATTCACAGTAAGAAAAAAATAATAAAAAAATTCAGCTATTTAACTGAACTGACCGAATTGAACCGATTTTTGTTAGTTCGGTTATGATCCATTATTTAAAAATTTTTGATCGATTCAATTATTTGTTGAATGAAAGTCAATTAAATCGATTATTGATTTTTTTAAATTTAACTGACCGAATCGACTAATTGCTTACCCCTAGAAGGAATGTTTAAATGTGAGCATGCAAAGCTACTCTAAGCACCATATTGACATAGTAATTGTAGATGAAAGAGGGAATGAATAGAGGCTAACTAGTTTTTACGGAGAATTGAATACAAGAGAGACATTAGATTTGGCAATTTTAGATAAATATGATGATACGACATGAAAATGATACGACAAAAATTGTATATATTTTAAAAAATGTGTTTCGTGTTTATTTATATCGATACGAATTTTGATATGACATAGTTTGTGTCTTATATGTATTGACATGTCAAAATATGTGTAAAACACAAAAAAACACATTTAGATAAAATGAGTTATACAAATACACGTTTAACACGTGTTATGGCACAAAAAACATGTTTAATTTAATTTTGTCATACGAGTATACATTTAACATGTTTAACACATTTTTATATTTATTTTAATTTAATATAAACATATAAAGATTATTTTAAACATTTAATTATAATACTCATTTAATAATTGTTGTAAAATTATTTTTATTTTAGTAATATAAATAAAATATAAATATTAATATTAATCATATACATCATTGTTTTATTCTTTAGTGTTTAATAGTTCATCATTTTGAATTTGATACTAAAAATTAATATAGTTATGTAATATATTAAAATTTAAATATATATTAAATACATATTAAATGAGTATTAATTTTTTTATTCTTTTTAATATGCAAGTAATATGTCAAGTTTATTAAATTGTAAATGATGGATAGTTTATAATTATTTATTATTTTAGTCGTATTTTTGTATATATTCATGTATATCTATGTTAATCGTATCTATTCGCATATATCAGTGTTATTTGTGTTTATTCGTGTCTTGTTTAAATAGATTAATTGTTTATATGTTAATTGTTTCACGTCATGTGTAACACGTATAATAAACGTGTTGTGTTCGTGTTTAAGATTTAAATATACTTTTATCATTTATGTCGTGTTTGCGTTTTAATAATTCGTGTCATTACACGTGTCAAAACGATGCAAGACACAACACGAAAACACAAATTGCCAAATCTAAGAAAGACATGTGGCATGGAGTACATTAAAAAGGCTGTCAAATTCATACCAACTAGCATGATTATGTGTTGGGGATTTCAATGAAATATTATGGGATACGAAAAAGGGTGGGGTTAAACTGAAATGGCAAATAGTAAACTTTCATAATGTACTAGAAAACATGAGATGATTTAGGACTTATCAGAGCACCATTTACATAGAGTAGGGGATCAAATAGAAGGAACATAATACGAAAAAGGCTTGACTGAGTGATAGCTTATAGCAAATGGGGGGAAATGTTTTCGAAACTATAGGGTAAGTCATTTGGCAAGCTTAGTTTTGAACCACTTTCCAATATTGGTAGACATTATAGGTCTTGAAAAGAGCCAAAATCATAGAATAAAGACAAGAAGAAAACGGTTTGAATCAATAGGGGTGTTAGAACCTGATTGTAAGTAAATTGTGAGAAGTAGATAGGAAGCGGCCAAAGAAGGTGGTTTAAATAAAAAATTGATAATGATATGAGCAATCTAACAATGTGGGCCAAAAGGAGGTTTCACAGCATGCACACAAAAATAGAAAGGCTTACTAATGAGCTATAAATCATCCAACATAAAAATGAAAATGAAGAGGTTATGCAATAAGAGAGGTAGTTAAAATAGAAAATAAATTTTTTATTGGAAAAAGAAGAGGTTTTCTAGCTACAAAGGTCTAGGTTCACATAGTTTAGGGAGGGTGATAAGAACACAAAGTATTTCCACGCACTTAAGTCCTCAAAAAGGAAAGTGAATAGAATAATTGGGTTAGAGTATGAAGGGATAGTGTGGCAAAAAGGGGAATAGGAGGTGGCAATAGTGGCTTGAAAGTATTTTAAAGAGCAATTTTAGACCCAAAGGAAATCCAATATAACAAAGATCCTTCAGGCCATAAATCCATAACTTATAATTGAGATTTTCGAACTTTTCATATCTAGTTTCACACTAATTGAGATTTACAAAGCCATAAAGCAAATCCATCCAATGAAAATGCATAGGCCTCGATGGTATGAATGCTTTATTTTATCACAAATTCTGGCACATTATAGGCGATAATGTTACTAGATTTTATTTATCAATGTTAAATGGGAAGGGTAGATTAGAATAGATAAATTGAAAAACATATTGTTCTTATCCCTAAAGTTGTTAGCCTAAAGAAAATGGCCTACTTTAGACCAATTAGCTTATACAACGTTTTTTATATAGTAATTGCAAAAGCCATCGCTAATAGGCTAAGACTAGTGTTACCCATTGCATTAGTGATACTCGGAGTGCTTTTGTCCTTGGTAGGTTGATCACTAATAATGTTATTGTAGCTTATGAACTCTTGCATGCTTTAAGGATTTAAAAGAAGGGGAAAAAATATAGAGGACTTTAAAACTAGATCTGAGTAAAACATATGATAGGGTTAAGTAAGAATTTTTGAAAGTTGTTATGGGGAGATTAGGTTTTAATGAAAAATGGATATTAACTGTTATGAAATGTGTGAGATTTGTCAAGTACAACGTGGTGATAAATGGCAATATGACAGATCTTATATGCCCAAAAATAGGATTACAACAAAAAGACCTCCAATCACCATACCTCTTTTACAGAGGGTTTATCAACATTCCTAGTCAAGGTTTAGAGGGAAAACATATTTAAAGGAGTAAGGGCTAGCGTGAATGGACCAAAGATCACTTATCTTTATTTCGTGGATGACAATCTATTGTTTATTAAAGCAAATTAAATAGAATGTTAAAAAGTGAGGTACTTGCTAAAGATCCACAAAGATGGGTTTGGGCAGATGATTAGTTATGATAAATTAGGGTTATTTTTTTGGCAAAAACACTAATAGCAACAAGCAAGAGTTAGTGATGAATATGTTTGAGATTTAAGCTACAAATAGCCTAAACAAGTACTTAGGTTTGCAAATGATTTTTGGGAAAGGAAATAAGAAGACACTTAGAGAAATTACAAATAAGTTGCAACAAAAGGTGTAGAGTTGAAGCTAGAAGTTGATTTCGGTTGGGGGTAAAGAAATCTTTGTCAAAGCTGTCATATAATCGATGGTTGTATATGCCATGTCTTGTTTTGTAAACATTCATTTATTATTATTATTATTATTATTATTATTATTATTATTATTATTATCTATTTATTTTATTTTTTTTTGTATTTTTTGTTAGCTACCGGTAACCATACTGCCAGTAGCTTTGATAGCTGCTAATCGTCGCTTTGACGGCCATATTAATCTTAGACGGCCAAAATTTAACAAAATTTCAAAAAATCTAAGATTTTGATCATTATCTGATTCTATAAATAGAGCCATAAAAGACAGAAATGAAAAGAAGAGAAAACAAAAAAAAAAAAGAACCCTAAGCCATCCAAGAAACATATTGCAAAAAAAAAAGAGGCTTTATTGAACTAAAAAAAAAACTTTCTGTCAAAAAACCCAAAACCAAAAAAAAAAAACCCAAACAAAAAAAAATTACAGTCCTTGAAATAAAAATTATCTCCGTTAGAAGCACAAAGCAAGCAAAAACCAAAAAAAAAAAAAAGACAAAAAAAAACCATTGTGGCCAAATTTTTAAGGCCAAATCTGCCTTGTTTGGAGTCATATTTTGCAAAATTAGGTCCAGATCTATATTTAGGGGTTGAGGGAAAGATTTTTGGAGTTTTTGGGTTTTTTGGCAATCAACAGACAATGATGGTGACCGACAAACAGCATGGTGCATTGGCATCGGATACAAGGAACATGGGCGGTCAACTGGGGTTTGAAGAAAAAGAGTTTGAGAGAGTGAGTAGTTAAAGAGAGAAGGGGAAGAAAAAAATGAAGTAAATTTTTTTTTTTATTTTTATAGTTAAAAAAAAGAGTAAAACGATGCCGTTTCACTGACCTAGGATCCACGCATGACTTGCAACTCAGACCGACCTATGACCCAACCTTTTTTCTTGTTGATCGGTTTGACTAAATCAATAAACCACCCTTTGACTGAGCCATTGAATTGCCCATTGACTTGTGTTGACCAATGGCATTTTAGGTATTTTTGCCATAACTTTTTCTTTTTTAATTTTTTAGCTAGTAGACACATGTGGTGATGTACAAATACTACCTGCTTTACGGATGGCAAGTTTGATATGATAAAGATGAGAGAGGCAGCTACACATTGGATACTTATGTACAGACATCTTTTTTCGATTATGAAAAAAGAAGGTTTTAACATGATGCAAAAACATAAGATGTCTAAATGGGAAAAGATATCACGTAATACTATTAAGAAAGATTACATACAAGTTTATAAAGCAGAAAAAAAAAATTAAAGGCACTGTTGAAAATTGTCAGCAAGATTAGTTTGATGACAGATTTGTGAAAGTTAATTTGATGACAGATTTGTGAAAGTTAAGTAATCAAAAGATTGAGTACATAGTTTTTATAGCACACTATATAGATTCTAATTGGAGATTGTAAAAACGTGTTATTAGCTTTGTTCACATACCTCCTTCTCGTCGCGATATTGAGATTGTCAATTGTATTTTTAAATGTCTAAAGGAATGGAAAATTGAAAACAAGGTGTTTACACTTTCTGTGGACAATGCTTCATGCAATGATGTGGCAATTAGAATTCTTAAAGACACTTTTTCAAAAAATAAGAGGTTGCTTTATGAAGAAAAATTATTTCATGTTCAGTATTGTGTACACATCTTAAATCTCATGGTTCAAAATGGTCTTTCTGAGATTAAGAATGTGATTGATGATGCTCATGAAAGTGTCAGTTTTATTAATTAAAATGAGGTAAGACTTAATTCATTTTCTAACATAGTACAGCAGTTATAGTTACTTGATAGAAAACTCATTCTCGATTGTAAAACACGTTGGAATTCAACATTCGAGATGTTGTCAATTGTAGTCAAATTCAAAAAAGTATTTCCAAGACTTAAAAAATGAGAATCTTATTACGAATGTTGTCCAAGTCATGAGGATTAGGAAAAAGTGGAGAAAGTTTGTGAGATTTTAGAAAATTTTAATTCAGCCACTAAAATCATCTTTGGAAGTGATTATCCAACTTCAAACCTATTTCTAAATGAAGTTTATCATGTGAAAATGTTATTGGATAAAATGATGAATGATGAAAATGAATTTGTTCAAGCAATGGTTCGTAAGATGAACAGTAAATTAAATAAGTATTAAGGAGAATGTAATTTGTTAATGGCTATAACAGCAATCTTGGATCTAAGGTGCAAAATGATGGTGGTTGAGTTTTGCTTTCCTCAAATGTACCCTGATAGAGAAGCAAGAGAAAATATTACTAGAGTTTGAAATGATCTTTATGAGATTTATGAGGAATATGCTCATGAGTATCAATTTGGCAATGAGCATAGTATTGAAACTCAAGTGCATGATAGTGGTATTAGTGGTATAAATATAAAAGCTTCTTTTTTTGGTTGGTCTGAATTTACAAATTATGTAAAATCAGTTGAAACTGCTCAACCACAATAATCGGATATAGATGTCTACCTAGTTGAGGGTTGCTTTATTTGTAAAGGAGATTCCACTAAGTTTGATGCTTTAGAATGGTAGAAAGCGAGCACTTTGAAGTACCATATTTTATCCAAGATGGCTCGAGATATACTTGCTATTTCTATCACTGTGGTGGCTTAAGAGGCTACTTTTAGTGTGGGAGGTAGAGTTATTAATACTTATCGTGCCTCTTTAGCTCGTGACACAGTGCAAGCATTACTTTGTGGATGAGATTGGTGTCAAAATCTTTATGGAGTGAAAAAGAAGAACAAAATCAATTTTTTTATTATTATTTTGTTATTGGGTGACTATCATTGCTTTAATCTAATTTTTAACTATTATTTTCCTTTACTTTATCTATATAGAAAGAGAAGAAATCAATTGAGATTGCAATCAAAATCCCCTAAAGTGAGGATATCTAATGTCTTCTATGTAGGTATGAAATATTATTACTAAATACCTTTAATTTGTCACAACATTACTAAAGAAAAATAAGTGGTAGCTAGTCTAGATTAAGCTTTTTGTGTTATAGTTTACGAACCATAGGTTAACTAATGACAAAAACTTATGTTAAAGCAATTGATAAGACAATGTCTATATTTTTTTTGCTTTGATTATAAGGCAATTGACTAGATACAATCCATGTTTATGCTAATGTTAAAAATTTAAAGTTATTGATCATTGTAATAATATCACAATTTTTTTTATATGGGTACTTCTACTATTATTCTTATTGTTAATTATAATTTGTTTGTTTTGTACTTATTCATTTGTGTAAGTTTGTTGGAAAACAGTATAAGCCCAATGTTCATTTGAAGAAATAATATGTGAAGGCAACATATATATTGTTGTTGGTTTGTTGTAACTTATTTGTGGACTTATTTGCTTGGATATTTAATTTCTTTCAATTAAGACTTTAATTTCTAAGTTTCATTATGTCTTTTATTTGTGTGTTGTATTTGAATCATTTGATGAGACTTTTATTTGCTTGGATTTGGTTGTTATGTAAGTTTTTATTATTATTGTTGTTTTTGTTGCTATTATTATTGTTATTATCTTGAAAATATAATATTTATTAGGTTTGATAAAAAAATAGTAGTAAAAGATTTCGAACTCGAGCTTGAGCACAAATAATCGAGCTCTTGTCGAGTATAAGAATTGAGCTTATTTTTACATACTAATCGAATTTAATCAAACGAGCTTGAGGAGCTCGATTCGTGATCGAATTGAGTCAAGCTAAGAAAATAAAATTCGATCGAGTTTGAGCCAAGTATCAAGTCATGAGTTGGGAGTCGAGCTCAAGCTCGAGCTTCTCATTGTATCATCTTGACTTAGCTCGATTACACCTCTATTGGGGATTTAGTGAGTTGAACCAAAAATTAAATTTAATATGATCCTAGGTCTTGGTTAAATAGTCTATTTTTCTTTATTCATTTATTTAACTAATTTCTCTTTTATTTGTTTATTTATTTGTTTAAAAGGTGTTTAAAGATCTATTCTTTACATACTGCACATGCATATTATAACATAAACTTTAAACTCAAACTTCATCCTTATTAGGAGGGAGTAGAATACCTATGCATTTGTGAGGTGTTGACCTTCGTAATGGCTAGTAAAATACTTTCATTCAAATTGAATCTTTTCTATTTGTAGCTTATCATAGGCGAGGATTGAAATACCTTACTAGTCCAATGTGGATGATAATGAAGAACAATTTGAGAATCTTTAGCTTATTATCTTGCTTCAACATATAAATGACATAGCAAACCTACTTTAAGATAGAGCCAATACATTCATTATTTAAAATTTCCTAAACAAATAGGGACATATGAAGGAACATGCTGTAATTATTTAATCTTCTTATTATTTATCTCATGCATCATTGCACTTTCATACAGGGAGTTGTTTGCAATATACCAATTTTGACAAAGTGAATCTCGGTTACATCCATGCATAGCTTAAAATAGTCTCAATCCACATCAGTCTAACATGATGCCTTGAAAATCATATCAGAGGAAACATAAAGTAAAAAAGAAGATTGTTTACTGGTAGATTATGCGTCCACTGTTTACAAGAAAGGTTCATCTTAATTTGAAGCAAAATGACCTTTTTAGTTTGACTTTAATTTGGAATGGAACAACACTATGAGAGAAAAATTTAATGTGAAATATGGAGACTTAGCATTACTTTTCTCAGTAAAAGTAAATGAACAGCTTATTAAAATCATGGTGTGGTTTTAGGATCTTTCGTATAGATGCTTCATGTTCAACAAAGTCGATATGGTGCCCATAATTAAAGAGTATTTCGCATTACTTTACCTATACCCTTTATGTCTTGACAAAGTTTATCTACGAAACAAAAGCATAGGCTACTATAAAAAGCTTGTTGTGATGATGAAAATCAGTATGAAGAGGTTGATAGACATGTTAAAGGAAAAAATGATAATGTATATATTCCTTGGGATTTCTTGCATAGTCACCTTATCAAAACCACAGATGACAAGTGATGCATGACTCTGTTTGCTTTAGCTTTGTATGGGATAGTGGTATTCCCAAAAAGATTTGGATATATAGACATAGTAGTGGTAGAAGAGTAAGTTAAGAACAATGTCAATCTGACACTAGTTATTTTGGCAAAAACCATTAGATCTTTGAATTTTTGTTGACGAGAAGGAAATGATCATTTTATAAGGTACATACAACTCTTATTTGTATGGATGAAGAGTTACTTTGAAGCTAACCAAGGTAAATTCCACAAACTTTATCTCGCTTCTAACATTCCTCTAAAAGAATTTTTTATGAGATCAAACGGTTGGAATTGAACTCCGAGAAATAGTGGATATCTTATTTACGAAATTTGACAAGCCAAAAAATGGTGTGGAGGGCGCCCTGAATGCCATATGATTCAATACTTAATAGTTGGAAGGACAAACCTTGGGTTTTACTTTTAAGCCTATAGGGTGTGACCAGTTATGCACCACTAACCATGTTGAAGTAGTTTAGATATGAACAATTTGTTTTAATGATGCATGGACTTAATTAGTTAGGCTTTGCATATGGTGAATCGTATTCCATAAAGATGACAAGCAAAATTATCTAGGCATGGAAACAAGTAAAGAGAATGGATCGAGGTAGGCACATCGATAAGATTAGCACAAAATATTCTGTGTGGCGCGCTAGGCTGGCTAAAGATGTTGTAACTCCAGATGAAGATAGCTCAAGTAGCCTATTTAGTCTAGTTCCTCCAAAGCTTCAAGATTTGTTGCTAGAAGCAAAAATTGCAAAGCGAAAGCTATAAAAAAAAAGATTTGGAACATAAAAACAAAAGGTTCAAAAAAGAAATAGAAAAAAGTATGTAGTGACAAGAAAGAAAAATTCAGTAGATCAGTCAAGATAAAGATGGATGGAAGAATTTGTTTGCTAATTTAAACAAGACACATTCATCTACCACTCTTAAACTAGCTCGACTCCTAAAAGAGAATAAACAGTTGTAAGCAAAAATTCAAGAAAAAAAAGATGTATTCTTAGAAATTCAAAGGTATAATTTGATGCTTCAGAAGGTTGTCAATGGGGTCAGAGCTTAGGTTTCCATTTTGGAAAAGGAATGCTAAGAATACCTTGATAAAGGAGAACAGTGAAAGAACACATACATGGCAAAACAAGAATACTTGAAGCACTTGTTTGAACAAATCAGTATGGCTTTACATAAGGCCGTAGAAATGGAAGAAAATGTCAAAGAATTGAAGATAAAAGTACAACTAGTTCGGACACATAGCCTAAATCTATTAAACTTCCTTGATGAGGCACATGATCAATATCAACAAATAAAGAAGTTCTTTTGACAGGTAGTAAACTTTAAGCTTTTGCTGATATAACTTTGGATCAATAATAAAAATTATTTGTTATTAATTGATGTGTGGCAAATTCTCTTTAATGCATCATGTTTATTTTTGTCCATTTTTCTTTCATGCACGTGTTTGAATAAAAAGTCAAAATATAATATCCTAATTCACAACAATTATGGTAATAGAGGATCAATAATAGCTCACCCACCAAAAATTTTGATTCAGTCTACTTGTTATTCATACAACATTAGGCCTTAAATAAGAATCATGGAATAAAAACATGTTAATCAGATGGATAAGATCAAAAAAGCATAAGATGATGTAAATAGGCAACTTAATATGATGATGGAAATGTTGAGAAATATGGAAAGAGAAAAAAGGTGGTTAAAGAAGAAATTGCTCAAGAAGGCCACCAATAACAAGATAATGATGGTCCCCCGTATCTATCAGGTTTTACTTCACATCAAGCTCAAACCTCTTAAGAGGCATAACCACAAGCAACGTTATTCATTGAAGGGTACCCATATGTCTATCATAACTTACTTATAATAGTTGACCTACTTAATTTCAATAGCAAACTGTTCCTATCTTAGGAATGAAATCTTTAGATCAGGTTCAAATACCAAATTTGGATGATCCTAAAGAGATAAAAAGGCTAGGAATGAAAGCACCTAAGATAGTAAAGGATTTAAATTTCCAACAAAAGATGAAATCATTAGAAAAAGACTTAGAGTTATAAAACGAATGGATTTTTATCGCTCTATGGATGCAACCGAGCTTTGTTTGATTCCATATGTGGTCATTCTATCTAAATTCAAAGTCTTTTGAAAAGTATGATGGGATTAAATGCCTTATGACCCATGTGACCATGGATTATTGAAAAATAATTATGCATGCCTTGATGAAAAACTACTAATGCACATATTTCAGGATAGCCTTACGGGTCTTACAGCTAGATGATATGTTCAATTAGATAGGACTCGTATCCATTCTTGAAAAGAGCTTACTAAGGCATTCTTTACTCAATACCGATATGTTATGGATCTAGCTCCAAATCGCTTGTCTCAATAGAGTATGAAAAAAAAGTAACTGAGAGCTTCAAAGAATATGCGTAAAGTTAGAGAAATGTGACTGTGCAAGTACAATCTCTTTTCATTGAAAAAGAAACAATAATCCTATTTGTTAATACTTTGAAAGTACCATATTATGAGAAACTGATAAAAAATACAACTAAAAGTTTTACAAACATGGTGATCTCAGGCGAGATTATCAAATATGTCATAAAAATGACAAACTTGTCACATGAGAGATAAGTAGCACAAAGAAATGTGGAGCACCCAAAAAGAAAAAAAGTAAAGTGCAAGTAGTGAACTATGTAGGGCAATAGATTAGAGGATTTACCTAGGGTTGAAACCCAACTCGTCTCTAGCAGGTTCTGACCAGATCCGACCTCATAAGATCATTTTTTTAAAAAAATCAAATTTGGATCGGGTTAGGTTGAGTAATGCTAAGAAAAAATTGAGGTCAGGTTGGGTTCGAGTTTTAGGCAAACCCGACCCGACCTAATATTATGTAAAAATTATTTTTTTAATTTTTAATTTATATATATTTATATAATTATATATTTAAATATTGATATTAAAAAATAATATTTTATATTTAAAAAATAATATTTTATTAATTTTGGATTGGGTATGGTTGAGTTCGGGTATGAAAAAAATAAAAAAATTTTAGGTTAGGTCAAGTTTGAGTTTGACGAATATAAAGTTGGGTTGGGTTTACCCCGAACCGACCTATTGCCAACCCTGGATTTATCCCATACTCTGCACCAATATACCAAACCCATTACCTTCACATAAACAATGTGATATCTATCCCTCATCCATATCAGCCAGTCCAACAATTAGCTTATCTACCATTTTTTTACCCATATTTTCAAACACCCACATATATGTACAATCGTCCGACAACACCTACTAAACCACACTAGAGACCCAACCAAGGTAGTGATCCAAGAACTCCAAAAAATACTCAAGAAAAAGCATATTTGGACCTTATCCTTATAACATACACTGACCTATTCCCTTAGCTTGTGAAAAATCATTTGCTAGTACATATTTTTTGAGAACTATTGAAACCTCCATATCCTAAATGGTACAATCTGAATGCGCATTATGATTATCATTATGAAAATGCAGGCCATTCTACGAATATTGCACTACTTTACAGTGTAAGGTGCAAAAGTCAATAAAAAAAAGTATTAAACTTTGATACTAGTTAATGATGAGCTCCAAATGTTAATAGAAACCCTTTGCCAAATTATACTAGGCCAACAATAAATGTTTTTACTAATGGCTAATAATGCTATGTTAAAAGAAAGATAGACGAAGTTAAAACTCTAATGGCTAAAGTTTTTGAAACTTTAATTAAGGCTGATATGCTAAAACCAATAGAGCCTCATAATTGCCATGAGATGATTAAATTAGTTTAGAGTTGTAACTATCATAAAGGTGTTTTACGGTATTCTATTAAGAACTGTGATCTATTTTATCAAAAGGTATAAAAGTTAATGGACATAGGTCAGATAGAGTTATATGAAGAGAAAAAAGATTTGATAAAATTTAGAGTGGCTACCCTTAATACATCAGTAAAATTCGTGGATAGACTTGTAACCATCTATTATAATGAAAAGCCAACTCCAATGTCGAAAAAGCTTATCTCCTGATCGGTGGTGACTATCAAAGTCCTTAGCTCTTTTCCATATCAGAGCAATAAAGTAGTATCATGGAAGTATGATTATGATGTTGTGGTCAACTCAGATATTACAAACATAATAAGAGTAAGAGGTGTAACTCAGAGTGGGCAATGTTACATTCCAAAAATAATGAAAAAAGCTAGGAAAGAAAAAGCCAAGGTCAAAGAGGTAGGGGAAATTCAGAATAACCCTTTGGTAATCCCTGATAAAGAACACCAATAGTCAATCTTTGAAAATAAAGCTTATGAATTTTTGAAGCTAATAAAATATAGTGAATATAATGTGGTAGAATAGTTGAATAAGATGCCAACTAGAATTTTACTATTGTCACTTTTGCTAAGTTTAGAATCCCACCATAATGCTTTGCTGAAGGTATTAAATTAAGCATATATGTCTCATAATGTATCTATTGAGTATGTAGAATAGCTTGTTAGTAATTTTATGGTTTTGAACTATAATTCTTTTAGCGATGAAGAGATTCTTCCATAAGGATAGATAAGTACTAAGACTCTTTATGTTACTATGAAGTGCAAAAGTTATATAGTGGTAAAGGTTCTAATTGACAATGGCTTTTTAATTAATGTCATGCTTATGGCTACGTTGGCAAGACTACCGGTTAATGTATTATGTATGAAGTCTAGTCATATGGTTGTTTGAGCTTTTTTAGAACCTGATGAGAGGTGCTTGAAGACATAAAAATACCATTGCAAATTGGTCCTTACACTTTTAATATGAAATTTCAAGTTGTGGATATCTAGACCTCATATAATTGCTTATTGGGTAGGATGTGGATTCATATGGCAAGCATTGTTACATTTTTGTTACACCAGAAAGTTAAATTCATTGTTGATGAAAAACTAACATGTGTAGTAGGAAAGAAAGATTTATTGATAACCCAACCTATGAATATATCTTATGTGAAAGTTACAAATGAAGCTTTGAAATGCTCGTATAAATCTTTTGAAATTGCCACTGCTACATATATGGTTAAAATGTCTAAATTATATTCACTACATTTATCTATTACTACTCAGATGGTTGTCAAGTAGCTTATTGGAATGGGATGGCAACTTGAAATCAGATTGGGGAATAATTAGCAAGGAATCATAGAGCCACCAGTAATATATGACAAGAAAGATAGATTCTGCTTGGGATATAAATGAACAAGAAGGGACAGAATGAAAATGATGAATAAGAAAAAAAGTGGGTAATATCAAAGAATGTGAGCCAGAGTTGGAACCGATGGTTATTTTTTACCTTTATGATTCTTTTTTATCAGGATGATGTATCTATCGAGATTCAATTGAAGCCTCAAATATAAAATTTTAGAAATTTTTTTTTGATTGATTATTTAGATGGTGGATAAGGAAGAAAAGAAGAGCCAGATTGAAAATTTGTTCGTGCGGCCATGTTCTCTGGGTTTTGAGTTGAATAATTGGAAAGTCATAGAGCTACCTATTATCTTGTCAACTTTTAAAAGGTAATATGTTATGAAACTTTAAAATCCTAATTGTTTATTCCATGAACAATTGAAAATGTTTTATGTTATGTTTGTTATTTTAATAAAAGACTTAGAATATGCATGCATTTCTTCTATTGTTTTCATTTTTATTCATTCTTCTTTTTTTATTTTTCTTGCCATTCCACTATTGTATGCTAATATTCTCTTAATCTCATCCATTTACAAGTTCCTAAATAATGAATATAAGGATAATCATGACAATAATCTTGGATTTGATTTCAAAAATCCAATTCATATTGATGAACTTGATAATAAAGAGGACTTAAATGATTACACTCTGTCTCCTAATTTGTTGAAGCTAATAGAACATGAAGATAAGCTAATTGAGCCCATCAAGAGGTTACTAAATTGGTGAATTTGAGAGATGATGAAAAAAAGAAGTTAAGGTTGGTACATCCCTTCTAGTAATAGACAGGTAAATGTTAGAAGAATTGCTCCTGAAATATATAAATGTGTTCGCATGGTTCTACTAGGATATACCAGGACTTAGCACTGATATTCTAAAGTATAAATTGCCTTTGAAACCGGAATGCAAGCTTATATAGCAAAGGTTAAGACACATGAAACCAAAAATTTGACACTATTGAAAATTAAAGAGAAAGTAAAAAAGTAATTTAACGTTAGATTTTTAGAGGTGGTGAAAAATCCTAAATAGGTAGCTAATATAATACTAGTTCCTAAGAAAGATGAAAATACGAGAATATGTGTCAATTATCGAGATTTAAAGAGGACAAGTCCTAAAGATAATTTTTTTCTACCCCACATTGATACTTTAATAGATAACACTGCTCAGCATTCCACATTTTTCTTTATGGATGGCTTTTCAAGCTATAATTAGTTTAAGATGGCTCGAGATGATATGGAGATGACAACATTGTAACCATGTAAGACACATTTTGCTACAAAGTCATGCATTTTAGATTAAAAAATGCTGATGCTACTTATCAAAGAGCAATGATGACTTTCTTTTATGACATGATGCATAAAAAGATAAAAGTATATATAGATGATATGATTGCAAAGTCTCACGAATGAGAAGATCATGTATTCAATCTCATAAAGTTATTTGATAGGTTAAGAAAATTCTAGTTAAGATTGAATCTTGCTAAATGTACATTTGGTGCTAAATCAAAAAAACTATTAGGTTTTGTGGTCAGTGAAAAAAGAAAATAAATGGACCTAGATAAGATACATGCCATTCAAAACTTGTTCCCCCTCATACTCTAAAAAAAGTGCTAGATTTTTTTGGGAAGATTGAACTATATTGCTTGTTTTATTTTTCAACTCACTTACAAATATGATCCCGTTTTTAAGCTTCTTAGAAACATTATCTAGGAGAATAAAATGATGAATGCCAAGAAGCATTTAATAAAGTCAAAGTATTTGTTAAATCCACTTGTGTTGGTACCATCAGTTCTAAGAAAATCTTTAATTTTGTACTTAACAGTACATGAAAATTCAATGGGATGTGTACTAGGCTAAAGAGATAAAGCTAATAAGAAAAAGCAAATAATTTACTATTTAAGTAAGAAGTTCATTGATTATGAGTCCAAGTATTCATCATTGGAGAAAATATGTTATGCATTGGCTTAGATAGCTCGAAAGCATAAACAATACATGCTTTATCACACTACTTGGCTCATAGCAAAATCAGATCCCATTAAATATATTTTTGAGAAGCCATCATTGACAGAAAGGATAGCAAGATGACAAGTTCTACTTTAGAGTATAATACTATCTATGTTACTTAAAAGATAATTAAAAAAATTACAATAGTTGAGTTTCTTACTGATCGTGTAGTTAAAAATTATGAACCAATAAAGTGGGATTTTTTCGATAAAGATATAATGGTTGTTTCTCAAATTGAGAAAAAATAATCTATTGAAAAACCTTGTAAAATGTATTTTGATGAACCTGTAAATGCCTTAGGCCATAATATTAGAGAAATTTTAATATCTCCTGATAGACACTATTGTCTCATCACAGCTAAATTAAATTTCAATTACACAAATAATGTGGCTGAATACGAGGTTTGTGTTATGGGTTTACAAGTAATAATTGAAAAAAAGATTAAAGTGTTGGATGTATTTGGAGATTCGACCCTGATTATATATCAGTTACATGAATAGTGAGAAACAAGAGATTCGGAGTTAATTTGGTACCATAAGTACATCTTCAAGTTGGTCAAGGAATTTAAAAAAGCTCAGTTTGAGCATTTGCTTAAAGAGGAGAACTAGATTGCTGATGCACTAACTATCTTAGCTATAATGATCATAATAGATGCAAATATCGAAGTCTAAACCATCAAGTTGGATATGAAGGATATACCAGCACATTGTGCAGGTATTAAAGAAGAAGTTAATGAAAAGTCATAGTATCATGATATTTTTTAATACATAAAAAATCGTAATACCCGGAGAATGCAATAAAAAATGATAAAAAGATTATCAAAAAGTCGGTTATGCATTTTTTTCTTAATGGGTATATCCTTTATAAAAGAAGCCAAAATCAAGTGCTTCTAAGATGTATAAATGCAATTAAAGCAAATAGTCATGACGGCTAGACATGATGAAATTGAAGAAGTGCATGATGAAATTTGTGAGGCACACGCAAATGGTCAAATGATGGCTAGACAAATTATGAGGGCTGGCTATTATTGGTTGACAATGGAAAGTGATTATATTGGTTACACTAGAAAATGTCATAAGTGTCAAATTTTTGCTAATAAAATTCATGTTTCTTCATCAACTTTTCATGTTTTGGCACCTCCATGGCCATTCTCTATGTGGGGTATGGATGCCATTAGTCCTATCACCCTGAAAACTTTAAATGGGCATGATTCATCTTTATGATAATTAATTATTTTACAAAATGGGTAAAGGTTGCATCATATGCTAGTGTAACCCGATCAATGGTATGTAAGTTCATAAAGAAAGAGATAATATATAGATATGGGCTTTCAGAGAGAATTATTTCTGACAATACTAAAAACTTAAATAGTAAAATGATGAAAAAAACATGCACTCAGTTCAAGATCCATCATCATAATTCGACACCATATCGTCCAAAGATAAATAAGGCAGTAGAGGCTGAAAATAAAAATATAAAGAGAATCCTGAAAAAAATTATTGATACTTATAAAGATTAGCATGAAAAGTTATCTTTTACCTTGTATGCTTACAAAACATCAGTTAAAACCTCTACTAGGGCCACCCTTTTTCATTGGTTTACGAAATGAAAGCTGAGTTACTAGTTAAAGTGGAGATTTCTTCATCAAGAGTTCTAATGGAAGTTAAACTAGAAAAAGCTGAATGGGTTTGGAATTGGTACGATCAGCTAAACCTCATTGAAAAAAAAAAGCTCATAGTAATTCACCATGGACAATTGTATCAAAAGAGGATGATGAGAGCATATGATAAGAAAATCCTCCTTTAGCGCTTTCAAAAAGGAAACTTGTGCTAAAAAGGATCTTTTCAAATTAACATGACAATCGAGAAAAATGAACATAAAATTAGGAAAGTCCATATGTGGTTAAGAAAGCTTTTTCTGGTAGGGAATTAATTTTGGCAAAAATGGATGAAAATAATTTACCTAATCCAATAAACTCAGATGCTGTGAAAAAATACTTTTCTTAAAAAAAAAAATAAAGAGAAAATAAAGAAATATCTAAGTTCAAAACTTGAAAAGGTGGCTTGGATATAAAAGAAAAATAGCGTTAAGAGATGGCCTCACAACACAAGGGCAAACATTGTTTAACGAGCTCTGAAGGATAAAAAATGTCTTCTAATTAAGTTTCAAAAAAAAAATTTAAGAATAACTTGTTCATGATTACCTTGTAATCATTCTTTGGGTGTTTTATTCCTTTATAAACTCTTTTATTGATACGCTTTTGTTATTTGTTTGAAAAAATGTGTTCCCTCTTCTTTGAAAAATAAAATATATCCATTATTTTACCTTATTTACTATCTTTGTCCACCTTACAAATAAATAGGAGAAATGTGTGATGCATTTTATTTGTTTTAAGCTTAAAATGATGAAAAATTAACCAATAACATGAAAGATCCTAGCATTACATTTTAAAAGTTGGTAAGGGGAAGTAGAAAATGAAAGGAAAAGCATGACAAGACATTGATATTGCAAAAAGAAAAAAGAATATCATTGAAAAAATACGCTGATCAGATGTCAAGATAAGCTGGTCTAATGGCAATTGTTAAAAATTTTGGTGACCAAAGCAAAAAAGGTGAGAAATTCTAAGAACTTTTTACTACAATTAGAAGTGGATAATTAGTTTGCATTACATGCATTACATTTAGAACATTTGGTATATGCATCTATGAACGATTAAGATTGCAAGTTATAGCAAGGACAAGGATTTTTCATTCCCTAATGAAAAAAAGATTTTAGCCTTCGAAAAAAAGGTAACGATCAAATAAGAGACTTTAATCCTAAAAAAAAAAAAGAAATTCTCTTTTTCAAAAATAAGATCTCAGTCTCGAGAAAAGATTTTTAAAGTCATTAAGCCTCGCTTTGATGAGCTTTTTTCAAGATAAAATTTTTAAAGTTGTCGAGTCTCTACTTAGAGGAGCATTTTCAAGATAAAATGTTTAAAGTCATTGAACCTTTACTTAGTGGAGTATTCATTATCAAGATTTGTAAGTCCTTTAGATAGAGTATTTTAAATTTTTAGAAGTCGTCAAGCCTCTATTTAGAAGAGCCTTTTTAAATTTTAAAAAAATCATCGAGCTTTTACTTATGGGAGCCCTTTTAAATTTTCAAAAGTAATTGAGTATCTACTTAAATGAGTTTTTTAAATTTTTAAAAAGGTCATCTAGCCTCTGCTTAGAAGAACCTTTTCTTAGAGGAACTTTTTAGGCTAGAAGAACTTTTTAAATTTAAAAAGAAAATAAATTTATGCTCAATGTTTTTTTTTTTTAAATAAAATAGTTATTTATTTGTCTTTGCTTTATTCCTGATTCTCATAAATAGGTAAAGAGTAGTTATAAATACGCATTTTTTTAGTTATTATTATTATTATTATTATTATTATTATTATCTATTTATATTTTTTTCTTTTTTTCTTTGTTTTCTGTCATCTTTTTGCCAGTTACCACATTATTAGTAGCTCTGACAGTTGTCAGCCATTGCTCTTATGGCCACCCTAATCCTAGGTAGCCAAAGTTTAACAAAATTTTAAAAAATCTGAGATTTTGATCATCATCTGGCTTTATAAATAAAACAAACAAAAAGGAGAAAAAACCAAAAAAACAAAAAAACCCAAAGCCATCTAAGAAACACATTAACAAAAAGGCTTTGCTAAACCCAAAGAAAAAACTTTTTGTAAAAAAACCCAAAAAAAAAAATCAAACAAACAAAAAAAAAAATCACAGTCCCTAGAATGGAAACCAACACCACCAAAAGCACAAAGTAAGCAAAAAACCAAAAAAATCAAGCAAAAAAGAAAAAACATTTTAGTCGAATCTTCTAGGCCAAATTTGTGCCATTTAAAGTCATATTTTACAAAACTAGGCCCAGATCCAAGTTTAGGGAATTAAGGGAAAGGTTTTTGTTGAAGTTTTTTGGTTTTTCGGTAATCGATGGCCTGTGGACAACACGATGCACCTACGCCAGATTTTAGGAACAAGGGCGATCGACTGGGGTTTAGAGAGAGAGAGTCCGAGAAAGTGAGAAGTTAGAGAGAGGGGGGAAGAAAGAAAATAAAATAAAAAAATTGGTTTTTATAATTAAAAAAAAGTAAAATTACTCTATTTCATTGATCTAGGATCCGAGCATGACCTGCGACCTAAACTCGGGGTCTGTGCACTCAACTTGCTACCTGACCTTCTCCCATGTTAACCAATCCGATTAAACCAGTTGATTGAATAACTAAATCACCCTTTAACAAAGCCGATGAACTTCCCTTTGGCTAGTATTGACTAGAGGCATTTTAGGTATTTTTGCCATAACTTTTTATTTTTTATTTTTTTTGCTCATTTTTAATATATTTTTTAAATTTAATTTATGATTTTTTGTTATTTTTATTTTATTTTTGTATAACCTTTTGATAGAATAATAAAATAAATGGTAGAAAGAATAAATTTTTTTATTGAAATTAATTTAAAATAATTGCTAAAAATAAATTTCAAAAAATTCAAAGTCTTAATTTTCTCTTAAATAATTTTCTAATAATAAAATGAAATAATTAAAATTAAAATTTTAATGAACATTAATAAAGAAAATATATATAAAAAAACAAAAAATAATGAAAAATAAGTAAAATATGATAAAATAAAAATAAAATCACAAGTGGTGATTTTATTAAAAATATTTACCCAAAGAAATTTTTTAAAATATTCTAAAAGTGTTAGAAATATTTTAGAATTTTTTTCAAACATAAAATAAAAATGTTATTAACAAAAAAAATTAAAATTACAAGTGGTGATTTTATTAAAAATATTTATACAATGAGATTTTTTAAAATATTCTAAAAATGTTAGAAAAATTTTAAATTTTAAACATAAAAAAACTTTATTAATAAAAAATAAAATCACAAGTGGTGATTTTATTGAAAATTTACATAAAATAATTTTCTCAAATATTCTAAAAGTGTTAGAAATATTTTAGAAGTTTTTCAAACACAAAATAACAATAATAATATGTGGTGATTCTTAAAAAAAGGTATTTTTCAAAACATTGCCAAAAGTGTTTGTAATATTTTTGAAAATCTTTTCAATAAAAATTAATAAAATATAAAATATTTAAATTATTAAGGTAAATAAAATTTTACAAGAATAAAAGTCATAAATGGTGACTTTATTAAAATTTTTGAACAAAAGATTTTTTTTCAAAATAGTCCAAAAGTATCGAAAATATTTTGAGAATTTAACCAATAAAATTTTATCTCAATAATAAAATAAACAATAAATAATCATTCCAAAGTAAATCAAAATTCTCATCGATAATAAAATTAAGTGAGAATCACAAGTGATGATTTTCTTTCAAATTTTTAAGATCGTACCAAAAGTATTGGTATAAGAAAATTATTACTTACTTTTAAAAAATATATATTAAAATAAATCTGACGACAGAGTCTCTTCAATGAAATAAGTTTTTTTTTAATACTCTTGAGGTAAAAAAATATTTTAAGTTATATCAAAAGTGTTGAAAATAACTTAAAATTGTTTCAATATTCAAATAATAAAAATAATAAATAATAAAAATAAGTAAAAAATTATTCAAACAAGACTATTCTAAGATCATATAAGATTAATTGATATCATTTGCGGACAAGCATTATAGGGATACTATAACGTTGATACATGTATTCGTACTTCTAAACCCAACCTCAAATTCATAGACCAGAAATAGAATTGATGGCCACTAATATCTCAATAAAACATATTAATGATGACTTTTTAACTATCGAGTCTCCAGACAAAAAATCGTTATCACATGTTTCATGCTATCATGGAGTCTAAACCATGAACTGAATATAATCATGAGCAAATACTGGTGGAGTCGTGGCAGGGAGGGGAAAGGAATTTATTGGCTCTCCTGGAGGAAATTATACGAAAGAAAATGGGATGGAGGCATGGGTTTTAGGGACATGGAGTTTTTCAACAAATTCTTACTAGCAAAGCAAGGGTGGAGCTTACTGCATAACTCATCCTCTCTGGCGTATAGGGTATTGAAGGAGAAATACATCCTTACAACCACTTTCCTTGAGGCCAAAAAGGGAAGGACATCATCGTATATTTGGAAAAGCATATGTGTAGGATGGGAGGTGTTGCGACTTGGTGTTCGGTGGAGAGTTGGCAACGGGAAGAATATTGCTGTTTGGAAGGATGCATGGTGACGTAAAGGTGATAGCTTTGTCCCAAGTCCAAGGGAGAATGTTGAAACCACGAACATCAAAGTAAAGGACCAAATTGATGAGACATCCAGGCAGTGGGACATGGGAATACTGGAAAGGTTGTTTTCTTGCAATACTGTTACAGAAATTAAGTCCTTGCCATTGAGTAGATTGGGTAGCCAAAATGAGCTAGTATGGCATTATAACAATGATGGCTAATATGGTGTAAGATGCGGCACCAGCAAAACCACGAAGACCAGAGCAATAGACAAGCTGAATATTATGCAAGTTAAATGCCCATATGGAAGCGGATATGGAGAACAATTCTCCTAAACAAAATTAAAGTCTTTTGCAGGGAGGATGTGCAATGAAATCCTACCAGTGTTGGCAAACCTGTAGAAAAGGAAAGTTCGTGAGGATGGGACCTGCTCGAGATGCGGCCAAACTGACGAAATGGTACTGCATGCAATTGTCGAGTGTCAGCATGCAATGGAGGTATGGAAGGAAGCTAACCCGGTCAATGGTGGAATAGGGCAACAGTGGCATGGCATCAGACATTGGTTAAGCACGATGACAATTGGTGATGAACATGATACGGCTGAAAGGTTTCTCACCCTAGCATGGGCGATACAGTTTAGCAGAAATGATGCTGTTATAAACGCTGTACATAGGAGTTACCAGAATACTGCCAGATTTGCAACCAACTACCATGATGAATACCAGTAAGCACAAACAAGACATGGCGAGATGGAACCCAAAAAACAAGTGAAATGGCAAGCCCCCAGAGAAAACACTGCCAAGATAAAATTTGATGGAGCCCTAGACACAGAGAGGGAAACGGAGGCATTGAGGTGGTGGCCAAGGACTCCTTGGGGCAAATGGTGGGTGCCATATGCAAACAAGTGGTGGGTTGCAGGGATTCTGAAGCAATCGAAGCTTTGGCAACAGTTGAGGTAGTGAAGTGGGGAATTGAGATGGGATTCTAAAACGTTAAGGTAGAAAGTGATGTACAGGGGATAATAAAGCAGATCGCACACAGAGGAAAAAGGTTGTCTCCGGTAGGGCACATTATAGATGAGGTGAAGCTAAATAATTTTTCTGAGTGGAAATGCGGTTTTGGTAGACGAGAGGCAAGCAAAGGTATCCCATGACTTGGCAAAAATGGCTTTAGATCATAGTGAAGCAATTCACCGGGTGATAGACTTTCTTGGCACTATTACTGTACTTGTTGACAATCTATATGAGTAATGAAGTTCATTTTCAAAAAAAAAAAAAAAAGTTTAATTATGATAGAATCAACTTTATCATCGAATTTCATCGTCGGCCCCTTACCCATTTGATTTTCGACCAATTAATCTCTTTTTTTATTTTAAAAGTTATCCCTTTAGTATCCAAGAAATAAATAGAAAAATCAATAAATAAAGATTAGTATAACGAAATATAAAACAAAAACAAGATAAATATATATATCAAACAAATAACATAAATTCAACAAATGAAAAAAAATATATATAAAAATTTAAATTTAAATCTATAATTAAACTTTAAAAAAATGAACTCAATCGATTTGAGCCTCGAATTAAATAAAATGTTTACAGAGTCAATTAGGTTTTTGGTTTTCAATTACAATGATGGTGTGTTTCAGTGGTGGCTGATGATGGCCATAGGTTTGGGGAGTTTTTGGCTAGGCTATTGAGATTCGTTTTTGGATAATGAAGACAGTGGAATTTTAATAGAGTTTCTAATGTCGACAATAGATTTTGACAGAGGTTTTTTTCTTTTAGAATTGGCCTCCCAAATTAGGATTTTTGCTTGACCTTATAAAATATTTTGGAATAAATAAAGAGTCCAAGCAGATAGTTGTGATCTTGTAAAGAAAATGGAGTCTGGCCGAGTGATGGATGTTAGGGTGGCTTGGTGAGCAGTGGGTGGGCGGTGCCATACAGGTGTCATGTGGTCATTACCCTCTTTTTCCAAAATCGGCTTGTCAGGGTATGCAACGCCAATGTCTTTATAACTCAATAACCCTCCTTTTATGTTCGATATAAGATTGAAGTATCTTGCCCTGCTTACCCCCTCGAGACATTTGATGTGGGTTGAACGGTTTATGGCTTACTTTGATATCACTTGTCATGTGGCTATTACTCTCTCCCCTTAAAATCGATTTATCAAGGTATGCAGCGTCAACATTTTTTTTAGCATAATGACCCCCTTTTCATGTTCAATGTGGGATAAGAGTACCCTACCTACTCTTCCTTAAAACGCTTGGCGTGACATTCACTCTGCCTACTCTTCTTGAAGCATTTGGCGTGACATAGGCACTTTTGTGTTTTTGTCTTGATTTGATTTGTTTTTTTTTTTTTTGATATTTCTTTTTTTTTAGTTTTTAATTAGTTGATTTATTTTTTTTGAATTTTTTTGATATTTCTTTTTTTTAGTTTTAATTAGTCAAATTATTTAATTCTAATAAAGATAGACTTGAATTAATCGATCTTATAATAACTAAGGATAAATATGAATATTCCCTTAAAAAAACCCTAAATTTAACTCACTTTTTCTAACCCACCCCACCCACACCGTGCCTCATTTATGCTCTTTGCTCCCCCTCAGTCTCTTGCATCTTTTTGAGGCGTCTTTTCTGCTCTTTGTAGTTTGCTCCCCTTCAATCTTTTGCATCTTTGCCTCCCTCTTAGTCTTTTGCTCAACTACTTCCCTCTTAGTCTTTTGCTCAACTATTCCCTCTTAGTCTCTTACTCCTTTTAATTTGCTGCACAAGATCAAACAGTTGTGAAGATCGATCTCCTTTTACTGCATAAGACTTACAGCCATCATAAGTTCTTAAATCCTGATAACTTTTATTTTTTCTTTTACTATGATATTATAACAGTTGCCAAGATAGGATAAATTTTTTCTTGCTTCTTAAAGCTAGTAAGGAGTAGGTAAAAGTCTTTTCATATGTGTCCTTGTATAAGGCTTAATTCTTCCTGTCTAGTCTAAGCTAAAGCATAAGAGGTGCCAACCCAACCCCCAGGGTGTGCCCACGGTAATGAAATAGAAGCCCCAATTTTTTTGTTGGTGCTTTCAGTACCTTTGGTTGAATGAAATAAAAGCCTTAATTTTTTTCCTGGGCTTTTTAGCACTTTTGGCAAACCTCAAATAGTCTTGACTTCCTTTATTGGTTTGGGTGTTCTTTCTTCTTTTAAGTGAGATCTCTTAGGAATCCTAGTTCCCAGTAGTGCTTGTCATCAAAGCATAAAATAAACTCTTAAAAAATGCTGTACTCTTTCAATTCCCCAAAATATATTTTCTTTTTTTCATACCGGACATAATTTTAAAAAATTTACTTTTTATTTATATTTAAAGTAATCATAATTTAAATTTAAATCACTGAAATTAATAATCTTTCATTTTTTTATAAATGAATTAAAACGTTGAATTTTTTAGTGACATAAATGGAACTATCACAATTTACAACAATTAATGATTAATGTAAAGCTTATGAATCATTTAAATCAAAATTCAAATGGTTAAAAATTATAATCCCTACAAATTACTAGTAACATCCAAAGACATTGAATTCTTAGTTGTCAATAATGGACATAATAAAGAGTTCTTAACTTTCTATTTCTTACCTATACTTTTTGGCTTTAGACATTGAATACTGAGTTATCATAAAAGCTAAAACAAGCAACTAATTAATCTAAATTGTGCTAGATACTTAAATTAAAAGCTAAAATAAATTAGCCTAAACTATGTTAAATACTTAAATTGTTCGTTGATAAAACAAGCAACTAATATATAGTTTGATCAACAAACTATTTCATTATTTGAATATCCAACGTGTTCAATAATTGTGTGACTACTACTTTATTATTATTTCATTATTTGAATATAATTTTATTTTTATTTATTATTTTAATATAATATAATTATTTATTTTTTATTGTTTGGATATAATTTGATCACTTTTTTTTTAAGATGTCAAATAAAGTGAATGATATGACTTTGGATTCTACACCTAATCAAACACAATCGGCCTTTCAACTTCCTGCACATGATGAAGTAATAAAAAGTGAAACTGCAAATTCCAAAGTAATGAGACGAGCATCTAAGCCATGGTCAGAGGTATAAGACCACTTTACTAAATTTGTTAACGAGGAAGGTAATCGTAAAGCTAGGTGTAATTATTGTGACAGAAAATTTTTTGCTTATCCTAAAAAGAATGGAACCACTGCTCTAAAGAATCACATGAATTCTTGTAAAAAGCTTTCTCGTATTAGTAGGGATGATGGTACTCAAACAGAATTGGTGTTGCTATTAGAAGGAGCGAAATATTTAGGCACATGAAAATTTAATCAAGATGTCGTTAGAAAAATTGTAGCTAAAATGATCATTCTAAATGAGTTGCCACTTAAATTTATGGAGATGGAAAGATTTAGGTATTGCATGTTAGTTGCATATATTAGATTTTGTGTACCATCACGATGGATAGTTGCTAGGGATTGCTATCAACTTTATATTGATGAAAAGACTTATTCAAAGGAATTCATGAAATCATTTTCCATAAGAGCATCTCTTACCGCTGATACATGGACCTTATTACAAAGGGTCAATTATATGTGTCTTACGGCTCACTTCATAGATAAAGATTAAAAACTAAACAAAAAGATATTAAATTTTTGTCCCATTTCTAGTGATAAAGGTGAAGTTATTGGTAAGGCGGTTGAGAAATGTTTGCGTGATTGGGAGGTTGATAAGATTTTTATTGTTATAGTTGATAATGCTAGTTCTAATGATGTTGCAAAAGCATATTTGAGGAAAAAATTTAACAATGCTGGAACTAGTATTTTGGGAGGCAAATATCTTCATTTAAGATGCGTTGCACATATTGTTAATCTTATTATTTGTGATGCATTGGAGGAAATGAATGAAATAATTGCTCGTGTTAGAGAGGCAAAAAGATATGTAAGACAATCACCTTCTAGGTTAGCTAAGTTTAAAGAATGTGTTGCAAATGAATATATTCAGAGTAAAAGTTTATTGTGTTTGGATGTTAGCACTAGATGAAATTCTACTTATTTGATGTTAGATGTAGCTCAAAAGTTTGAAAAGACATTAGATGCATTTGATGATGTTGATCCTTATTATAGAGGTGAGCTTTTGATGGGAGATGGGGTGCTCGATCAAAATGATTGGGCAATTGTTAGAAAATTTTACTTTTTTTGCAATAATTTTATGATCTCATCGTGAAAGTTTTAGGTACTTCTTACGTACATCTATTACTTTTCTTGATGATATATGTGATATTTATTCCACTTTGCGAGAATGGTAATTAAATCTTGATATTGAGTTGAATATAATGGCAAAGATAATAAAAGATAAATTTGATAAATATTCGAAAAATATAAAGAAGATGAATATGTTAGTTTATATTGCTTCTCTTTTTTATTCTTCAAAAAAGCTTCCTTTTGTTGAATATTGCTTCATGAAAATATATTATTCTGATGAAGCTTTATTGATGATTAAAAAAGTACAACAAGCAATAGAAAACTTGCTTAATGAATACAAAAGAATGTTAGAACCTCAATCTAAACAAGTTGGTGAAAGTAGTCCAATGAGCCAAATGTCACAACCCACCGATGATGAAAGTGGAAATGAAATGACAAAAAAGAAGGAAAGCTTTAAGTCCAAGTACAAAGAGGTATAGGATTAAACATGGTAAAGATGAACATAAATCAGAATTGACTAAATATTTGAGTGAGGAGCCTGATGATGATGATAGTGATGACTTTGATGTTTTAACTTGGTGAAAACTCAATAGCCATAGGTTTCCTATCCTTTCTCATCTAGCTCGTGATGTATTGGCAATTCTTATATTCACGGTTACTTCTGAATCTACTTTTAGCACTGGTGGTTATGTGCTTGATGCATATAAGAGCTCTTTAACTCTTAAAATTATGCAAGCCCTTATTTGTGCTTAAGATTGGTTACGTAGATCTTTTAATCTTGATTCATTTCAACTTGAAATTGATTTGACACAACTTGACAAAATGGATTTAGGTAATATTTTATTTATACCATCATTTATTTTTTAAGTATTATTATTATTTATTTTTTCATTTGTTTAAAGCTTACTTTTGTTAGTTTTTATTTATATATTTTTAGATTTGTCAAAAATTGCCTTAGATCTAGTAATTGATTAAGAAAAAAGTGCATGGACCTTTTGAGGTAATTTCATTATTAATTTCTATGAATATTTGCATTTAAAAAATATTTATTTTATTCTTTGACAACTAATTAAGGTTTTGATCTCTTTAACATCTTAGAAAACAATAAAGGATGTACACCAAAGCTATGGGGTTCATGTATGAAGAATGCTGTTAGAACTTGGAATGTCCTTTAATTAGCCTATTTTATATTTTTTATGAACTTTTATATCCATTTGCCAACCCAGAGTGTCCTTAGCTTGTTTTATGTTTTGTATGAGCTATTAGTTCAATTTGCCAACTTAAAATGTCTTTCATGTTTTGCACCAAAATTATGAGAACCATATTTGCGTGATTTACTTTTTTAAGTTGGCCTAATGACCCTTGAAAACTTGTTTATGTGTTGAAATGACAATTATTATGTATTGATGGCTTTGTTTGTTATTTGATATATGTTAGAATAATACTTTTTAAAACTTATTGTTTAATTTATTTTGATTAAATAAATTTAGATGAATATTTATTTGTCTTTTATCTTGTAAAATATTGTAGAAATTATTAAATTCTTTAGTAATTTAGTTTGAATGGTGTGTAAATTTGAGTTTTATTAGATTGAATTTATAACTAAATAATTATTCAAAATAAGAGAAAAAATGATAAAAAATTTAGTTAGTTAATCGAACTAACCAATCCGAACTGATTTTTGGTTTGTTCGATTAAATCGGTTAGTTAAGATTTTGTTGGTCGATTCGGTTATTGGTAGAATAAAAGTTGGTTAATTCGATTATTAATTTTTCAAACCGAATTGACCAAACCAACCGACTGTAATTCATGGATATTTAATTTAAACTTTGGGCTTCCAAGCTCATTAGATCTTTGGGCTTTCAATTATGCATTCTAAAATGGGTTGAACCTTAGCCCAAAAAACACTAATCCAAATTGATTCAAAACGAAATTTAAATGAGCTCAACAAGTTGAATTTAATTTTAACTTTGGACCCTTCTACATGGATTGCATTAAGAAACCCGTAAAAGATGCAAATGTTTAATTATTTAATCTTGGAACCCTCATCCACAATTCAAAGGTCTAGAAATAAATATTAAATTTGCTTGATAAAAATTTGAATATACGTTTGGAAGTCAAATTAATTTATTATACGTTTAGATTTGACAATTCGTGTATTTGTATTGTGTAAAATATTGAAATTTATGTATTTGTATGTTATTTTACATAAAATTTGTGTCACAATTCATATCGATATGAAAATATAAATGATATTTTTTTGATTTTATTAAACTCATATATAATTATTATTAAAATTTTAAATCGTGTCACCTTCATATGTTATTTTTGTATTGTGTTCATATCGTGTCATCATATTATATTTTAAATTATTAGATCCATAATCATTCATCTGGATAGAATTAGATATCTACACAAGATTCAATCTCAATCTTGACAAGGAATCAATCTCTCGGACATTTTTAGTTAAGATAGCTGGACAAGCAGCAGCCAACAACCAAGCAAGCAAGTGAAGACAATGGGGGTTGGCATGGCTGCCCCAGTATTTGTTTTTTATCAACTTTGACGGGGGCATTACCAGCACTAGCTGCAACAATACTGTTCAAATAGGGGAAAATGCTTGGTAGGTGGGACATGTTGACTTGCATAGTTGGTTTTGCCCCTACATTCTTTTTCTCATCTTTTCTATTCTAGTATTTCGTCTTTTTCCTCGTGTCTTTCCTAGCAAACACAGTTCTGAAAGGCCACTAATACTACCACTACATTTGTTTACTTTTCCAAATGTTGGCTTCTGAATTTTGACACAAACCTTAATAAAAATGTGAAGTAAAAGATTTGAAATCGAAAGCTCAACCACTTCCATTTTTCTACTCTTTAATCCATTTTTTTCTCTGTGTCTCCAAGTCAAAGGGTGTGATTTCCAAAGGCATCCCCCTCATCTTTTCATTGTTTCAACTTGCAATTCAAGTCTTTAGCAGGCCATTTTGTTGCATTTTTCTCCTGGAATTATTATCACATTGTTACCATCTTTGGTTGCATTTCTTTACTGTTGGAAAAATATTTTTTCTGATAAAATGTATAGTACATAATATGGAATTAAAGTTCTACCTTGAAATGGCCACCAATATTTTTGTTTCCAACGTTTTTATTTGACAATTTAGCACTTGATAACAAAAATATTCAACCTTGATTTCTTATTGTCTACAAAACCGGATTTGATTTGGTCATGGGCATCAAATTGAATATCATCATTTAACCAACATCAAATTTGATCACGATACGATGCTAGATGTATTAGTCGACTGTTAATATTCTTTTGCTGGAGAATATATATTAAATTATTTTAATATTGATGATAAATGGGGCCTAAACCCTCAAGTTTGGGATTTCAAAATGGTAATTATAGCGTAATTCCATATTCCTCATTCCCTATTTATGTTCTGTAAACAAACCAAGACAAAATAAAAATTTTAAATTATAATTTTGCTCTGCAAACCAAATCACCCATTAATGTTCTCTCTCTTGTTCTATCCTGTGTCCTCTTTTCCAACTTTGATATTTGGCATATTCTCTCATTTCAAATACATATCTAGAAACCCAACAGTGTGAAATAAAAACGAAATTAGATGCCTTGGGTCAAAGGGTTGCTCTCCGAATTAAGGAACCATTATTTTGTTTTCACAAATTTGGTGGTACAAAAAATATATATACTAAAATTTGGAACTCTTCAAAACTCTGATATATAGTCAGCTTTACTAACATAAAGAAAGTAATTGTGATTCAGATTTGACTGAGAGGTTGTTTCTTTGCCGACACTTGTGATTTTATCTTATGAATGGGTATTTCGTGGTTGAACTTTCAAGGTTTGAATCCACTACCTAGGCTTCATTTTAAATGGATGGTGGAAGAAATTTTCATCATAGTGAAGTTGTCATTTTATCTTTAACTTCATCCAAATGAAACCTTAAGTTAGCTTTGCTTTAATCATTAAATATATAAATCTAATTTTTTAAAGTTTTAACCAAACTGATGCTAAGTTTTTCCAAAGAATAATGCATAAAATATCTTGTTGTTGGAAAAAGTCTACAAGTGAACTGTCAAAATAATAATTCAAGTTGAGTAGTTCCTGCATTAGTAGTTTAGGGTTTTGAATAAGATTTTTTTTCTTCAGAAAAAAAGGAAATGTTCAATATAAAACTTGAGGGATGATGTTAATCCTGTTCTAAGTCATTAATTATCAATCTAACTAATTGGTTGAATTCTTCCTAAAAAATTTGGTTTATCAATATAAATATTTTAGCAATTCCTATAGGGTTAGGCTTTCTCCAAAACGAAGCAACCAGAAGTCGAGAAAGGAACATTATTATTAAATTATTATTTGAGAGATTTAACTATATTATTATTATTATTATTATTATTATTATTATTATTAAACATCTAATCTAAAACCAATTAATTATAAATAAAAATTTTAATTTATTTATTAAACGTAAAATAACACCACTTTAACAATTATATGCCATTTTGTTGATATGTCTTGCCTTTCAAAAACTGAATTATGTTACCGCAAAAGATAGGAAAAGCATTGATATTGGGAAAATATGTATATAAAAGCTGTTAATTAGTAGAATTATGCATTTAATACAAAGGAGATCAGAAGAGATTTACGATTTGGACTTTGTCCACAGTTAGCAAATTTCCTTGAACGTCGAATTTAGACGCGATTTGTTGTATATAAAAAAGTTTCTTAAATATATCCATGATAAGCAAACCCTTTTTTCCAAAAAGGAAACATTCAAATATTGAAAATATTTAAGTATATGATAATATGTAAACTTCCACCAATATGAATGCAAAGACATTTTTACTATATTCCTTATTTTTCCCTGACTGAATTATTCAACAAAAGAAAATTTCCCACATTCAAAACGTTGAATATTTGTATTTGCATAAAAACAAAACTGAATTTTAGCGGCAAGAATGGCCCCCCACTGATCATGAAATTATAACAGCGGTCTTCATCTTCCAACATCTCAATCAGTTAGTCTAATTTTAGCTAACGTGCTTTTGTCCTAACGTTCAAGTGTAACACTCCTAATTCATGCCCGTGAGCATTCATTTTTCTAAAGTCTTTAAGTACAAGAAAATGGGCAGCTCCAGCCACCCACTTTTGACCAAATTTTAGGAACAGATGCAATTGCATCTCTCTTTATTAATTGCCTTTATTAAACTATTGATAGTTGTGTTTTTAGTTTATAAATATCAATGTAGTAATAAATTATTAAATTGACAAGCTTTAATTTTTCAGTAATTCTGTTAGAAAATTTTAATTGTCCATAATAATAATAATAATAATAATCTCATTTAATTTTGAATATGATTATGTGAATCTGTTCAACTAGTAACTAGTTCCTAATCTATTAAAAATGATCTCGTGCAAATTGCTTAATTTGAAACTTGAGGTATATGAGATTTGCTAAAAAGAAAAAAAAATATCAATATATATTGTATTTAAAGTGTTCAAATTTAAGTCTTAATCATTAAAATTAAAATTTTAATATTTTATTAAAAGGTCACACAATTATTTACGATATATTATATAGATATAGTATGTAGTATTGTTGACATGCAACACGCGTTGTGTTAGGGTCATTAGCAAATGTACTCACTTAGCATCTGCCTTCAACTTTCTTAAAGTTGAAAAGGACTCCAACAACCCTAAAAATAGACTACCACTTCATTAAATATTTATATGACTTTTTTTTATTTTATAAAAATATTGTTTATTTTAGGCCACGAGTGTTTCTAAACATAAAAAATATATTACTTAATTTATTTTAAATTAGTACGAGTGTTGCATTTCACTGTGACGTTGTTATTATCATTATTATTATTATTATTATTATTATTATTTGAGACAAATAATTATCAGTTAGATCTAATTAATATTGATACGATTTAAAGAAAAACTATCAAAGTCCTATATGTAAAAAAGACAAACATATATAATTATAATAATCTTATATTAAAATTATTTTCATATAAAATTAATATAAAAAATATTCAAACAAATTAAATTATAAAAATTAAAATTCACCCATCAAATAAAAATATATTTAATTAATAATTATAAAAAAAAAGAAAATACAAATCTAACTATAAATCCCTAACTTTAAATTATAATACCTAAAGTATCCCTTTGCCCTCAAAAATTTTTCAAGTGCACACGTTATTAAACCAAGTCAACTTTCATTTTATGTTTAGATTGAATGATAGTATCTTACACAAAAAGAAAGTGATATGATCTTTATGAAATGCCAAAAACAATCTAAAACTTATTAGAATAAAATATAAGAAAAGTTGTCATATATTATATCATTATTTTCTATCACACGTGTCAACTATAGAGCCAATAAAATCGGGATTCAAAATGTTAAAGGATTAATATTATGTTGGCTCTTGTATTATATATATATATATATATATGTAAATATATTAATATGATATTTATAATTTAAAATATTTAATATGATATGTATATTGTTAAATAGTGTAATAATATGATAAATATGATTAACACAGTTAACATAGTTAAGGAGGATACTGTGAGTTCAAATCAATTAAATGTTGTCATGTGGTACGTTTATGAAATGTCCTAATGACAAGTCAATAAAATAGGCGGTGATGTGTACATATGATATCCCCGTGGAACACGTACTAGTAGCATATGGTTGTTAATTATGTGTCATTATTAAAAATATATATAATTTTATTTTAAATAAAATGAAATATTTAAAAAAAAATTTCTTAGTTTTTCTTTTTTTAAATAAAAAATGAATTTTTAGAAATAATTTTTTCGTTTTAAAATGAATATTAAAAATATTTTCTTAACTCTCCCATCTCTCTCTTGCTTGCAATTCTTCCTCTCTTATCCCTAAACCTAAATCGAATCCGGATAAATTCAAGTCAGATGTGAGTTTGTTTTCGGCCAATTCGACCTTTTTTAAAATTGTTTTCGGCTTATCACACTAAATTTGGAGATTTATGATTGGATTCAACTTGTTTTAACGATGTGAGCGGAGAATCAAAAGAGAGAGAAAAAAATGAATTTTTTTTCAAGTTTTTTATTTTTAAAATAAAGAAAAAAAGAATGCAATGTTATTTTTTAAAAAAAAATTATATTTTTAATTTAAAATTAACACATGACAACCATGAACTTGTGCAACTGCATCGTTGTTACATGCTCCTACAGACTAACACATATACAAGTTATAAATAAGTTTTAGTGACATGGCATGCTACATAATATAAAAATATTACGTGTTATCACCTCATTAATTGTCAAATCAATATCTACATTTAATGATGTTAATCTTCCGTATCATATCACCACATGATTTTGTTTTTTAATATAGATATCACGTTTATCATTTTTAAAATATAAATACTACATTAAAAAAATGTATAATACATGAACCAATCATGACATTATCTCATTTTCAAAAAAGCTTATCATATATAATTTTTTTTTTTACTTTTTTTCATTTATTTGAAAAAAAAAGAAAAAAAACAAAACCGTTTACCCAATGAAATCTAATTTATCATTAGTTAACAAATTAGGTGGTAGATTTTAATAGTTTTGGCTGCTTATTAAGAGTAGCTAGCAGCTAGTTAATTCGTGTTTATTTATTATCAAGTTAATCTGTAGCTACCAATCTTTTAAGAGCTCATTAACTTTAAAGCAACTGTCTTGCAAATAAAACAAAGAAAAGGAATAAACTTTTGTACGAAAAATTTTTTTTTACCATCTTTGTGAGATTAAAAACCCAGCAAAAACAGAAAAAGAAATGGAGGGAGATCAGGTGAGAAATGAGAAATGTTTGTGATTTAGTTTAATTAGTAGAAAAAAAAAGTTTAGGGTAATCCTTCAAATCATATATCTATATATGTTCACATCTTCCCCATGCATGCATGCATGCCCTTCTATATTGCATTAGTTCTACCTGTCTGGAAATGAACTTTTTCTTCCAACTTTTTTGAGTGATTAAGTGAACGCTTATTTATCGTGTCTCTGTCCAAGTTTTATTGGAGTTTGAAGATGGAGAGTTTTTCAACCAAACTTTTTTACCATCTTTTTGGGCAAAAAAAAAAAGATGATGATATGATCTTTTTCTTATTAGGTTGGCCTGACTATGCGTATATATGAAAGCAACATTATAATTTATATGTTTTTCCTCAATAAAACTTTGAGACACACAGCCTAAGTCATTAGCACATGTTCAAGGGTAATTATCAAGCTTATTATTTTGAAAAACTTCAATTTTGACACACAGAGCCTAAGAAAGCAATATTCATGCACCACTTGCCTTATAAGTTAATAATCAACAATATTGCATTCTATTTTGAATTTCATGACATGAAATGAAATGAAATCAGACTACAAATTCCTTGAGAGACGTTGCTTATTCAAACACATAAATATCGTCCTATATATGTCGAGAAATAGATACATATGGTCAGGTTAGGTTAGGTCAGATCAGGACCAAAGAGCTTGAATGTTTGGAACCAGAAACAAGGGATGAAATCCATTTCTCCAGCTTTTCCTTCGCACTTTGTTTTTCAAAACAACGTGAAATTTGCTATAAACAAGTGAAAAATGAATCACAAGCCAATTATATGGGAAAAAAAGGATTTTGCTAAACTCCAAAGTATTTTAACTTTCATAATTTGATAGAGGAAGCTTTGTGTAGCAAGCTTTCCCAAAAACTGAAGAAGAAAGGGAAAAAAAACAAAGAAATATAATATGAAGGGAGTGAAGAAGCAAAGGGGCAAGTTTGCTAATGAATCATTACCTGACAGCGATTTTCAAAATCGGTTTCAGATTATAACAAAGGAAGCTGAAGATACCTGGAAGTTAGGAAAAATGTTGGGTTTTTTTTTTGCAAATTGTAAGGATTAAAAGATTGAAAGAAATGAAGCTTAGGGATCAAAAATACTTGTAAGTGCTTTTGTCATGAACTTGAGTCAAATATCCTTTTGTTTTATGTCTAGGTAAAGTTACGATGGCTGTTTTGGAGTTATTCTTACATTAAGTTCTCTAGAATGGTGATTTATTTGGTAATGCACGTTTATTTCCTGATGGAATGCTAGCTATGATATGGTATATGGAAGAGTTGATTTTATTAGATTTTTTTAAGAAATATATGGACAATATGGTGTTGGCTCGATGATGCTTTGGCTAAGGTGGGTGTGGACAGAAATTCAGTGGATGCTGTAGCAATTTGGTTGAAGACCTGGAGGCTTGTTGGACGTATGTTGTTATCTTCATCTTTTCAGCGTTATAGAGTTTTTGGTTTTTGGGAGAATTTGGGGTTCATACATTCAATGTATGTTTTTGGACAACTGATATTTGGTGAGATTTTTTTCTGTGTTGATATCTTCATCTTTTCAGAGTTTTTGGTTTTGAGAGAATTTGGGGTTATACAGTCAATGTTTTTTTTTTGGAAGTTGTTTCTGTTCCTGTTATTAGGAAATTATAGTTTTTGTAACCTGGTTGCTTAATAAAATTTATTTGACTTAGAAAAAAAATTTTGATAGAGGATGAAAGTAATTGATGGCAGCCACCTGACTTTTTTAATCAAGATTGATATGATATTAAAATTGACGTTTAAAAAATTATAAATTCTAAAAAATTTATACATGTGATGATTTTTTTCAATTAGATAAATACAAAAGTAGAAGGATTGAAAAGTAAATTAGAAATTAAAAAAAATTGATAATAATTTTTTTTTTCCAAAAAAAAAACCTTTTCATAGTTTTAATCAAGGGTAATGATTTCTGGATTGACGTTCCTAATTAATTTCCCGACTTTGTCTAAAAATACAAAAAAATATATATTATAAGTAATATAGAGAGAGAGAGAGGGGGAAAGAAAGAATCCTTTTTCAGGTTCGTGGTTCATACTCCCCACATTGATTCTAGTTTCCTACTTGAAAGTTTTTACAATATTGGTGATTAAATTAGTCCTAGAATTAAAGCTGATGTCTAATCTTGGTTGCTTTAGTACCAGAAGAAATTAATCCCTCTAAGTTATCCTATTCTCGTAAGAAAATTTTTAACTTAATTATCTTATGATAAGAGTTTTTTTTATTATTATTATTATCAACTAAATTTATAATATCAATTAAAAAATTATCACATATCTAATTATTTTATTATTTTTATTATACGTTTTACCCTATTAATTTTGAAATTTAAAAATTTCACTTCAATGAATGTAATTTTTGCGTAACTAATTGAATTCAAATCAAAGTGGTACTTTGTGTAAGTATATATGGTGAATGTTGTTTTGTGTCTTCGACTGGTCATATTGGGTGTATGTAAATAATTTTTTTTTGGTTGGAAATAATTAATGCTTTAAATTCTTAAAAAGAGAAAAAAAAAATTATAATTGCCATTGTGTAATTATATAGTTTAAAATATTAAATTTGTATATTTATATTATGTTTTACACGAAAATTAAATATTATAATTTATGTCTATACGAAAATATAAAATATTTTTTTTTGTTTTATTAAACTCATATATAATTATTGTTAAAATTTTAAATTATATCACTTTTATATTTTTTATACTTATATTATATAATAATATCATATTTTAAATTATCAAATTTAAATAGAAGCCACCATTGTTAAAAAAAAGGAGAAATTAAAAAAAAAAGGTAGAAAACAGCAGCACATCACATGGGGAAGACTAGATTTGGCAATTCGTATTTTTATGTCATATTTCGTATCGTATTTGACATATAAAATGATACAAATTATAAAACATGAAAACAACATGAATTATAAAACATGTTTAAATTTTAAACCTAAATAAAATACATTTATTATACGTGTTACACGTAATATAATATGACTAACACTTGTAAAATTAATTTATTTAAACAAGACATAAATAAATATGGGATATATACGAATATATATGACTAATACAAATATACACGAACATACACGACTAACATAAATATATACAAAAATATGACTAAAATAATAAATAACTATAAACTATTCATCATTTACAACTTAATAGATTTTTTATATTTATAATATAAAATAATACTTTTATATTAAAAAGAATAAAAAATTTTGATACCCATTTGTCATAACGTCTGGATCCATTGATCTATTACTAGACATTAACTTAGGAAGTCGCTACCAATCTTTTTTTTGTATTTAGGTACGATTGACCACCTAAAGAATCTATCATTTCAAGGAATACTTAAGCATGCCTAAAAGTCTCTAAAAAAATAGGTTCAGGTCTATTAACCAGAACAAAGTTCGGGAGTTCAGTTACGAGTGAGGAAGGTTATAGCACTCTTACAATGCCCATCAAAAGATGGTACCAGCTCAATTTTGTGTTATCCGATAAGCCTTAAAAATTTTACCAAGTAATTAATTATTGAAAATTATTTTTAATTGACTTCAATATTTTTGGCAGAATATTAAAAAAAAATTCCTACCTCAAGAGTATATAAGAAAACTACTGTTTCACTTTCAAAAGTTCCATCATCGGATTATTTAACAAGATTTCAAAAACATAAGTAAAGTATAATGATTAATATATATTCTTCTTTAAAAAAAAAAAAAAACTCATGCTTTTATACAAGAAAAATTAATAATTTCAACTTTTTTTTAAAGCATTTTGAGGTTTTTTATTTTTAAAAAATTAGATATTTTCAACTTTTCCTTAAAATTTTTTTTAAAAAATTTTAATTTCAAGGAAAATTGATACTTTCAAACTTTTCCTTAAAACTATTTTTGAAAATTTTTATTTTAGAAATTTTATTTTTAAGAAAAATTGATACTATTAACTTTTCCTAAAAAATATTTTTTAAAAAAAATCTTTATTTTTAAGAAAAAAATGGTAATTCCAACTTTTCCTCAAAAATGTATATATTTTTTAAACTTTTATTTTCAAGAAAAATTGATACTTTTAACTTTTCCTCAAAAATATTTTTTTAAAAAATTTTATTTTTAAGAAAAATTGATACTTTCAACTTTTTCTCAAAAATATTTTTTTTTAAAAAAAATTATTTTTAAAGAAAATTGATACTTTCAACTTTTCCTCAAAAATATTTTTTTTTGAAAATTTTATTTTAGGAAAATCATTGACAAAAATAAAAATAAAAATAAAAAAATTAAAGAATACCAAATAATTCTAATTTAATCAATAAGCAGAAATAATAATAATAAATAAATAAATGAAGAAAAACCTTAACACGGTTCGGGTCAACGGCTGAAACGGCTCAGCTCGAGATACAAGAAGAGGTTGGAATGGCACGACTCAAGGTATGGCTCGACTCAATTTTACGGCTCAACAGGGGATAGGTGAAACGGGTTGGCGGATCAAAGCGCTGCAGGTCAGGTCGGATCTTGAAAAAACGCACAGATCCTGCTTTGCTTTTAATCCTGAAATGGCGTCATTTCTAAACACTATAAAAGGCATGGGTTTTCTCTTTTCTTCAAATGTGACGCCCTCTTTCTCTTTCTTCCCTTCTGCTTCTCGTTCTAAGCGATTTTCGATCGTCGTTTCTTATTGAATATCGTTGGAAAAATCATCGATTTTTGGGTTATATCGCTTGAAATTGGGTTTTTTGTAGGAAAGTCACCGAAAAACTTGAATTTTAGCCACAAATTTCATTGGATTTTGGAAATTTCCAAAAAATTTCCAGAAAAACAAAGCCAAAATTTTGAAAAAATTTTTAAAATTTCTAAGATTGCTAAATACTCTTTTTTTTATTCTATTTTTCCATGTTTTCTTTTATGTGTCCTCTTTGCTTCTGATCAATAGGTATTTATAGGGTCAATCTTAGAATCCCTGATTAATCTAGATTCTCTTTCTAATTAAGTTTTTAGATTATCTATTAGTCACAGAATTTATCCTATACTAGTTTAATCCAACTATGATTCTTTACTGACCTTATTCATGACAGAATTCATTCCCATTTTTATTTTTAATTGTTCTAATTATTATCATTATCTAATAATAAAAAATTAATCTGAAAAAGAAAAAATAAAAATTTAGAAGAAAAACAAATAAATAAATCAATAAATAACATAAATGAATAAATAATTAAGCCCAAGTCTTTAGGCTTGACTGACCCCATTGGACCAGGCCCAATTGATTCGGGCCTGGACCAAATTGGATGTTTATAGCTTTTGATAATTTCCTGTGCAACAAAAATTACGCAAAAATGTAGACACCCTGCTTATGATCATGCCCATCCATTCATTTAAAAAAAAAATAGACACCCAAATGACTTGAAACTCTTCTAAGCGGAGATTCACAATTTTTGAAGAATAAACAAAACTCATCTAAACGGAGGCTTAACAATTTTGAAAAAATAAATAAAGCTCCTCTAATCAGAGGCTCAATAACTTTTGAAAAATAAATAAAGCTCTTCTAAACAGAGGCTCAACAACTTCGAAAAAATAAACAAAGCTCCTTTAATCAGAGGCTTAACAACTTTTGAAAAATAAAGAAGGCTCTTCTAAACAGAGATTCAACAACTTTGAAAAAAAAAACAAAGCTGCTCTAAACAAAGGTTCAACAACTTTGAAAAATAAATAAAGCTTCTATAATCAAATGCTCAACAACTTTTAAAAAATAAACAAGGCTACATGAAAATCATGTCTAGAGGAGTCAAAGATCGTGTTTGAAGGAATTTTAAAAGATTATGCTCGAGGGTCTTACAAATCGATCCTAATACTGAGAGATATCATTTTTTAAAGATTAGAATCTTATCTCACAAGCTTTTTCTCAAATGAAAATTTAAAACTTTTACATCAAAAAGTCTTCACATTTTTCTTCTCCATGTGGGATCCTGAAATACCCCTGCTTTTTGAATTTATGCACTATACTTTTTTAAATATAGTATATGCTATGCGAAATACAATGCATGCGTAATTCAATGCATGCTATGCAAATGCTGGCTAATTAATTCTCATTCAGTTATGGTACTTAAGTTTTTTAAGCTCTTTTCTTGGGCCTCGAACCCTTTATTCTTCAAAAACCAAGTCAGCGTAACTCTCAATCATCTCTTTCATTTAATTCTCACATTTTTTCTGCAAGAAATCTCTTTTCAAATTCAATATCCTTATCAAGAACTAAACATCTCAAATTTGCCCTTATCACTCTCAACCTCTCCAATGTAATGTAGAAATCTTTAATGTTATTATTCATTTATCAATCATTATTTCAACCTCAAAAAGTAAGAATGCATTCACACATTTCTTCCATTGTAAGGTATTAAGGAGAAAAGAATAAGAATGGTTAAGAAATAATCAACAAAAGAGACATACAAAGAATAAAGTAAAATATTTTTTATTAGCAAAAATGCTGACAAACTTTGGCCAAGAAAGAATTACAAAGATAGGTATGGGGAGACAATGCCCAAAAATGAACAATCAGACAATCATGATAACACATCTCAAGGTCTTTTTTGAAAAACTCAATCACCCAATGCACTTAACAACTTAGAGCTCCTCAGAATTTGCTAGCCTTCATGTTAATGAATTTTTAGATTTAATGTTGTATTCTCCTTATCTAAATTATCTTATCAGGTTTTTAACTTAGATAAACCCCCTATGACTTAAATCGTCTTGAGTCTTTTTTTTATTTTTTTTCATTTTTTCTTTTTCAAGCATAATACTTCTTCACAGCATCAAAATTTATAGGATGGGCCAAATCATTTTCATCTATCTCAGTCAGTATCAACGCTGCACCTGAGAAAGCTTGTTTCATCACATATGGCCTTTTTCAATTCAGAGTCTATTTTTTTCTATTATCATGCTGATTTGAGAGAATTTTTTTTAAGATCAACCTCTATCTCGGAAACAATAAGGTTAAACTTTTTTGTCATAAGCCCTCATCATTTTTCTTTGATATAGCTAACCATGGCACAACGCTGTCAATCATTTTTCTTCTATAAAATTTAATTGTTCATAGCATTTTTAAATCCATTCAACCTGTTCTAGTTTAACTTCTTTTAGAATCCTCAAGGATGGGATCTCTACTTCTACTGACAATACAGCTTTCATCCTATAAACCAAAGAAATTGAAGTTATCCCAGTAGAGGTACGCATTGATGTTTGATATGCATGCAGTGCAAATGATAACTTTTCATACCAATCTTTATAGGTCTCAGTCATCTTTTCAAGAATTCTTTTTATATTTTTGTTAGCTGTCTCAACTGCCCATACATTTTCGGATGGTATGGCACTGAGTTATGATGCTTAATCTTCTATTGGGCACATATTTCTTGCATCATCTTACTATTCAGATTCTTGACATTATCTTAAATGATTCTCTCCAAAAGTTTATATCTATAAATGATCTCTCTTTTTATGAACTTGTAAACTATAGATCGTGTTACATTTACAAATGTTGCTACCTCTACTCATTTCGTGAAGTAATTTCGTGAAGTAATCTATTATCACAAAAATAAACCTATACCCATTAGAAGCCTTTGGGGTAATAGGACTAATGACATCCATGCCTCACATCAAGAATGGCTAAAGTGGTGCCAAAACATGTAAAGTAAATGGCGAAGCATGGATCTTATCAGAATATATCTGGCATTTATGATATTTTTGAGCGTAATCAATGCAATCACTCTTCATTGTCAACCAATAGTACCATGCTCTTATGATCTGTCTTGCCATCATATGTCCATTGACATGTGCCTCACAAATTCTATCATGCATCTCTTCAATGATTTTTTTTACCTCGATTTTATTTACACACCTCAACAATACTTGATCATGGCTTTTTTTGTACAAAATATCTCCATCCAGGAAAAAGCTCATAGTTAATTATCGGATGACCCTTTTATCATTTTTTGTTGCTTGGATTGGGTATTGCTGGTTCTTAATGTACTATAATATATCATAAAATCAGGGTTTCTTATCATCCTCTTCTTCTACATTGGAGCAATGAACCGGTATATCTTTGACAACTAATCTGATAGGTTAAATGTCAATATTATCACTAATTCGGATCATTACAGTCAGAGTAATCAAGGCATCGACAATCAGATTCTCCTTTCGAGGTAAATGATCAAACTGGATATCTTTAAACTGCTTTATCAACTTTAAAATATACTTATGATATGAAACGAGTTTTAAATCTCTCGTCTCTCATTCTCTTTTCAATTGATATATAACTAGAGCTGAGTCCTCAAAAACTTTTAATGCTTTAACTTTTCTATCTATAGCAGCTTGTAAACCCATAACACATGCCTTATATTCAGCGATGTTATTTGTGTAATTAAAATTTAACCTCACTGTTATAAGGTAGTATTGTTCTTCTTAAGAAATTAAAATTGTCCCAATTTCATGTCTTAAGGTATTGGTAACTCTATCAAAATACATCTTTCAACACTTTCTTTCATGCTCCCCATTCTCTAATTGGAAAATAGTCATCAGATCTTCATCGAAAAAGTCTAATCTCATTGGTTCATATTTTTCAATAGCATGATCTACAAAAAACTCAACTATAGCACTCCATTTAATTACCTTTTGGCTTACATATATGATATCATATTTCGAGAGCATTACTTGTCACCTAGCAATTTTCTCAGACAAAGAAGGCTTCTCGAATATGTATTTAATTGGATCTAGTTTTGCTATAAGCCAAGTGATGTGATAGAGCATGTATTGTCTGAGTCTTTTGGTAGTCCAAGCAATGCACAACACATTTTTTTCAAAGAAGAATCCTTGGACTCATATTTTGTAAATTTTTTATTCAGATAATAAATAACTTTCTCTTTTCGACCATATTCATCTTGTTGTCCCAACACACATCCCATTAAATTCTTACACACTATCAAGTATAAAATTAAAGGTTTTTCTAGAACATGTGACACCAACACTGGAAGATTTAACAAGTATTGCTTAATTTTATCTAAAGCCATTTGGCATTCTTCGTTCTATTCTCAAGGTTATTCTTACGAAGAAGATTAAAAATGGGATCACATTTATAAATAAGCTGAAATATGAGTCGCGAAATGTAGTTCAATCCTCCCAGAAAACCTCAAACTTTTTTTAATGTACTCGGAGGTGACAAATTTTGAATGGCTCATATTTTGTTTGGATCAACTTCAATCTCTCTTTCACTGACCATAAAGCCTAGCAACTTTTTTGACTTTGTCCCGAAGGTGCACTTGACTGAGTTCAACTTGAGTTAAAATTTTTTGAACCTCTCAAATAACTTTTTAAGGTTGGTTACATGATCTTCATTTTCATGAGATTTTGTAATCATATCATCCACATACATCTCAATCTCTTTGTGCATCATGTCATGAAAGAGCATCATTATGGCTCTTTGGTATGTTGCCTCAGCGTTCTTTAACCCAAAAAACATGATTTTGTTGTAAAAGATCCCTCATATGGTCACAAAAGTGATCTTTTCCATATCATCTACAGCCATTTTTATTTGATTATAACTTGAGAATCCATTCATAAAAGAGAACATTGAATGCTTAGCCATGTTATCTACCAGAGTGTTAATATGAGACAAAAAAAAGTTATCTTTTGGGCTAGCCCTATTCAAATCATGATAGTTTACACATATTTGTATCTTCTCATCTTTCTTAAAAATTGGTACTATATTACGTATCCACTTTGGATACTTAGCCACTTGTAAAAAACTTGCATCAAACTATTTTTTCACCTCTTTTTTTATTTTTAGTAGCATTTCAGGCTTCATTCACCTTAGTTTTTACTAGACTGGCTTACATTCTGGCTCCATTCACCTCAATTTTTACTAGACTGACTTACATTCTGGCTTCAGGGGTAATCTATGCTCTACTATCTTCGTACTCAACCTTGACATATCCTGGTAAGATCAAGCAAATACATCCATGAATTCTTAAAGTAGATCTTTCAAACATTGTCTATCTCTTAATGAAAGTGAAGTGTCAATTCTGACATCTTTTTTATTCTCCTCATCTCTTAGATTCATCAAGTTAGTTGTCTCTTGATGAGGCTCAATTGGTTTACTTTCTTGTTCAATCAATCTCATTAGGTCCATATGTATAACATACTCTTCAGAATCATCTTTATTATCAAGTTCATCAATGTTAATTGAATTATCAAAATTAACCTCTTGATTGTTATCATAATTATCTTTTTGTTCATTTAAAGACCTAAAATTGAATGAAATGAGATATGTTGGCAAGATGTATTTGAAAAAATGGCAATAATAAAGGCACAAAAAGAAATGAATAAAAATGCATCCTTCCTAATCCTTATTAAAATAATAAAAGATAAATGGTCCAAACAATAAAGATCACCCTAATGCTTTGGACAATAGCTATTGGGTGTATAATTACATTGAATTAGTCTCAAAGATAAAAGGTATTTCAATGGTACTCTAATTGTTCAGCTCATAATCTGATAGATAAATATGGACCCACCCTTCTTGTTCAAGCCTCATTTCATCTTCAATAACATAGATAGTCAACTAGACGAATGCCTCTTTCATACTTTGTTCATAATTTTTTTATTTTTTTTTGCATTTAGGTACATGAATCCTCCAGGCCTAAAAGTCTCGTACAAGTGTAAGATAATCATTAATCTTACTATTTTACCTACTGGTTTTCTCCTGATCTTTCATTTTTCTTTTTTATAGCTTAGGCCTAGCTTTTCACTGTTGTCTACCACTATTGGGGGCTTTTTTATTTCCTGTAAGTTTTTACCCAACCCTACTCTTGGATACCAGCCCTTACTAATAACTTGGCACATCACTATCTTTGAAAAAGGTTAATTTTTATATCCTTCACCCACATAATTGACTAATTTGAAGGATCGATAAGAGTATTCCATCGCTTCTTCAGCAGTTTTCACATATGGAGCATTCAAAGGTTGGGTCACTAGCATGTTTTCATCCTTAAATGTTGCTACTAATCGACATTCTACATTAAACTTGATCTTTTGGTATAGGGTAGAAGGCACAGCACCTGTCATGTGAATTCATGGCTTTACTAGTAAATAGCTGTAAGATAGAAAGATATCCATCACTTGAAACTTCACATTAAAAGTGCATGACCCAATTTACAAGGGCATCTCGATGTCTCTTAAAACTTCTCGTCTAGTCTCATTAAAAGCTTGTACGACTATTCAATTGTCCTTCATGTGAGAGTAATCGATAGGTAACCTTGCCAAAATTTACATAGGCATGACGTTGATAGCGAAACCATTATCAATAAGGACTTTGGTCATAATATGGCTCCTGCACTTAACCATGATATGTAGAGCCTTGGCACTTTTCTTTCTTTCTGGAAGAATCTCATCATCACTGAATGAAATATAGTTCGGCATGACTAGATTTCTAGCTAAGTGATTCACATATTTAACAGACATATTATGTGTTATATATGCTTGGTTCAACACTTTTAACAGGACATTCAGACGTAATTTCAAATTCAATAGCAGTGATAATAATGAGATTCGTGTTGGCATTTTATTTAACTATTCAACCATAAAATATTCACTGTGTTTTATTAGTTTTAGGAATTCACAAGCTTTTTTTTTTACACTGGCTTCGGATGATCCTCTTCAGGTTTCACTTTGGGGTTATTTCGCTCTTCACCTACCTTGGCCCTTTTTTTAACCTTTTTTAGTATTTTTAGAGTATAGCATCTTTCACTTCGGGTGATACCTCCTACACCTATTTTGTTAGCAACATCGAACTTAGAAGCACTTTTCTTTTACCTTTGAACTACCATATCACAACCATATTTTTAGGGTACAACTTTGTCATCCTTATATGAGAATAGAGCCAAGACTTTAAAAGTTACTGGCTTGAGAATAAGTTTATCTATAACTGACTTTGGCTTGTTCCCAAAGTGAATTGTTACCGACTTTAAAAATAGTTTTGTTGGCTTATCGATCATAAATACCTCAACACTTTTTGAGACCTATTTTTTTTCGTAAAGTTTCATCTGATATGAATCCATGAGCTTTTGTACCTCTTGATAAAACTGCTCATAAATTTTGATAAAGTGACCAATTGCCCTACTATGATATTTACAGCTAGTGCCTGCTACATATGCTCTATAATAATCATGCGAACCTACTGGCTGTATCATGTCAGCTCTCCATAAAGCATCAAATAGTTGGCTGAAAGGTGTCTTAATATCTGTCACTTTTCTCTTTAAATGTTGCTCATATTCCTTACTTAGAGCATTTACGTTATGATTAGGTAAATGGTTGCCACTGACATTTGGTGTAGTTATCTCTCCTGTATCGAAGATAATCATTCCATCATTGATCAACCATTACACTTTATGTTTCAAGACAGTATAATTTTTAGTAAAATGACCAACAATCCTGCAGTGATAGTCATAATGGGCTGTGGGATCATACCATTTAGGGTAAGACAACTTGAGTGGTTTTATTTTGTTAGAAGTAATTAGATGACTATTGTAAAGCTCACAATATAACTCTATATAAGTCATGAGAATTTGGTCGAATATAGGCTTTTTGCAAGCAATTCGTTACTCTTGTGAACCAGTCATTGGGCTAGTCGGATGGGTCTGAGGTTTAAGGTAGATTGAGTGTTAGGATCGTATATGGTATTTTGAAGTCTAAAAAAAGGTTGATATGTTTGGGGGTAAAATGATTGTGGGATTGGTTGGTATGGGTAAGAGGGGGCATTATTCATAGCAAGATAATATGGAGGATATCATTGTGGTGGGTAGGGTCGATAACCCCTAAATTGTTTCTATCAAAACTCATAGCTTAAGCTTCAGTTTCTTTTTTCTATATGGCTCTTTTGTTTGATGTGTCCCCTCCTTCTAACTTACCATTCTTGATGGCACTCTTAATAATTTCTCCCGAAATCACCATATTGACAAAATTTTTTATTGCATTCTCTATCATTTTTTTATAATAGAGAGATTTTAAAGTGCTGACAAATAGCACTGTAGTTTCTTTTTCAATTAGAAAAGGTTACACTTGAAAAGCTACATCCCTCCACCTCTGGGCGTATTCCTTAAAAGAGTCATTTGTCTTTTTTTTCTAGGTTCTGTAAAGATAAACGATCAGGAGCCAAATCTATAATATGTCGATATTAACTGATAAAGTCATAGGCCATATCGCTCTAAAAATGGATGTGAGTTCTATCCAACTGAACATACCATCTAGCCGCGGAGCTCATAAGGTTATCTTGAAAAACATGTATTATTATGAACATGGGCTATCATCTTTCGACAGTACATAGTAATATGAGTTTTTGGGCACTTTATACCATCATATTTCTTAAATTTTGGTATTTTGAACTTTGAAGGAATGACTACATCCGGGACTAAGCAAAGCCAACAGCATCGACAAAACCATAAAACCCAATTCCTTCTATAACTCGTAACATTTGTTCAAGCATACTAATCTTCGAATCTTTTTGAGATTCCATCACATTTACTTTTTTTTCTCTTTTTCTTTCAAGTCATCCAAATTAAAAACTTGGATCAGTTATACTGCTTTTTCAATAAAGATAAGATTCACTTAGTTATGGTAATGCCTTAAGTTTGAAGCTGATGACATTCTAAGGTATACAGGATATGTGCATTACTGTGATGGTATATCCTGTGTGGACTGGGCTTGTTGTGGATTAAAATCAGATGGATATAGAGGATTAGCCACTTTTTATGATAGAGGGCCTTATTGGCTTGTGTTCTTTTCTATCCTCTTTCATTTGTTTAACTTGTTAAGAGCATCCAAAATCTTACTCAACTCATTCTCAAGTTTTTTTGTGCTTTTTCTATTTTTTCAAGTTGATGAGAGTTTTTCTGCTCTATTTGTCTAGCTCCAACTCTTGTATTATATCGGTGGGCAGGGTTCTTGTCGGATTGAGCTATTCTTGAACCTTGAATACCATATTTTAGAATTAGTAAGTTTATACCACTATCTTATGGTTATTTTGTTAAATGTAATGAATGAAAATGCAATGAATAAAGGTGCATACATGCAAAGAATATTTACCTTAAGACAGTATTTAACCAAAAGATTTTATTTATTCCAAAGAACTTTCGTTTACATAGGATTTATCATCATAGAGTATAACTATAAAATCGTTTGATTTGCTTATACTGGTCTCTAGTTTCTTCGATGAAGTTCAAGAGACGCTGCCTATGTTATTCTATTGAGGCCACCACTTATTTCAATGCCTTTGCCTTTTTTACCATCTCGCTTGCCTTACATACCCCTTTGCAAATTTAGGTTGTTAAGTGCTCAATATACTTCTGTCTTCTTAAGTTTTCCCTTTTACCATATCATACTTGGTATGATAACTCTCTATGCTCTCTAACCAATACAATAATGTAGTCTTCTTATTTATTCAACTTCTGTCTTAACCTGCTTATATAGCTATTTAACATGTTATTTTTATCTATACTTGGATATTTTTTTCTTCTAATTCAGTATATTCTTACTTCAATCACTCATTTTCATTAGTCAGCTCAGTGATTGTTATCTCCTTGACTTTTACCTTCACACACAACCTCTTATGTCCATGGTGTAGCTTCACTAGATCTTTAACAGTTGTATCATGTTCTCTAGCAATCTTGCAAACTTTAACTTCATGATTTTCAGCTCTATCTTTTCATTGATCTTTCTTTTCTTAAAGCTTCTAGATTTTTTACTTTAATTTATCTTTTTTGATCTCGAATTCTTTTGTCGTAAGCTCCAATTCTGATAGTATCTCTTTAAGCTTTCCTTTTGTTGGTAGTTAAAAGCTCTTATAAGTGAATACCATTTTTTGTCTTCATCTTACTCTCTAAACTAAGTACCCATGAGTGACTTTATCAGTGAACGATCTTGGACTCACTCTACGGGGGTTTTTCCATGCTTTAATCACCTCATTCATCCTCTGAAATACTTTTTGGCTCACTATAAGAAAAATCTGATTCATAAAGCTTATGCGTCATGGGAATGAACTATTTTGGCCCAAACTGCCTTCTCACTAGAAATGGCGCATAACTTGTTGCTCTCATAAACCCATAAGTGGGACCACAATATTATTTTTACACTGATATAGCATAAGTTCATGATTTATCCATGGGACCAACCATCTTACTTCGGTACTTATCAATTTTTGTAAGAAAGCTGTCTACTCTTTTTTAGACTTTTATTTTGGCCACTCATTTTCATAGAATTCCTTAATCGAAGCTCGATTATGGACATAAAGCTTCGAGAAAGCACTTTTTTTTTCACTTAAAGTGGTTTTTCATCCATAAGTACAATAACTGTATGCAGCCTATAAAATACCTTTTATTTCGGTGATAGTAACTCAAAGATTTGATAGTCTCTGTTAATATTACTGTTGAAGGGTTATAGCCATTGATCACACTTTCGAAGAAGTCAATCACTACTATCTCAATATAACCCAAAACCTTCAAAAATATCACCATTTCGTATATGGCTAAAGCAAATACGTCTAACCTTCATTTTTTGTTAGTATGTTGTACTAAAAAATCATGAAAAAACTTTCAAGGTAGGCAAACCTGTTCTTATTTATTCTTTATGTAAGAATCCACAATCTCTTTGTCTATCCCCATAAGATGGGCCAAATCCTTACGAAATCTTGATTTATGTTTTTAACATATATCTTGTCAGGAGCTTGGAGATACAGGCCCAACAAAGTCAAATATTCTTCAATGGTTGGTATCATATCAACTTTATTGAAGATGAAACACTTATATGCAAGATCTTAGAATTACACTGTGCTTTTATTAGTTGATTCTTGACATTTACTGTAAGGTGTACTATATGCCCATGTCTCTAGCAAAACTCATCTTATCTTGATGGACTCATCTTCTTCCATATATCAACCAATCCTCTAGATTATTTTGTTTGAAGTCGATAAATGTCTCTTAAGACAAGGTAGAAGCATAGCCGATCGGTAAACAATCTCTTTTCTTTAGTTGAATACTTTCTGACTAGACATTTACTTCGTTAGGTGACTCACAAAGAGCTAATACAGACGAAGAGCAAACTAGTCGTTCTGTGGAGTCCATGAAAAACTTGTTGTTGAAGACCATCTTTCAAGCAAATGTTCTTTATGCGACTTTATGAATAAATTAATTAATTAATTAATTAAAAAGTCACACATAATAAGAGGAATGAATCCTATATTTTTGGTCAATTCTAAAGGGAAGGAGATGGCTCTATCTATAGGTTAGGCACTTCTAAGGTCCACTATATGTGGTTTGAGGTTAAAGTTTAAAAGTTCTCAAATTGTTTCTTACATCATTGTCCATCACAGACAACTAAGGTACCCCAATCCTCACCCATTACAGGCTATAAGCGGAAAAGGTTTAATTTGAGTTGGAGTATTTTGCTAGCCACTGTGGAGGTATTAAAATCTCACAAAAATATAGGTACTTTACTCCCTCTTAAAAAGACAAAGCTCGGGTATAAAGCTCATATTATGTAAATGCATATGAATAACAGAGTTAACGAAGTAAATAAATAAAATGAATGAATAAAAAATCTAAACAAAAAAATTTAATTTTTTTAGGCTTTTGGATAACACAAATTTATTTACTGGCTTGACTCTCAGCATGTCCCCAGTGGAGTCGTCAAACTGTCATAATGTCTAGATCCAGGGATCTATCGCTAGACATTGACTTAGGAAGTCGTCACTAATTTTTTTTTTTTGTATTTAGGTGCGATTGGTCACCTAAAAAATTTATCTTTTCAAGAAACACCTAAGCTTGACTAAGGCTCCCTAAAAGAATAGGTTCAAGTCTATTAACCAGAATAAGGTTCGGGAGTTCGGTTACGAGTAAGGAAGGTTATAGCACCCTTACAACACCCATCGAAAGATGGTACTAGCTCAATTTCGTGTTATCCGATAAGCCTTAAAAATTTTACTAAGTAATTAACTATTAAAAATTATTTTTAATTGACTATAATACTTTTGGCAAAAAATTAAGAAAAATCCCTCACCTTAAGAGTAGACAAGAAAGCTACTGTTTCACTTGCAAAGGCTTAATCATCGGATTATTTAACAAGATTTCAAAAAAATGAGTAAAGCATAATGATTAATATAGATCTTTTAAAAAAAAAAAAAAACTTATGCTTTTATACAAGAAAAATTGATACTTTCAATTTTTTCTAAAAAATATATATTTTTAAATATTTACTTTTAAGAAAAATTGGTACTTTCAATTTTTTCTCAAAAATGTATATATTTTTTAAACTTTTATTTTTAAGAAAATTGATACTTTTAACTTTTCTTCAAAAATATTTTTAAAAAAAAATTTATTTTTAAGAAAAATTGATATTTTCAACCTTTTTCCAAAAATATTTTTTTTGAAAATTTTATTTTATGAAAATCATTGACAAAAATAAAAATAAAAGTAAAAAAATTAATGAGTACCAAATAATTCTAATTTAATCAATAAGCAGAAATAATAATAATAATAATAATAAATAAATAAAAAACCTTAACGCGGCTCAGCTCAACGGTTGAAACGGTTTAGCTCGAGACACAAAAAAGAGCTAGAACAGCACGACTTTGGGTATGGCTCGGCTCAACTTTGCGGCTCAACAGGGGATATGTGAAACGGGTTAATAGGTCGGATCATGAGAAAACGTGCGGATCTTACTTTGCTTTTAATCTTGAAATGGTGTCGTTTCTAAACACTATAAAAGGCACATGTTTTCTCTTTTCTTCAGTTACGATGCCTTTTTTCTCTTTCTTCCCTTCTGCTTCTCGCTCTAAGCAATTTTTTATTGTCGTTTCTCGTTGAATATCATCGAAAAAATCATTGGTTTCTAGGTTATATCACCTGAAACTGGGTTTTTAATCGAAAAGTTGTTGGAAAACTTGAATTTCAACAAAAAAATTCACCAAATTCTGAAAATTTTTAAAAAATTTTCAGAAAAACAAAGCCAAAATTTCTAAAACATTTCTAAAATTTCTAAGATTGCTAAACACTCTTTTTTTGCTTCTATTTTCTCCCTGTTTTCTTTTTTGTGTCCTTTTTGCTTTTGATTAATATATATTTATAAGATCAATATTAGAATCCTTGATTAATTTGGATTTCTTTTTAATTAGGTTTCTGGATTATCATATTAGTCACTAAATTTATCATATACTAGTTTAATCCAACTATAATTCTCTTCTGGTCTTATTTACAGTAGAATTCATTCCCAATTTTATTTTTAATTATTCTGATTATTATCATCATCTAATAACATAAAATTAATCTGAAAAAAAATAAAAGAAAAACAAATAAATAAATCAATAAATAACATAAATGAATAAATAATTAAACTCAACTATTTGGATTTGACTGACTCCATTAGACTAGACCCAATTGATCCAAATTTGTATCAAATTGAGAGTCTACACCATTTAATATATATTTAAATTTTAATATATACGTTATAAAATTATATTAATTTTAAATATCAAATTCAAAATAAAGAATTATTAAAAATTCAAGAATAAAATAATGAAATATCGTATTAATATTATTATTTATATTATTAATATAAAATAATTTTATAATAATTATTAAATAAATATTATAATTAAATATTTAAAATAATTTTTATATAGTATTGAATAATTAGTTAAGTATCATAATTAAAAGAATTAAAAATTAAAATAATATTTATATATTTAAATTAAATTAAATTAAATATAAAAAACATGTTAAATATGTTAAATATATTAAACATACATCCATATAATAAAATTAAATTAAATATATTTTTATATCTTATCATACGTTAAATGTATATTTATTTAATATATTTTATTTAAATATATTTTTTATATTTTATACATATTTAGATATATTAATATATATATAATATAAATATATTATATCAAAATTTATATCGATATAAATAAATATGAGATATATTTTTAATATATATATATATATAAGTTTTTTCGTTTTATTTTAATATGGTGTTTGAAATTTCAGAACGACCAAATCAGAGTTTGAAGCACCTAGGGTACTGACAACATTGGAACATGCATTGCCCACTAACCATCCGCAGCATGCAACCTCAACCTCATCTCTTGTCCTTAAGTTGTAAAGCTGTGTAACACGTGCCAAACGCTATCTCTTCATCATTCCGCGCTCTCACTCAAGTTGCCTTAATCGTTCGACACGTGTCCAACAAAAATTCTATAAATTTCCCTTCCCTAAACTCTCGCTTCTCCACTCAAATCCCAAAACCGTTTTACACGGGATCTTCTCCAACTCCCTTGTTTCATTTCTCTTATATTCTCCTACACCGCTCTATTCGCCGCCGGCATTGGCCGCCACCGCCACCAACAGCCAAAATGGAGGCACGCCGGCGATCAGCGACTAAACCCGTTCAATCACTTAAGCCTAGAAAAACGATTTCTTTAGAGGAAGATTCCACCAAAGCCTCTGACGCATTACCTCTTCCTTTGTATATAACGAATGCGGTGTTCTTCACTATCTTCTTCTCGGTGGTTTATTTTCTTCTTTCTCGTTGGCGTGAAAAGATCCGAACCTCCACGCCTCTCCACGTTGTTACGTTTTCCGAGATCGTAGCGATTTTCGGCTTAGTCGCCTCGTTTATTTATCTTTTAGGATTCTTCGGGATTGACTTTGTTCAGTCTTTGATTCTCCGACCATCGGCTGACGTTTGGAATTCCGAGGACGATGAAGAGGAAAATGAAGTTTTGCTTCGTAAAGGAGATACCCGTAAATTCCCTTGTGGCCAATCTCTTGATTGCTCGCTTGCTCCGCTGCCTCCTTCGGCACCGCTTGTTACTGCCCAGAAAGTGTTCGATGAAAAGCCTGTGGCAGTTACAACCGAGGAAGACGAAGAAATAATTAAATCTGTAGTGGCAGGAACAACTCCTTCATATACTTTGGAATCGAAATTAGGTGATTGCAAGAGAGCGGCTGCGATCAGGCGTGCGGCGTTGCAGAAATTAACGGGGAAGTCATTATCAGGATTACCCTTGGAAGGATTTGATTACGAGTCGATTTTAGGGCAGTGTTGTGAGATGCCGGTTGGGTACGTGCAGATTCCCGTGGGAATAGCTGGGCCGTTGTTGCTTAATGGAAGAGAGTACTCGGTTCCTATGGCAACCACGGAGGGGTGCTTGGTGGCTAGCACTAATAGGGGCTGTAAGGCTATTCATTTGTCTGGTGGAGCTACAAGTGTTATATTGAGAGATGGGATGACTAGAGCTCCTGTTGTAAGGTTCGGTACCGCGAAAAGGGCAGCTGATCTGAAGTTTTATTTGGAGGATCCTGAAAATTTCGAGACCTTGGCTGTTGTTTTTAACAGGTTTGTTTTGATATTTTTCGAATTCTGGATTGATTTATTTAAATTCGAGATAATATTGGTGCTGGTTTGTTGAAAGTTTTGGGTTTTTTGGGCGGTTGCAGATCAAGTAGATTTGCTAGGTTTCAAGGTATCAAATGTGCAATTGCTGGGAAGAATATGTATTTGAGATTCACTAGCAGTACTGGTGATGCTATGGGGATGAACATGATTTCCAAGGGAGTCCAAAACGTTTTGGATTTCCTTCAAACTGATTTCCCTGACATGGATGTCATTGGCATCTCTGGTGAGTTTCATTTCCGTAGACTTGTATTCTTTTTTTCTTTTTTTTTCTTGTTTGAGCTAGATCACTGAATTTTATGAATTTATGATGGATACAGGAAACTTCTGTTCGGACAAAAAGCCAGCTGCGGTAAATTGGATTGAAGGACGAGGCAAATCTGTTGTCTGCGAGGCCATCATTAAGGGTGATGTGGTGAGGAAGGTCTTGAAGACTAGTGTGGAATCTCTTGTGGAGCTTAACATGCTTAAGAACCTTACTGGATCTGCTATGGCTGGAGCTCTGGGTGGATTTAATGCCCATGCCAGTAACATTGTGACTGCAGTCTACATTGCTACTGGTCAAGATCCAGCTCAAAATGTCGAGAGCTCTCATTGCCTAACGATGATGGAAGCTGTTAATGACAGCAAGGACCTTCACATCTCTGTCACAATGCCTTCCATCGAGGTAATTGATTTTGTTGCTGTCTGATTATCAAACACAAGGATTTTCACTGTCAAAATTATCTGGCGGAGTAAAACTGTGTTAAACAGTTCCTGAGTATTTATGTCAGTGCTTGATTATCTCTGTTGCTATCTGTTTTAGGTTGGCACTGTTGGTGGTGGAACTCAGCTTGCATCTCAGTCGGCGTGCTTGAACCTGCTTGGGGTCAAGGGTGCAAGCAAAGAGTTACCTGGAGCAAACTCTAGAATGCTTGCAACCATTGTAGCTGGTGCTGTCCTTGCTGGAGAGCTGTCACTCATGTCTGCACTTGCAGCTGGACAACTAGTTAATAGCCACATGAAGTACAATAGATCAAGCAGGGATGTTTCCAAGGTTTCTTCCTAGAGAACACTTTCATGAGGCTTTCTCAAGCCCGAAATTGGTGTAAAATTGCAAGTACCATGGTATAAATGTATCGAAGCTATCCAGACACCTTCTCTTTGTAATAAGCTAAGGAGAGATCATCTCTTTGTAATTTACTTTATTTATTTTGTATTTTGTTCTTTTCTTTCTTATTTCTTATATCCAAAAAAAAAAAGACAAGCCATATAATCTGAGAATTGTGTAAAATGATAGAATTGTTTATTGACATCTTTTTTTTGTTCTTCTTTTCATAGATTCTGCATGTTATTATCTTCTCTGCTATATTTCTTACAACATATTTTCTAGAAGAATTATGACCTTGTAAACAAGATTTCAAGAGATGCTTTAAATTTTAGTACTGATTGATGAGAATAAGACGTCCACACAATCTAATGCTGGGGCATCTCATCCTTTTTTGTCTGCTGCTTCAATTTTCAGCAATCTCTTTGCCCAATGAAGCCGTAGATACAACATTTTGGTAGAGAAAAGTTTAGGATGAGGGAAAAGTTTCCAGGCCAAGGTAGATCATAGATTTTAGAGAAGACTTACGTCGGATTTACAAATGGTTTATTAAAAGAGATCGATCACTAAAGGGGATAATCTATTAACAGAGATCGTTTACCAAAAGGGATTGTTGTTTGAAGAAGTCAAAATTAAAAATCAAAATTTAATCTTATAAGCGAAATATTCCATACCAAAATGACTAAGCCCGTTGTCCGCAGATTTCCAGCTACAGAGTCTACAGCCATCCTTTACCGTCTCTGCTATGTGACTTTCCATGAAAGTGTCTGTTGTCTATATTTTCGATTAATTACATATTTTGCACTTTGGTGTTCCTTATTAAGAATTTTATATTATTTAATCATCCAAAACAATAAAAAAATAACGAATATTATGTTATCCATGTGAAAATTGCGTTTCTCTTCTACATATTGCAGCAGGTGATTTTTTCCAACAGACGAAGTAGAATCTTAAAAGACTTTTACATGAATCCCATTACAATCTAAAATATTAAATCTGTGATTAAATATGCAAGTTTGTATGATAATTCAATTCAAAATTAAATATTTTAATTTATATAAATAAAAATTAAATGTTATCAACCTTTATAATTAAAGATAAATTTAAATAAATATTTATAAATATTTCACAGGCACCATTAACACTAATAAAAATAACAATTAAATTAAAAAAGGGACATATATCACTTTTTAATGGTTAAGTATTATTTTAAATAAAAAAATTAAAAATAATCTTAAAATTGAGATTTATTTTTTAAAAAAAAGTTAAAAAATCATTTCATTTTTTCTTATTATTTAAATACAATTTAAAAATAAAAAGTAAGAAAAAAATTCAAAGTTATGGCTTTTTTACACAATCATAAAATTTTCAATTACTCAATATTAATCTATACAAAATCAAAAAGTCATCAATTCATACTATAATACCCATGAAATTCAAAACCCCACAACTTAACCAAAAAATTTTTATTTGATTTTAAAAACCGAAATCCTTTCCCTATTGTTGGTAGTCCAATTACGAAAACTCACTTCCTCTATTTTCACTTTCGAACACCTTTAAATCGCAAATCGATTCTATTAGCTACATGTTTCTCGCTTATGTGTTTCACCATAATTTTTTCCTTTTCAAATAGAGGGCTTTATCAGCATCTTTATTATACTTTCCCTCAAAGTCTTCAAAGAATTACTCGACGAGAAAGATAGACGGTGAAACCAAATTTTGACGTCTTTCTAAAATCTACAGACAAGCACTCCAAAAGCAATGAGCTTAAACCAAAACCGATTCCACCACCAACAATATTAAATACAAAAATCCTTACAAACCAGTATAGTTGTCAGCCAATTTTCTCACTCGGTCAACGCCAAAATCCACAATCTCCCTACCAACTGGTATATCTATATGTAAGAATAGAATAATGGAAGACTTCGAAAAAAATAGAAGTTGAGGGGAGAAAAATATGAAGCTACGACAAGAAAGAAAAAATTTGGAAAGCAAGAAGAAAAAAGTTAGTGTTTTTATGAAATTGACATTTTTTTATAATTTTATTTTATTTTATTTTATTTTTGAATTTTGGGTGTAAATCAGTATCATTATATAATTAAACCACGTAAGTAAATCACGCCTAAAAGATATGTACAAATTTTCCTTCAAATTTATTTTTAATTTAAAAGTTTAATAACGTTTAATTTTTATTTATACAAATAAAATATTTATCTTAAATTAAATAATCACATAATCGCTTAATCCCAAATTAAGTCATTTAAAATTGAAGTTTGCTCATGCTTCATATCTTCAGACTTCAGGTCACAGCAATGTATAAGTTGTTTTGCTTTCAATTTTACATAAAAAAGAGGAAGAAAGGACTACTTCCACGCAATTTTTTTTCCTTTTTGCGTTAATGGAGAAGAAACTGACGTGGAATTTCATATCAGTTTATTGATTAAATATTAAATTTTAAATTTTGATAATTTTAAATATAAAAAAATGGCTTAACAACATTAATATAGACAACAAATCAGTCCCGTGCTTAAAATGAATAGTAATTGATTTTAGCTCAAAAAAGAGTCAGCAACTCTTTTACGTTACTTGAATGAGGGTAACCCTAAATTTGAAGTGACTTAGAAATTACGGTGGAAAAAAATTTAAAAAGATTCAAAGATGATACAAACAATCAAATCCAAAACGATTTGAGTAAAAAATAATTCCTACATGAACTCACCATGAAATGGATTGAACTCCAAATCCATTGAAATTTGAAATGACCCTAACTCAAGATAACCCCAACATCCAAATCCAAAGTGATGTAACCAAAAATGGTTATGCTAATATATGAATATTGTTAGAAAGAAACTAGATAGTTGGAACTTGGAACTTGGAAGGGCTGCAGCAATAGAAGTTGAGATCTTCCAGAATTTTTATTATTGGGTAAAATTGCTTGTGGAAGATGAATTTACTAAAAGACTATCCTATCAAGTTGCTTGTCAATTTCATCTTAGAACCGGGTTTTCAGTTGAATTGAATTATCCTTTCAATTAAAGCAGCTTTGGAGAAAGCAATGTTGCTGTATAAAATTTTCAGGTTCGACCAAATCTTGTAATCCGACATGTGTAAATCGTTGTAAATTCTTATCTTAGTTACCTGATCATCAAGTATGTTACTTTGATTAGTTGAGATAAATCGTGACCAGTCACTGCAGAAAAATAGAAAGAACAAACGAAAAATATAGCAATTTATTATAGTGAATTGAAAGTTTTGGACCCAATATGAAATTTTCGTGTAGAAAGCCAGAAAACAGTAGGCATAATCAAAGAAAATATAATGGAGCCATAAATAATAATAAGAGGGCAAATGAAAAACGTATTGCGATTTTGTTGAGTAAATATCAATGTTGGCTGCTTGCAAAGATGTGGACTGGACCAAACCAAGGTTGCCGATCCAAACAAGAATAAAAATATTATCTCGGCATCTATATATCACCAAAGACAATTGACCATTTCCCTTCCATTTGATATTATAGCATAATATGATTACAGTGAGATTTGATAATTTATGTATTATATTATTTTTGTTTTATTATAAATATTTATAAAATATAAAAATTATTATATTAAATTTATATTAACACATTAAATATAAGATAATTTTTTATTTTTATTAAATTTATTAATAAATTTTATTAAAATTTTAAATTATATATATTTTATATCTTGTCAATATTTTTTATTTAAAATTGTTAGCTTCCTCTTGTAGCTTAACCCCACCACAAATAAACAGCAAATTGACAGCAACTTCATTTACAGAGCATCCACTATATATCACTTCCAAGATTATGCAGTTGAAAAACTCCACTTTAGCACGAGTCTCCAAAAGTGTCTGTTGAAAAGGTTGAAGTGGAAGGGCTAGGTCGTGCAGTCCAACTGAGATTTTCCTTTTTCTCTGTTTTTATTTTTTTCTGTCAATAATTCAGAGAACCAAGTCAATATCATACGCCCGTGAATCACGCTTAAGATCATTCATAGGCAAACAAAGTTGGCCGTAAACAAGTTGAAAGCAACTTTATTTTATTCTTCTGTTGAAAATGCAGCCAAAGAATTGGCAGCTGGGCTAATTGACTGCATCAGAGAGTGGCAGCAGCAATAAGTATTATTATATTTTATTTTACCAGCACTTGTATACGTAGAAATGTGGAACTATCTTGGCAACTTCGGTTGTTAATATTCTGGTTTGTCGTCTATTTTATTTTTTTTAGCTCTGCGTTTTTTTTTTTTTTTTGGTTATTTTAAGTAAATTTATTTATATCAAATTTAATGAATTTATAAAAAAAATTAGCTCTTCAAACCCCTCACGAAATTTGAACTCGAAAAAACTAAGAAAAGAACAAACTCTCTTATTGTATTCGAGTGAATGTCAGTTGTTTTCATCTTCTACTGCGTTTCTAGGTGAAAGTGATGCATCCTTCTTTCTAGTCTCGTGTTTTTTGCGTTCCAATATAAATTATTCTTTTCTCATCTCATCCCGATTTCTTGCTTGACATTCACCAACCCAAAGTCTTAGATAACTCTCAAATTCTATGAAGGGGCCCCGTTGATTAATAGTCTGGTTTTTCACAATTTTTTTTTAGGAAAATGTTAAAAAAAATAATCTAAAGACACTTGTTGAATAAAATTTATAAAAGGAATTTTACAATTAATACATCATCTCTTATTATATATTATAAAAACAATATATTATTAAATAAACAAATATTTTTAAAATAATATTTTACCTAACCTTAACAGGTACCAATAGCAACTTGTTTGCTAATCTATGCCTTTTTTTTTTTCTTTGAATTAAACAATTAAAAAAAAAACTTGATGTATCAAGGAAAAAACAAAAAGATTAGGTGAAAAATTACATAAACAAGTTAAGATAATATCTGAACCAATCAAAATGATATATATTGCTATTCCATTTGTTAGCTATGCCGTGGCCTAATAAGGCCCAATACCCAATCACGTTTGGTCCATTTTCCAAACCGTGAAAGGAAAGACTCTTACTCACCCTTTTACAGTGGAGTAGTGTTCTTGGGCTTTAATTTGAAAATTTTAAATATCTGATTCCCTCCCTAGGTATAAGTATAACCAAAAGAAAAAAAAATTTTAAAAATATATTTCTAATAAAAAGATAAAGACAAAAAAATGTTTAATTTTTTTATTAATTTATTAATTTTTATATATTAAGGATATATATTAATTTTCTAATTTGCTTGTGAAATTTAAAAATATAAGAAACAAATTTTTTATTTTTAAATCTAAAACATCATAAAAAATTAAAGAGATTGTAAATGTTTAAGAAAAACATTTTGAACGTATGACATTATTTTTTTTAACTGTTCCTTTGCTATCTTTATTTTAAAATGATAATTATATATATATATTATGTTATAGGATATATGAATATCTGATAATATCGATCATGTGAATTTTTATGTGGATAATTTATATTTTTGACATTTAAAAAGTTATCTAAAAAAATTTATTTATGTGGATGACTTTTAAATTATTAACAACATACACTACCAAAAATATTGACATCACTAATGGAATTTTACTGATGAAATTTTTTTGTCGGTAATTTTCGATGGATTATCGACAAAATATCGACGAAATATACTTGTAAAAATATTTGACTATCACTTACAAAATATTGATGGATTTAATTTCGTTAATAATCCATAAATAAAAAAATAGCATGATTTATCGTGAAAATTACTGATAAAATTTTTTGTCAGTAATGAAAATATAAAAAAATTAACAATTGCCGATTTTCATTTGTAATTCATTGAAAAAGCATATAAAATTTTAAACCCCTTCCTAGAATTGGGAAACAGTATTTTTTTTTTCTCCAAAATTTACACCCCTAAATATCTAAATCCCTCTTGCCCATCGTCAGTCATCCTTCTAAGCTCGTCGACGGGCCAATCATGTCCTTTCATTGACAGTAATTTACTTTTTCATTTTTCAAGTATTTTATTGTTTATTTGTTGAGTTTATTTTTAAACTTTTTGTTATAGATTTGTTGAGATTTGTTAGATATATATATATATATATATTTGTTGAGTTTTTGTTGGGTTAAATTTTTTGTTAATTTTTGTTGGATTTTTTTAGTATTGTTGATTTTTTTTATTTGTTGAGTATTGTTGAGATTTAATAGTTTTTTTTTATATATGTATAGATTTATTGACTATTAGATGTGTAAGATTTATGTTGATTTTATGGTAAGTTTGGGTTTGATGTATAATAAGATTTATATTTGTTTTGAAAATTTTTTATATTTAATATTTTTTAATTTTAATAATAATTATAGAAATGAAAAATTTTATGTTAATTTTATATTAAATTTGAGTTTAATGTGTATTAAGATTTACATTTGTTTTTGAAAAAAAATTATATTTGATATTTTTTAAAATTTAATAATATTATTAAAATATTGTGGTATTATTATATAAAAGGTTGATAAAATTTATAATATTGAATAACATTATGAGTTGATGCACTTAAAAGTTTGTTTTTTAATTTTAGGGTATTTAGGGTTTAGTTTCTGTATATTTAGACATGCAATTCTTATGATGAAATGCCATAAAATCAAGATACAGATTTGTTTGTCACAAGGAAAAGGGGCTCATAAGTATCTTTCAAATACACTAAACTTTTTTTCTTTTTAATTATTATGTACTTGTATGGATTTTTCATATTGTTTTGGATATTCTGTAAAATTGAACTAGAATATTAATAGAAAAAAAAAGATGCAAAATTCAAGATCAGTAACATCCAAATAATAGGGATTTATGCTTTTTTCTTTATTAATGAAAGAGATCATATTACTACCAACATTTTGCTGTACAATACATGTATTTTTGTAATGTACTTGCTTAAGAAACCTACATGAGCCTAACATGTTCTCTCATTCTTATTTTTACTTCCATATGCTAGGTCGTAGGACCTGGCCTAGTGTTAATCACTAACAAAATTTGGGTGTAAGCCATAAGCCTCTAGTTAGCTAGTTCATTGGAGGGAGACCAATTAGATGATTAAGATTCCTTTGGTTAGTGTTTTTATTTTATTTTATTTTATTTTATTTTTGTTATTAATTCTTTATTTTTATTTAATTTTTTTATTTTTTGCTTTTCACTTTTCTATTACAAAAGTAAAACGTAAATTATAAAAGTAATAGCCATATGAAGTCTAAGCTAAACAAGTTTAACTACATCTAGCTTTTTTTATTTATAAGAACTGGGTCCAAATGGAATGACTTAAGCCAAGACTGCTTCTTTAAACATCAATTCTAATTATAAAAAATAATGAGAGAAAATTTACTAAAAAAAGAAAATAATAATAAAGGCTTTAAAATTATCTCCCCCATTTTCAATAGCTATGATGATATAAACACAAACTTAAGTTTTCACTTGTTCATTTCTAGTTAAATCATTTATCAAATAAGTAAAATCTTACTCTATCAAGAACATAAAGCTATCAAATTAGTAGGTACCATCTCCAACTGTAACTTAATAGAGTTATGAAATTATACATGGATCATTTAATTAGTTATATTTAATTCTAAAGTTTAGAATATGGATCAGAGAATCAATTTTGCTGTGAACTTATTTGGTTTTTTTTTAATAGAAATATTTTATAATTCTTTTAAGAGACAAGAACACATTACTTGTGTACTCTTAGTTTAAGAACAAAATTGCATTCTCTTAGATATTCCAAAGTTTATTTTCCCAGCAAAAAGAGATATATTTTGGAATATCTAGGAGAACACAATCTTATAATTCCTAGAACAATAAAAAAGAACATTTTATTTGACTACTATTGTAACTATCTTTTTACATAAGCTAGAAGTTTTCCTAGAATAGCTTGTTTTACTTATTTTGTTGGTCATCTCTAGTAATTTGTTCAAAGGGCACTCTATCAATATTATCATTTTTAATGCTTTAAAATCTAAATTATTGAAGTTACTAAGTTTGGTAGCTAACTAATTGTATTTATTATGTCCTAGATGGATAAGGCTTCAATACTTGAGGATGCCATTGATTACTTAAAAGAGCTTTGGTAAAGGATCAATAATTTGTATAATGAACTTGAATCGCCCCACTTGACTCTTTAATGCCACCATTTATAAGCTTTCTTTCGTTGACACTCACCTCATTTACCCTTTCATGTCGTGTAAAGAAAGAACAATGCTCTAGCTCATTGCCGAGCCTTAAAACCCAACATACAAAGATAAATTTTTAGACTTAAAGTTGACTTATTTTTTCTATTTATTTGCTTAAGTTTCTCTATAATTGCTTAATTTGCATAATTCATATGAGAAACTTATAAGTCATTTTACCTACTTAGCAAAAATTTTACATTTGTTTACAAAGTCGTATTAAACCTATACAATAAGTGAGTTCTTTTGTATATATTTGCATAAAGAATGGGGTTTTTCATCCATTTATACATAGAACTTGTGCTCATCAAACTTGGTAGGTTTTTGATGGAATTTATCATGAAAATTAGAATATTTTACGTTGGGTAAATATGATATATTGAAGAGGTTGAAATTTTAATTTTTGAGCTTTTTTACTTTTTTTTTTATTTTATTGACCATTTTTTTTTTTTTTTGCATATAAATGCTTAAGAGCTTCTTATTGGTTATGAAATGTGATATTTATTATTTCTTTTATCAAACATTGTTCTTCATGTTTATATATTAGGCTTTTGTTTTTTTATATTTGGATGTAAAACTCATATGAGACACGAGACAAGATATATATACATATGAATAGATATATGCTTGCATAAATCTTTCACTAGGTTGTATAAATATAACTTGTTACAGACAATTCTTTTCCTAAATTGTTTGAGCAATAACTCAAGTGAAAGTGTTTATGGGTTGAGCTCATATTTGGCATTAATAGCTTATATACTTACCCAAGCTCGACCTAGCCCAATATTTCGGGCTTTAAAATTTTTTCGGGCTTTAAAATTTTTTCAAGCTCGACCTAAATTGAAAAACAATAAATCTCAAATTCATCCATTAAACTTAATTTATATAATAAAAAATTAAAAAAAAATTTTAAAAATAAAAATTTACATATATATGTACTTATATAATTATAATATTTCAATTATATATAGTTTATTCGGGTCGAGCTTAGGCTTTAATTTCTTTGTCTAAACCTCAACTCAAAATTTAAATGGGTTTAAAAATTATGCTCAAGCCCATTTAACGGATTTTAATTACTTGTCTAAACCTTTTTAAAACTTAAGCAGACCTTCGAGCTTAGGCGGATAGCCTAACTCTTGAATATGTTTAAATTCAAGTAAACTCATAACTTTTACGTTTGTATTTATTTTATTTCTAGGTGGAGGTTAGGGTAAGGGAAGAAAAGGCTGTCAACATTTGGATATTTTGTAGGTATTTTTACTATTAAATATTGGAAGCACTTGTTTTATTTGACTTGTGTGTATTACTAAATATTTGTATGAAATTTATAACATACATGTATTTTTATTTAATAGAATTCATAAACAAAATTTTAAAATATTATACATTTTTTAATAAATAAAATGGAGCATTTTGTTTATTTTATTTTTTTTATTTATGTATATTTAATATTCATATAATTACTTTAAAAATAAATTAAAAAATAAAATAAAATCATAAAATTATAAATAAAATATATTAAATATAATTGAAAAATAAGTAGTATTAACGAATTACCAATGAAATATCAATGGATTACTAGCAGATTTACAATGAATTTTACCGATGAAAAATTTCTTTGATAATTATCAATGGACTTTAGTTATTATTGACGAAATAATATTACCGACTTGTTTATCATTGATGAAAAATTTCATTAGTAAATTCTATCGATAATACTATTATCATAGGAAAATTAGCTTTTACTAATAGATTTTTTTGTCAAAAAGTTATTTTTCTAGTAGTGATAATCTAATTTAAATATATTATTTTTTAAATGAATTTTTTAATAATTTAAATATATTTTCAAATTGAAATTTTGCAGATATAGTGATATATTATCTTATCATTTAAAATAAATTTCTAATAAACTACATATATATAAATTACAAACTAAAACCTTTGAAGAAGGCAACTAGACTCTTACTAGTGCTTAAATATTGAGAGCATTTTTTCTATAATTATTGTAATGCAATTAATAAATCACAATTCAGAATTACGTGAACTCTAACAAAATTTTACGTGGAGCACACATTAACGAGTGATAGATTATTGTATAATTTTTTATTATAATTAAAAAATTAAAAAATTAAAAAATTAAAAAATTATAATAAAATAATTGTAAATGATATAAACTCTTAAATATTGGCTTTAAGATTATATTTCTTAAAAGTTTAATTTTTACTTGCTTTTTTTCTAAAAAGTTGATTGTAAAATGAAAATAAAATGAAAGTTCAAATCTTTATAAAATCAAGATCAGTTGCAATAAAAATTGAAACTTAATATATTTAAAAAAAATTAAAACTTAATAAATTCATTTTTTTTTTTTGGCCAACAATAAATTCATTTTATTTGATAAAGTGATATTTGAATATGATGCTAGCAATCCAAAATTGGATTGTTTCATGTTAAACATAATTTCAAATACAAATATCTTTTTTTTTTTAATTTAAAAATCTCAAATATAAATTTTATTTTCATAAATTTCCTCATAATCTTTTATTATTTGATTTTTTAAAATTCAAAAACACAAATATCACTTATTATATCATTTTTAAATTCAAAAGATAGTTATATATATATTCAATTTGCAACTTTCCTTTCAAAGATATACTATTTTTTGTGATTTTGTTCTTAATAGATTTTTTTTGACTCACATCTGCTAACCATTTTCATAATTATTTAGCAATTTAATGAAGCTTGTATAACGAAAGTATGTAAATACATATTTATGAATATATTTTTGGTTTTTTTTTTAAACAATCATATGCACACAAAAAAAAAAATCACATGTACGTTAATTTTTTTTTGTATACATATTTTTTTTTTAAATTTTTTTAGTATTTAGATTAAAATGATAATAGTAAGGATATGTCAAATAATTTTTTATGATTTAATTATATTTTATTTGATTATTTTTTAGGAAAAAGGTTAGTCCAAAAAATGACTTTTCAAAGACTCCAATGACGATATGGTTCACCAGCAAGCAATACTCTCTGATAAATACAACATAGATTTAATTATTCATCATCTTATTTTTGTCTTGGGTGAGAATTATCATTGAGTCTTAGAAAATTTTCAAGTCCATCATTTTCTCAACAACCCTAAAATTATTTACTTATTTATTTATTTTTTATTGGGTTGCAATGAAATAGAATGAGAAGTTATATATATATATATATATATATATATATATTTGCCAATAAAGCACTTACCTAAATAATTAGTTTATTTTACTTTTTTTTTTGGTACTAAATTTATTTTACTTATTTATTATGATATTCATAATCATAAGAATAAGTAGAAATCTAGAGAGCAAAATTTTTAAATTGAAATTATAGCTTACATGATAAGATCAAAGTTTATAGGATGAAAAAAAATAGTCATTACATATATAGTAAGCAAAAAATTCTATTTATAATATCATAACAGTTTTAAAGACTATTAGACAAAAGTTTTTAAAATCTAAAAAATATAAGGAGTCATCACTAATATTTTTTCTAAGTATAATTAACTACTTAAAAATCTTGTCCTTTTAACAAAACCATAAAACTAATTTAAAAAAGATAATTTTAGTTTTCGAAGTCAGAGATAGGTTTGAGAGTATGATTACACATGAAAAAAAATTAGCACCCCACAGTGTCTATTTTTAAAATAGTACCAATTAACCATGTGTTATCTTTTAATTTGACAAAAAAATCTTAAACTTGATTTTTAAAAATACTCTCCATAATTTTATTTATTGCAACAAATTTTTTTTTATTTTTTAATCATTTGGTTGAAAAAAAATATGAACCATGCATATTGAAATTTTCTAAAAAATATTTCAGTACTCTGGTAATATTAAAAGCAACTTTCTCATCTATAAATTTTTTAAAAATCACTACTTGAGCTTTTGAAGAATCCCATCCTTGGTAGTTTATATTTATTTTTAAAATCAATACTTAAAATGCATAAAACAATAAAATATGATGCCCAAAATTTAATCTAAATAATATTTGCTTTTTATAAAAATCCATGTCTTATTTTATTTATTAAAAAAATAAAAAAATTTTATTGAAAATTATTCTAAATGCTCTAGTACATTAGCAATATTTTAGAAAAAATTTTTTATCTAAAGATTTCTAAAAAAATTACTATTCAATTTTTTTAAAGATCTCATCCTTGGAAGCTTGTTTTTAATTTTTAAAAATTAAGGATATACATGCAATGCAAAATTATAACACATATTTTATACATATTTTTTTTCAAAAAATTTTGTTTATTAATTTTTGTTTATTATATTTATTATTTTAGAAGAAAAAAAATTTTTATTGTATTGAAAACTTTTTATAAATACTCAAATATACTAATAATATTTAAAAAAAATCTTCTGATATAAAGATTTATTTGGTATCACTACTCGGATTACCTTAAAATTTTATTGTCGGATATTTATAATTTTTTAAATTATTATTATTATTATTATTATTGTTATTATTCACCTTAAAGGTTAGGTCATAATATAATTTTCTATAAATAAATTTATTTTCTAACAATGTATATTTTTATAAATATTTTATACTTTTATTTCTACAAAAACACTACTCGAATTAAGCAAAAATGAATAAGAATTTTTGTATTGAAAAAAGCATCTAAATATTCTAATATTTTGATAATTTTTAAAAAAATTTTCTTACTTATGGAGTTCATGGGAATATCTACTTGGACTTCTTAAGGTCTAATTATCGAAAAAAATCTTTGTTTTCTTTAAACACTTAATAATAGAAATTCTAACAAAAATATATAATCATCTATGATATTTATTTTCATAAGTATTTTTAATTATTTCAAAGAATGTATATTTTATAAAAATATTATTAACATGAGAAATGTAAAACATTCTAATGAAAAGCCCAAAAGAACATAAAAATTACCCAAACAAAGTTTTGATGCTGAAACCAAAAATCTTTTATCTACCAAGCACAAGTTCTTCAAGTCCAACTACCACACAAAATGGGCCCAAGCAAATTGGGCTGTTGAAAAAGATTGGGTCGTGGAAAGCCTTAGAGTTGTTCTAGGTCAGGTCCACTAGGTTGGGTCGGGTCGATTGGCAGCATTTTTTTTTACTAGAAAGTTGAAACACTATAAAGACAAATTTTCTTTCTTACTCATTTATCATCTATCTTCTAAAAATCAGATCAAAGCTTCTCTTCATTCTTCTGAATAAAGAAACCCAGTAGCCTGGTAAACCCCCAGTTTTTGGCGTCATTACACCGTCACCATCGCTACTCATCCATTATCAATCGTCGCTTGTTCATGCCGGTTGGCTCCGAAATTTCACCGTAATCTCCCCCTCAACAACCTAAACACTTTTTCGAGCTTGGTTTGGCCAAAAAACGCCTCGAGCAACTATAGATCTACCTTCAAAGTTTTGGCCAAAACCCTTTTAGGTCTTGAGCTTTGCCACTCCAAATGCCACCCTTTCGAAGTATGTTGTTTATCTAGCTTAAACTCTATACCAAAAAAAAAAAAAAAACCTAGGTTGAAATCCCTCTAGAACAGCTCCAAACCAAGACTCATAGCCCTCCTATTACTCCTTTTTTTGTACTTGTTTCTACGGCTCCACTATTGGGGATGTGGTTTAATTTTTTTTGCATTTTTTTGGTTTTTTGTGGGCTATGATAGAGGGTTTGTTTGGGCATAACGGATAGTGTTTATTTATGTTTTGTTTGGCTGTGAATGAGATTCATAATTTCGGTGGTTAATGACTATTTTGGTTATATGCGATGGTGGTGAGTATGGGATTTGGTCTTTGGCAGGTTGGATTGTAGGAAATGGGTTGGTTCTATTGGAAAATGGGCGAAAGGGTTGAGATATAGTTCTTGTCGAATAGGAGTTACGGGTTGTTTTAGTTGTTTTAGGTTGTGTTGGTAGAAGGTAGGGATGACATCGGGTCAGGTTCGGGACGGGTTTTGCTCGCCTGAACCAGACCTGATTTTATGCTTATTAAATTCGATCTCGATTCGATCCAACTCAAAATTAATAAAATATTATTTTTTAAATATAAATATTTAAAAATATCATTATATAAATATATATAAATAATTAATTAATTAATTAAAAAATAATTTTTTAATAATATCGAGTCGGGTAGGATCGGGTTTCAGGCATACTCGAACCTGATCCGACTTCGATTGTTACCTAATTTACCCGATCCGACTTTGACCCGAAACTCGAAATTAAAAAAAAATCCGACCTTTCGGGTCGAAACTCGTCAGGGACAGGCTTGATTGTCGTCCCTAGTAGAAGGCTATGGAAAAGGGCTTTTTTAGCTGAAATGGGTCTTAGTGGTGGGTGATGGTGGTGGTGCGATTTAGAGTCGCGTGGGAAGATGATGGTTTTGAGTTTGTGGTTTGCCCCTTTAGGATTTTTGTTGTTCTCTCCTAATTCTCTTCCCTCTTCTGCTCTTTGGTGATCTCTTTCCCCTTTATCCTTTCATTCCTTCTCTCTGTTAAAAGGATCCGGTTATTACCGAACTCTCTTCCTGATAGGAAGGTTTTAAAAAAATTTTAGTGGGCTTGATTTTTGAAATTTTGAAGTAGTAAGGGCGGCATGGTTTGTTGCATTTGGTGTTTAAAACCTTTGATGAATTTGTGTTGGAGGTCAGAAAATAAAATTAGAGGTAAAAAAAAAATGATATAAATGAGAAGCATGGAAGGAAGGTTTCATTTGAGGGAAGGTTGTCATGGCAGTTGATCCTCTTTTTTTTTTTATTTTAAATTTATCAAAATTTAAAATATAAAAAAAAAAGACATGGGCTCTAAAATTAATTTTGGGCTTTTATTGGGTTTGTCAAGACCAATCGATTTGAATTGGGCCATAAGTCGAAAGCAATTGGATTCACATTAGACTTTGGGTCTTCAAACCCAAATTATCAAAGTTTGACTTGATTCAAATTGAATTAGGTTGCATGCAAAATGATTAAAACGATTAAAGTAACACAAAATTCGCTTGCAAATTTGATTAAAACACTTAAGCTAACCCAAATCGAGATGTTTAAATCAAGCATAAAAATGATCAAAATCTAATTGTCTCAAACAAAATTAAGTATCTACATATACTTTTTCAAGCTATATCTTTTGTCTTACATTTAAACTAAAGATAAATTAGACACCTTACTATTATGTGTATTTTAGTTATATCTTTATTTATTGTTATTTATTTAAAATTATAGTTATTTGTAAATAATTATGATTATTTTTTGAGTTTATTATTATCTAGTTTATCATTTAGAAATGATAAACATTTAGTTGAATTAGGAAACTAGGTAAAATTAGTCTATAAATTTATTTTAGAATTAAGTTTGTAAATACGAAGAATTATTAATAAAAAATTAGAGTTTGAGTTCATTCTAAAAGGCTTTTTTCTTTTTTCCTTTTCTGATATCATTTTGTGTCACTCTAGATTGAAAAAGAGATGGAAGATAAGCAATGACTTATCAAGTTTGATGAAATTATTGACAAACTCTTACGTCTATCTATGAATATGATATCTCGCTTAAATCAAATGGCTTCATACCAAATAGAAGATTCCATAGTTAAGACAAAAGAAATCTTGAAACCACATCAATTACAAGTAAGGTTAGATAACTTCAATAATTTATGGATGAACTTGAGGAATTTTTGCATAACCTCAATTATAATTGATGTGCGACAATTTCAAAATCAACTTTAATCACTTTAAGATTGGTTTTGATAAGTCCAAAAACTTGCCATCATATCAAATTTATGATTTGTTTCAAGATTAATTTTTTTAAAGAATGCTTATCTTCGGCTCTTAAAGCAAAAGGGAAGAGTGTGTGGATAATCAAATAAATTTTTTAGGATTAAACCTTTAAGGACAAAGGTTATTTAAAAGCGAAAGAATGCTATGTATATTTTATTTATTTTAGTTATATCTTTATTTATTATTATTTATTAAAAATTATAGTTATCAATAAGTAGTTAGGACAAGTAGTTAGGATTATTTTGAGTTATTATTATTAAGATAAACCAAATCAACATACAACATAGCACTAGTAGCATCTCAGCTAAGCTAAATGACTAATCTAGTCACACTTGATACCATCACAGCTAAGCCAATTGACTAACATAGTCACACTTGAATTATCAAGATATAATTCTTAACTAAAGAGATAGTGAATACCATAGATTAGAATTGACTATGTTGTACATGAGATAAGATTACATTAAGTAACTGATCATCTAAACCTTCCTCTGTATATATATATGTACTACACATATTGAATTGAAACAAGTTGAATTCTTTTAAAAGCCTTTTGTTTTTACATGGTATCGGATTTTGCTAAGTTTAATAGTACTTCTAATCAAACGACATCAACTACTACTACAACAAATAGTGCTACACTACCCTGACGTAAAGTTATTCAAATTAACTCAACCACTCGACTCCCATTCAAACTAAATAGCAATAACTTTCCTTTCTGGTATCTTCAGTTTGATACATTTTTTAACTAGTCTAAACTTGATAGGCTATGTTAATGATACCCATCTTTGCCCTCCATCAACCACCATCATCAAAGACATTATTGTTTCCAATCCAAAATACTTAAAATGGATTAGACAAGATAAGCCAATCCTCTATGCTATTGTTTCATTGATCACCAAATCAATGATACCAATGACAGCAACTTTCAAGACTTTATATGAAGCACTGACAAAGCTCACTAATCGATTTGCTAGCAAAACCAAATTGAGAGTTATGTCACTCAAGAAAAAATTGTCTTTGTAGACACAAGGAGATAAATTAGTGGTCGAATATATGCAAGCAATGAAAGTATTATAGATGAGTTGGCTTTGGCACAGGCACCAATGGCAAAAGATAACCTTATAATTTTCATTTTTAATGGACTTAGGTTAGAATTTAAAGAAATTTCAATAGCAATAAAGGCAAAAAAAAATGCATTATCCATGAAAGAATTACATGATAAACTCATCGATTTTGAAGTAGTGATCAAACAAGAATAACTTCTAACAACACCTATAGTGATAGTTAACATGGCAAAGAAAGAAAAAATTTTTGAACACGTATAGTAGAAAGGTAATAACCTTTGAGGTAATCTTAATAACAACTCCTGTTCATGCAACAATTATAGTTTTGCTAAGAGAAAATTTAACCAATTCAATGTCAATACAAGCAATAATAGACCAACGTGTCAGTTATGCAAGAAATTCAATCATAGTGACAAGGTTTGTAAAAATTACAAAGTTTCATCAACATAGGAATCAGTTGCAAACATTGCTCAACTTTCAGGTGTAACTAATAATTAAAACTAGGCAATGGACTCTAGTGCATCATAGCATGTTGCCACTAACCTCAACAATTTGTCTCTCTATTCTAATTATGGAGATCCTAATGAAATCCTGGTTGGAAATGGCTTAAGTTTGAATATTACACATACTAGTTCCACACAAATCACCATACCATAAAAACCTTTGATTCTTTCTAATGTCTTACATGCACCTTAAATGCAAAAAAATCTAATTTCAGTTTCAAAACTTTAAAAATCTAACCAAGTCTTTATTGAATTTTTTTCATATTATTTACTTGCGAAAAATCTAGCCATGGGGGCAACACTGATAAGAAGACATAGCAAAAGTAATATTTATGAACTGTTTGCATTCAATAGCTTTCCAGCTCTTTTTACTGCATCAAATAAGCCAAAATTAGCTTTGCTCAATTTAAAAACAACAGTTGATTTTGGTATAAAAGATTAAGACACCAATCTTCTAGGATATTGAATATTAGACACTTCCATCAAAGTTTCTAATTGTAATTCATATTTGTGTAACAAGAGTCATAAACTCCCTTTCAATGATTTAAGTTTGATATGCAATAAACCATTACAGATTCTGTTCACTGATGTCTAGGGTAGTTTTTGCATTAGATCAACTAATGGTTGTCATTATTATATCATTTTTGTTGATCATTATTCAAGGTTCACATGATTGTTTCCAATTTGACATAAAATTGATGTTGTGAAAATATTCCTGCATTTAAAGCATTAGTTGAAAAATAGTTTAACACTTCTATTTTATCTATTTATTTTGACAATGGTAGGGAATATAAAACCTTAGCACCTTTGCTTGCTTCTTATGACATCAAACATCTTAACATACCACCACACACACTTGATCATAATGAAATTTCAGAGAGAAAATATAGATGTAATGTTGAAACTGGTTTAACACTTCTTCATCAAGCATCTATGTCTCTTAATTATTGGCCTCATGCCTTTCAAATTGCTATGTTTCTTATCAATTGAACGCCTACACCAAACCTACAAAATAAATCCCCATATAAAGTTCCATTTCATAGTACACCTAACTATTCTAAACTAACCTTTGGCTGCCTTTGTTATCCATGGCTCAAACCGTACTCAAGAAAAACAAACTTCAGCCTAAGTTAAGATCATGTGTCTTTCTTGGTTACTCTGTTAATCAAAGTAATTACAAATGCATGGATTTATCTTTTAACAAGTTGTGTGTGTCCAGACATATTAGATTTGTTGAGTCTATGTTTTCATATGCCAAACTGAGCAATACAATCACCCAATTTCCAACCACCCCTAGACCAATACAATCAACTAATCTAACTATAACATTTTTGCCTTGCTCTTCTACCTCTAGTTCAAATGTTGCTATTGTGCTATTAATAGCATCAATGAAGCCCCAGTTGTAGACATCCCATTTTGTTTGAAAAAGTTTTATGAGAATGAAATAGGCTTTGATCGTGCATTAGGCCTTAATAAAAAACTTTTGGCCCTAGGGTTAGAAGCTTAAAAATTTTTATTTGATTTCAGTTTTAATTTTAATTTTAATTTTGATTTTGATTTTTGATTTTATTTTTGGTCAAAGTCAAAGAAGTTAAAAACGTTAAAAGTAAAAAAAATTCAAAAAAAAGAAAAAATCATCAGAAAAACTTGATAAAAACATGTGGATTTGTTTTTGAAAAGCTTTGGATTTGATTTGATTTGGTCTTACATTCTAATTTTAAATTCAACCTAAGATCTTAAATTTATTCATTGATTAAGTATGGAAATCTTAGCTCATGCAAAAATCACAAAGAATCGAATCTTAAAAAATTTATCCTAGATTCGATAGGAATTGATTTTTGTTTCTAATTAAAAGAGCTTGAATCCCTATATAAAAAACTCCAACTTGTGAATTGAACACAACAAGCAATACAAAAAGAAGCAATTGACAACAACAACACAATAAGTAATCGACAAGCAATAGTCAAGTAATCAAAGCATAAAATTTTTTGGGTTTCTAGTTTTGGGATTTGAGGTTTCAATTTTTTGGTTGTAATTTCCTAGTTTGGGTTTTAGTTTTGGAATTTGGTTGAGGAAAATTATGCTGGATTTTGGATCATCAGGGTTTTGGTTCTAAGCATTGGGTTTTTAGATTGGCATTAAATTTTGATGGATTTTTATTTTCTTAGTGCTAGGTTGATTATTGAGGTTGAGTTTTAATATTGGGATTTTTTAGTGTAATTTTTAGATGTTTTTAGGATTATTTTTGAATTGGGTTGATTTTTAGGTTTATGGAATTTTCTAGGTTTTAGATTGAATTTCTAGGAATTTTTTGAAGTTTTAGGTTGAATTTGGAAGTTTTCTAGGCTTTGTTTGAAGTTTCTAGTGAGATCTACGGTGGTTAAAGCGATTTATAGTGGCTGAAAATTGGAATTCATAATGTTTTCTAGGTTTCATTTGAATTTTATGGCACTGTTTGAATTTTACAATGCTGGATTCTACAATTTTAGTCAGTTTTTGGGATCGTTTGATTTTCACAATGGGTTTTTTCTGGAGAGAAGTTAAAGAGAATTTGGTTAGAAAGAGAAAAAGTTGAGCCAATATAAGAAAAAATCAAATTTTTTGGCTTATATAGGAGTCTTAAAATGACTTCGTTTTGTAGCTCCTAAGATTAGCATGCTGACCCATCGAACCATGCTCCAACCTAATCCAAATTGTAGTTTTCCCTTTTTTCTTTTTCTATTTAATTTTGATTTTGAATTGTCTTTATTTTATTTCTATTTTATTTTTGTTTTTATTTTATTTTTGTTTTATTCTTTTATTCTGCTTTTATTTATTATATAATTTTGGATTAAATTTAATTTTGATGAACAAAAAGAAAAAAAATTGGTAAAATTTTATTATTTATTTACATTATATATTTAATTACATGATTATTGTATATTTATTGCATAATTATTATTATTTGCATGATTATTATTATTTGTAGGTTTATTATTATTTGCATGATTTATAATTGCATTTTTATTAATATATTTACATGATTGTTTATAATTGCATGTTTACTAATATAATTGTATGATTATTAATATATTTATTTGTGTAGTTCATTAATTGCATGATTATTAATATATTTATCAGTTTCCATTTGCATGATCATTTTTTACATGATTTTATATTTATTACATGATTTATTGCATAGTATATTTTATATTTATTACATGATTTATTGTATGGTATGATTTGATATTTTATTGCATGATGTTTTTGGCATGATTTTTCTAATTATTGCATGATTGCATGATTTGATTCTTGATAGAAGTTTTGTATTACAATAATTCATAAATAAATAAAAAGATCAGAATTGATTTATGTGCATGATAAAAATCATTTTTGACTAAGACTTAAGCAAGATACACATAATTAATTTGGTACTAATTTTAGGCATAAAAGAGTACTAATAATTTTCTTGCTTTTAATCAACTTTAGACCAGATTCTATTCTTTTTAGGGACCCTTAGTTTATACTTAAGACAACCTTAAAAATGATAAATTCACATAGGCGATCAATCACACCTAAATAAAAAATATTGGTGATGACTCCATAATTTTGTGTTTAATGGGTAGGTTCTTACAACCTAAACGTTATGACACTAGCAGTGGATCTTTCATTAGGTAATCACTATCTCCTACTATTGTCACTTAGACCTCAAACACACATACTACATGTAGACACCCAATTTGGTCCAGGCCTAGATCAATTGGGCCTGGTCCAAATGGATATGCCCGTTTTATTTTTTATTTTGTATTATATATTTTTATATTTATATTTATTTTATATATATATTTTTGTATTTTTTTTATTTATTATTTATTTATTTATTATTACTATTTATTAATATATTTATTTATTTATTTTATGTTAATATATATTTATTATTACTTAGCTATTTATATATTGTTATATATATGTATTTATTATTATTTATCTATTTATATATTATTATTTATCTATTATTATTATAATTTATCTATTATTATTTTTATTTATCTGTTAATATTTTTATTTATCTAATTATTTTCTTTTAATTATCTATTAACACTTTTTATTTGATTATATTTCCTTTTTCTTCTTATCCGGCTAAGATTGAGATTCAATCAGAGTCCATATTGGATTCAATGATTGAATCCCAATCCAAAGAAGTGTTGAGATTGATCGAAAACTTTTCTAGTCAATCCTTATAAATAGATCCACAGATCAAAGGACTGGAACACATAAAAAGGCAGACACTGACTGAGAAAGACATAAAGAAGAAACAGAAGCTAAAAAAGGTTTCGGTGCGTTAGAACAACTATAGGAATCGGTGAGAATTTTTGGAGAATTTTTTTTGTGAATTTTTTCTAGAAATTTTTGAAAAATTTTCAGATTTCGGTTAAATTTTTCGACGAAGTTTGAATTTTTCGATGACTTTTCTGGCCAAGTTTGAATTTTTCAATCAGATACCCAGTTTTTGGCCACTATTTCCAAAACCGATTAGATTTTCGGTGAACTTTCGATGAAAAACTTAGATTTCGATGAAAATTTTCAAAATTTGACGAGATTCAATCGGAGTTCTTCGTCGGTTTAGAGAGAGGGAAAAGGAAAAGAAGGGAAGAGAGGGAAGAGGAAAAGGGAATTTTGAGAAAAAAATTAACCTTTAGCCTTATATACCCTCTCAAAATGACATCGTTTTTGAGTTAGTAAACCCACAAGATCAGCGCGTTTTGTCAAGATCCGACCCGACCTGAGCGCCAATCTGCTTTCGACCTGCATGCGACCCGTGTCTCCGAGTCATTTCTCGAGTCGAGCCGCTAAGTTAAGCCGTTCTAAGATTTTTTTTTTATTTATTATTATTATTATTTATTGATTAGATTAGAATTATTTAACATTTTTTAATTTTTATTTTTTTTGTTTAAATAAAATTCAAAAAAAATATTTTTAAGGAAAAGTTGAAAGTGTCAATTTTCCTTGAAAATAAGTTTTTTTTCAAAAAAAAAAATTTTTGAGGAAAAGTTGAAAGTATCAATTTTACTTGAAAATAAGCTTTCTAAAAAATATTTTTAGGAAAAAGTTGAAAGTATCAATTTTTCTTAAAAATAAGTTTTCAAAAGTTGATTTTTGAGGAAAAGGTGAAAGTATCAATTTTTCTCGAAATTAAAGTTTCTAAAAGATATTTTGGAAAAAATTGAAAGTATCAATTTTTCCTGCATAAAAACAATCATTTTTTTCTCTTTTTTTTATTTTCTTGAATTTTTTTAATGTTAAATAATCTGACGATGGAGCATCTGTAAGTGAAACAATAGTTTTCTTGCATACTTTTGAGGTGATGGAATTTTCTCAAATTTTTGCTAAAAGTATTAGAGTTAATTGAAAATAATTTTCAATAACTAATTACTTAGTAAATTTTTAAGGCTTATTGGATAACACAAAATTAAGTTGGTACTATCTTTCGATGGGCGTTGTGAAGGTGGTATAAACTTCCTCACACGTAATCGAACTCTCGAACCATGTTCTGGTTAGTAGACTTGAATCTATTCTTTTAGGGACCCTTAAACTTAGGTGTTCTTTGAAAGGATAGATTTCTTAGGTGGCCAATCGTACCTAGATAAAAAAGATTGGTGGTGACTCCTTTAAGTCAATGTCTAGCGATAGATCCCTGGATCTAGATGTTATGACACTACACTTTCATCTAAGCCTTTGATCTCAACTCTTCCATCTTAACTTGTTAGAAGCCATACCATGACCACCAGGTCTTAAAACAATATATTTAAACCTAAACAGGCCTACTTTGCCACAAAACATACCTTTCTTTCGCCATTGAACCTACTTGTATAAGCCAAGTTGTTCAAATACTAGAATGGATGGATACCATGGCTATTGAGTTCATGATGGATAGACAGCTTGTAGGGTCACTCCAATATCTCTCTCTCACATGACTTGACATGGCCTTTTTGGTCAACAAATGATCCTAATTCATACATTCACCTACACAGCTTCATTAGTCACATTTTAAGAGAATTCTTATATATTTAAAAAAAATTGTTAATCATTGGTTGGTTTTTAATAAAACTTCATTTTTTCATCTTTTTGCTTTTAGTGATACTGACTAGGTAGATAATTTAGATGATAGATCCTTTACAATAAGATACATCTTATTTCTTGGTATTAATCATATTTCATGAAAATCAATCAAACCAAAATCAATTTCTAGAATATTTACAAAAGTTAAATATCGGGCTATTGCCAATGTAATAGCTGAAATTCTATGGTTCAAAAACTTGTTTGCAGAACTACAAATCCTTCTTAAATAGCACCTGGCACTATTATGTGACAATATTAGTGCTATTTATCTCAATGCCAATCTAGTTTTTCACTTTAGGATGAAAC